>OY757921.1:4419916-4592416 GCA_963585895.1 Sepioteuthis lessoniana | reverse complement strand
AGATAAGTACAGTTTTTACCCCCAGTTAAATGTAAAACAGTTTATTTCAAAATATATATCTTTAATATAAGTACATAACTTAGTTCTAGCTGACTCATAGATAGAACCCTATCAGGTGCTACCCCTCCGGGCTTGAGTGGACTTGGCAGCGATGGCAATAAAGGCGTGCTCCACTTTCCCCAAACTTTCAGCATTACTGGAAAAATAATAATAAAAAGAAGACATTTTGGAAACTATCAGATGAATGACACAACCGAATTTGATATGTACATAGATAATTGTAAGTGTACATATTCCGTGTAATCATTTTTTTCTAAGGTTGATACGAGAAAAAGCAGAGATACCCAAGAAGGCATATCAAACAAGTGATGATCAGTTGATGAGGTATCAGATTTGAAAATCTCATATGAGATGAGTTATTTGGGCTATAAAAAATGGCTACTTATATTTTCAAATCGTTTAGGCAAAGTCAGCTATCAGTTTAAATAATCGAAAATCCGGCAAAGTCAGCTATCAGTTTAAATAATCGAAAATCCGGAAATCTGTCAAGTTTGCAGAATGTATATCACGAAGCAGCTCAATCCGTGTTAGGTACCTGATATCGTCGGTAGTATTGTGATATTTGGTGCGCTAACACGCTGTGCATTGATACATCCCTTGTGTGTTTTGAAAACTGTACAGCTGAACGTGTAACGCAGTCTAATTCGATAACTAATTCTTTAAAAGTTTCATCTGGGCTACGATGTTGTAAAAACAACCAAAAAACATTTTTTGTGTGAAAGTTAAAAGTGCGGTTGATCACAGTTCTGAAACAAGATGGCTTTAAAATTTTCGTCCGGCTAACAAGAATCTCAATGATCAGATATGGTCAGGTATGCCTAAAAGAATTAATTTCGTGGTCGCGCTCCAAGACAGAGAGGTAAATTTGATGAGTAGCACCTATAGAATATCAGGCGAACTTAAGATGTCACAGTACAGTGGAGCTCGTCTCCTTCACGATATCTGCAAAAGCAACAAAAATATAGTAAACCGTTTGCCTCATCCTTGTATATCTTTCCTTTATCGTCTTGGAAATACCACAAAACGAGTTGCGTATAAGTGTGTAAATTAATTAAAAAAAACACACATCATATACAAATATCAATATCTTCATCATGTCGCGCTATCAACTCGGATATCCCTGACCCTCTCTCGCCAATCCTCTTTATCGTCCATCCTCACGGCTACATCCCGTATCGGTACGGAGCTGGTCGTCCTACTTTTGCGCGTCGATGTGAAAGGATCCACAGGAGTACATCACTTATGAGGTCTATGAGCCTACTTCTCCAGCAGAATCCTGCATGTCTGTTTCGTTTAATTTTGATAATTTTCGTGATGGGTGGTAGGTAGATGTACAGCTGCTGCTTTGTGGGGTGCTGCCTCCTGGACTTGTTCAATATTACTCGCAGGATTCTTGTGTAGTTGCCGTCAAGCTTTTTCTACATACGTTTAGTTAGCATCCATGTAGTGCATCCATATAGCAGTATCGATACGACCGCTGCTTGGAAGAAACTGTGCTTCATTTCATCGGTCAGGGCTGACTTCCTGTGGTTTTAGGGTGGATAATCCTCCTGTGTGTTGGACTCGGGATTGAACCAGCGACCTTTAGATTTCAGTCTAAAGCGCTTATTACACCACTTCCCGCTTTGCGTTCCTCCTCCACTTTCCTCCTCTCTATCTCTATCTCTCCCTCTCTCCTTTCCACTCTCTCTGTGCTTCTTCCTTCGTTTCTCTTCCACCTGCTTCTGCTTCTCGCCGAGAAAAAAAGACCCCCGAAAAGAAAAACGAGTCGGTTTTTATTTACGTCACCTTACCCATAATCCATTTCCTTAGCCTATAAAAATTCCGGTCGGGCGCCTCCTCTCTTTTTTCCTTTAATGGGCTGAAGGTGGATTATTGAAACAGCGGTGAGTATTTTTCTTTTCTTTTCTTTTCATTGTATCAAATCACTGACCTGCACGCCAGACACAAACGAACCCTCTTTTGTCGAGAGCTGCCGTTAGTCCCACTTTCATGTCCACACTTCCATATGACTGTTAGTCTACCGAAAGCTGTCCATGCCTTTGCTAGTTGCCTGTCGATGTCTGTCTCGGTTGATAAGACACTGCTTTCGAGGTAGGTGAACTTGTCAACTAGTTTCGGAGAGCTACCGTTTAGTGCGGAGATGTCGCCTGTTTGATTAAAGCATATATATTCCGTTTTGTGTGCGTTGACATGGAGGCCGATGCCTGCAGCGGTTCGTTCGGGACAATGTTGCTGGGTTTCGACTTACGCGGGTGCATTTGCCAGGAGCGCTATATCATCGGCGTAGTCGGCGCCGGTAATTTTTTTTGCGGGGTAACTTCTGCTTTCTTTTGTTAGCTTGAAACCGTTTTCTTTGATTTTATCGATAGATGTTCTAAGCACGTTGTCTAGACAGATGATAAAGAGGTATGGGGCTAATGTGTCTCCTTGCAGTACTCCTGCTACAATGTCGAAATAGACTGTGTCTCCATCTGGAGAACAGACTTTTACTTTGGTGTTTCTATAGAGTATCATTATGGCTGCGACGATTTCTTTTGGTAGGCTGTGAGTAGAATTTGCTCCATCTTTTCTCTGTGAATGGAGTCTAAGGCCTTAGTAAACTCGATAAATAATGTTATTGCCTCTCGGTTTTTTGCGCGTATACCTTCAAGAATTTGACGGATAGTCAGTATTTATGACATTGTGGATCTATTTCTCCGAAAGCCATTTCGGCTTTTCCTAAATATGTTGTCAATTTTGGGTTCTATGCGATTGCGTCGTAGGGCATTGTAGATCTTGGCCGCTATGGACGTAAGTGTTATAACTAGGTAGTTCTTGGCTAATTCAAGGTCGCCCGTTTTAGGGAAGGTGAGAATACATCCCTTCATCCATCTGTCTATAGGATTCTGATTATATACGGCATTATTTTATTGTTTTTAACTTGAGTGGAAAATGTGTTGAAAAACAAAAGTTATTAGTCTTTCATTGTAAGAAAAGATAATATTAAATAAGACGTACACATTCCCCAATATTTAAATTACAAGAAAGAAAATCATGCCTTCATCGTAGCAGTTTGTATTGTATAAATCGACTTAATATATTTTATTTAAAAGAAATATATGTATATATGTTTTAAATACCCTGTCCGGCGGCAAAAGCTGCTTGGTAGCGCCAGGAATGGCAGTACTGCCTTGAGTTACTGATACTGTGTTATCACCCGGGTTGGCGGCTGATGAGAGCAGGGTATCGCACATGCTTTCACACGTTGTATGATAAAAATTGGAAAACTATGTATAAAAGATCTTTGGGTGAATATGCCACTATGATGGGGAGAACGTATTTTTATGCACTGATACCTAAGCCAATACAATTAAAATATATATCAGCAGATAAAGATTCTAATGGTAATGTAAGTATATCTTAATAAACAAATTAGTATCCTACAATTTAGAATAATCAAGCGATGTTAAAATTAAATGTAGACTTGAAGGATCAGAATGTTTTTTGCTCAAAAGAAATTAAGTCAACAGTTTTGAGAAGTTTACTGAATGGGTTTATAAATCTATTGAAGATTGGTCTATTTCATCGCTTATTTATAAGATTGAAGTCGGCTCTAAATTAGATTTAAAAAGGGTTGATGTTTTATCTAATTAGTAAAAATTGTAATATAATTGCGGAGGGATTTTTTTTTATATTATCATTTTTCGTTTAATATATCTTGCCTTTCAGTTTAGTTAGGCTGAGAACCTTTCGGCTTAGTGCATGGGTTAGTTAGGTGCACACATTGAGTGCAGATGTTCACGCTCGCGGGGCAGGTGTGACAATCAGAGATGTCACAATAAAAACCCTAGTTAGGAAATAATACCGGAGACGTGAATGACGTCATGCCAGGAAGCGCTGAGGATTTTGAAATTTGAAAAAAGTTAGTCGAGATTCGAGTCTAGAGGAAGGTAGTCGATTTTTAGTCTCGCTTCGGCGAGACCAATTGGGGTCTACGAAATGTGCAGCGCGTTTGTTGAGTCAGTGAGTCGAGAGCTGACGATGTACGAACAGTCAGCATAGAAAGAAATTGTGTCTCTCTCTCCTCATGTCGGAAAATCTTTAAGTTAAAAAGGTAAATAAATGTTTGGTACCTGAACCAAAAAAGAGAGTCGTCAAGTGTTTCGAGTGTTTCGCGGATTCCTATGCAAAATGAACGTTTTCGTATGTTCTACATATCTGTGTGTATACGTACATTTCACATAGTCATATGTGGCTATGTAACAAATAAATGTATTTTTACAATCAAGGACGGAAAAGATTCCTGAAATTATTTTGTGTTTTGATCCATCAGATTTTACGCTGCAAGTGTTACTTAGCCAGATATACGGATGTGTGAAATAGACATAGGGAATACACGACACGATGTGTGAAATAGACATAGGGAATACACGATGTGTGAAATAGACATAGGGAATACACGACACGATTTGTGAAATTGACATAGGGAATACACGACACAATGTGTGAAATAGACATAGGGAATACACGACACGATGTGTAAAATAGACATAGGGAATACACGACACGATGTGTGTAATAGACATAGGGAATACACGACACGATGTGTGAAATAGACATAGGGAATACACAACACGATGTGTGAAATAGACATAGTGAATACACGACATGGGGAATACACGATGTGTGAAATAGATATAGGGAATACACGACACGATGTGTGAAATCGACATAGTGAATACACGACGTAGGGAATACACGATGTGTGAAATAGACATAGGGAATACACGACACGATGTATGAAATAGACATAGGGAATACATGACATAGGGAATACACGATGTGCGAAATAGACATAGAGAGTACACGACACGATGTATGAAATAGACATAGGGAATACATGACATAGGGAATACACGATGTGCGAAATAGACATAAGGAATACATGACACGATGTGTGAAATAGACATAGGGAATACACAACATAGGGAATACACGATGTGTGAAATAGACATAGGGAATACAAGACATTCACGAAATTGGTTCAGGTACGAAACTTTTTTACCTTTGAGTTAAAGGTTTTTCGACATGAGGAGAGAGATACACAATCTTTCTATGTTGACTGCTTTTAGGTGCAAACATAAATAGCGCACAAATTCGTCTGGCTTCGCCCAGCTCTGAATCTCGACACTCTCGTTCGGAGGCAGGAACTCAACTCACTGCTTTTTCTCAAATCCCAAAATCCACAGCCCACGCTTCCGGTGCGTGACGTCACTCACATCCCCTGGCAACAATTCCTATCTGGGATTTTTATTTTGACATCTCTGAATGACACATCCTCTCCGCGTGCGCGTGAATACCAGCGCTCATGTTTGCACCTAACTAACCCATGCACTGAGCCGAAAGGTTCTCATCCTTACTAAATCGAAAGGCAAGATATAAAAGGGAAATTCCTCCGCAATTATATTACACAAGTCAGATATTGACGTCTGAGAAATCGCTAAGATTTTATTCTTAGATATGTAAGCGAAGATGAGTCAAAAAATGTAAAAATACACATAAAAAAACTACTGCTTCTTGAGGGATTTTTTTTTTTTTTTTTTTGCACAAAAATTAACACTTTTTAGTTAGGAAATCAGTTGATACCGTTCTTTTGAGATTTGTGCTAAGGGAAGTTAAAACGTTAGTATGAAAGTGAGGGGAATGTTTTCGTGACCACGTGTTTGACTTTTCTTTTCCTCATATAAACAACATCATCCACCCCGTTGTCATTTTTTCATCACATTTCTGTCTCCTTGTCTCTGCTAACTTTCTTTGAGGCGCCTGCAAAATTACACAAGTCATCAACAGCAAAATGCACAAAAACAATTAGAGCAATATTTATAAAATAACAAGACGAAATATACCTTCAAGAAACGAAAATACAAAATAAATTTATGCGACCCTCGGTTTAAATGAGAATACCAAGTATACAGACAAAATTCCCTGGGAGAGTAACACGTGATCTTCAGGTAACGCGCTAGACTGTGACATTACAGTAGGCAAGTTCGAACCCCTGTCCAGCTATTATACTCATTTTCAGACTAATACACTTGAGAAAGGCATGTACCCCCTTATACCTCAGCTATGGGTTAAATACTACCACTACTATTTCTCTTCAAAGATTTGGGATCAAATAACCCACAAAGGTTAATATGTCATTCAACAAAGCAACCAAACCATATTAATATATATATGTATGTTCGTTTATGTATTTACCCAACCCCTTCGTCACCAGCAAGTTATGACACTGGTCCAGAATTTAAGCAGAATAAAGTTAATTCCTCTACATGGATGGCTTTAGAATTAAATAACCAACAGAAGTAGGTATGCCATTAAACAAAGAAACCAAATCAAACAAAATTTCCCAATTATTGAAACTATTTTATCATCTGAAAACCTGAACTAATATCATCAATACAATATGGAGAATTAGGGACCATATATTTTCTAGCTGCCACATTCGCTGAAATCCAGGTAGCCGATAACATATATGAAAAAATTATGCGTAAAAACTTCCTTCACTTACGCTAAGAATGACGATGTCTCTTGATTAAGATATCCGACTGACGTAAAGTCAGCCAAGTTTCGATCTCGGCTTGAAGTATTTCACGAGTCTAGCGACACTAGATGCAACGAAGCAGTCCGTCTGTGGATGACAATATATATATATATATATATATATATATATTCTCAATGAAATTAGAAAATGATGATATCTCTGATAAACGTACCATTGTCTTTGGTAAGACACTAAACTTTATTCAGTGGTGAAGCGCCAGTTTTGGACATATAGTGAGAATAAAGTACCCGTTCTTTACCGTAACTCCTAGTTTCACTTTGACCCTGAATGGCAGTACCTGTTGTGGTCAAATAGATTCACCTGAAATGTATTAGTAAATGGATAGAAATGCGTTAAACCCTATAAATGTTTTGTTTGGTTGGGTTTTATGGCATATCAACCATTGTAGGTTATTCAATGCCAAATCCGGTTTATTCATATATATTAGATATATTTGACTTGTAAACATTAGTCAAAAATGTTAAATTGTTTCAAGTTCAATAACAAATCAGTTAAACATCAAACGTTTGTTTACACACAGGTAAATGATCAAAACGTTCTTTTTTAAACAATTCAATTTAGCACAAGACAAAGTTAAATGGTTCCAAGTTTTTCTATGTATCACCAAAAATTCAATAAAATATCAGTCATTTATTAACACACAGATAAATGACCTTACACGCAGTTAAATCATCCTGCAGTTCTATTTCTAACAATTCAATTTAGCTTAAGTCAACAAAGTTAATTGGTTCTAAGTATTGCTATTTATCGCTAACAATTCGATTAAACATCAGTCATTTGTTTATACACAATTAAATGACCATAACGTTCATTTAAATGAATTCAAACAAATGATTATTATTTTCAAATCGTTACTTGAATCAATTTTCTTATTAATTATCAGTATTACATAGGAATACTCGATAAATCGGAGAAATAAAAAATGTGACATTTGAGAAAGTACATTTGAACAATGAGAATAAAGCAATGATTACAATCAAGCTTATAGAATTTCAGTATTAATAAAAAAAAACATGAGGAGTTAAAGAAAAAAAAACAAACCTAATCAAGTATATGTCAGTACGCTTAAACTATAAGAAAAATGAAAATGAATTTCAGACAAGTCAAAACCGCTTAAAGACCGAAAAAGCTGGGGGAAACTTCTTTAAAAATTGATAAGGTTTTTCATATTTATAGTGGTTAATGTACAGATACATCCGATGAGAAAATAGATAGATAGATAGATAGATACTGATATTTATACGTTCGTTTTCTCAGGGTATTTCAACAAAATAACAAACATGCCAGGTCTTGGATTCTGACTGTCCCTTTGGTGCCGTTCAGTCTTGAAAAGGAAACAAACCCTTTAGAATTTGCTGATGTGGACCTGTCTACTTGACAAACTGGTACCAACCAACTAGGATTCCTTTTGGACGTTTTTTTTTTTTTTCTCTTCAGAATATCTTCCAATCAATTGTCATTTTTCGAAATGAATGAAGGCCAGATGCACATGAAAATAAAAATACAATTGGGAATTGCTATCTGTTTTTTTAACACGTTTGACTAGTGATAAAAAAAGGTTCATTGTCGTAATTTGGCGTCTCTCAAGAAAGTGTGTCAGGCCAAACAATGTTGATAAAGACGCACACTCCAAAACCCGAACAAATAAAAAACAAGCAAAGCAAAACCACATAAACAATGAATCAAATTTTGCAAAGGGAAACAACAAAATACTAATTCTTAATGGTTAATTATAATCAATGTTTTTATCATTTAATAGTCCATGAGAACTGTCTCATGTTCGATGCATTTATTCAAGTAATTAAACTGAACATGAAACAACAATTCAAGTAAATGTATTGAAAATGAACCTGAAATCTCGGCCTCTTAAATAAAAGATACTGATTATTATTGATTAAGAATTAAAATCAACTGATAATTAGTAATTATATGAATAGTTTTGATCACACTTATTGGCATCCATGAAACGTCAACGCATAATGTTCAATATTAACAGCGAAAAATAAAATAAAAAGAATCTAGTGAAACAGCTTTGACAACTTATCGTTGATAAAGAACAGATAATAAAAACAAGTCTATTTAGTGACTTACTGTTTATTTCAAAAGATAAGACAAAAATGGAAGGGCAATAATAATAGTGAACAGGACAGTATCATATATATATATATATATATATATATATATATATATATATATATATATATATATATATAAATACGTGGTGAATTCAATAAGTTTCCAGACTTTTTTGTACAGGCATTTACAATTGTCGTTGACTCTTGAAAATTCAGTATGTTATTACTATACATCTTATGAGATGACTGACCAATTTTTATGATTTCAGGTTCAAAAGAACAGCTACAGCAGTAATTGGAACACACCCTACTAAAGCCTGATTGTCACAGCTAATGAATTTCAAAAATGCAATCTGGCACTTTAGAAGAACAATATGCAATAAAATTCTCTTTTAAACTTGAAAAAGATGCCATAGAAACGTATGGAGAGCTTCAGACTGCTTTTCAACCATCTTGCATGAATCGAGCATCAGTTTTTGAGTGACATAAGAGATCCAAGGAAGGCAGGGAGTCTGTGATGGATGATGACTTGTTTGGGAGGAGTAAGTAAGTCAATAGACCAGAGTTGATTGGCCAAAGGGTTAGGGTTACGGTTAGAGTTAGGGTTACTATGTTGAGGTTTTAAGGGAGTTCAGGAAGAGATTCCGTCGTCAGAGGCCAGCACTCTTTAAATCGGGTCAGTGGCATTTCCACCAGGACAATGAACCAGTCCACGACTCCATCCTTGTCACAGATCGAGATGGATATCAAGACAGTTCCTCACCCTTTCTATAGTCCAGACCTTGCCCCCTGTGACTTTTGGTTGTTCCCTAAGCTCAGAGACTGTTGTTATGAGACACTTGAGGAGATGAAAGAGGCTGTGACGAAGGTGATTGACACGCTCACACAAGAAGACTTCCATGGGGCCTTCGAGAAGTTGTTGGAACAGTACAACAAGTGCATTGCATCCGGAGGAGATTACTTGGAAGGGGACTAGGGTTTCATGTGTGTACTATCAATAAAAGTGCCCATACTAAAAAAATCTGGAAACTTATTTAATGATCCTCGTATATATATATTGTGGGTAAATTATCACTATTTTATATCATTAATTTCACACAAACCTTTTTTTTTTTACTTTTTTTCAACTGTGCAGATTGGTGTTGTAAGGAAAGCAGCCCCGTGACACCATTCGAAGAAGACAGAAATAATGAAATCCAGTCTTTTGGGGTTGTTGAATACAATGAGTGCATATCTCCAGAGGACTAAGACCCCTCACCCAACAAGTATCCTGTAAATGACGCAAAAACCATTTGATAGTGAGGTTCCAAATTTCCTGGAGCTTTGAGGAATGTGGAGTACTCCTTGGTTGTCATTACTTCCAGGTCCACCGTGGACCAGGCCGGTAATTCCTGTTAGAGTCCAATCCATTTGTCAAATATAACCATTTTAGAATTTAACTTTGACCAATCAGTTAACAGATGTTGAATTGTTAGTGTTACATAAAAATATTTGGAACCATTTAACTGTGTGCAAACGAATGAGTAATGTTGAATAGAATTAATAGTGCTGTAATCAAAGAGGTGGCATGTCTACGCTAAAGGGTAGATCTTTGAAACTAGTGGACACGTTCACCTACCTCGAGAGCAGCATCTCATCAACCGAAGATGGCATTAACACGTGACTTCCAGAGGCATGGACAGCTATTGATAGACTATCGGTTAAATGGTAGGTAGACCTGTCTGATAAAATAAAATGCTGTTTTTCCCAAGCAGCGGTCGTATAGATATTGCTATATTGATGCACTACATGGACGCTAACAAAACGTATGGATAAAAAGGTTGACGGCAATTACACAGGAATGCTGCGAGCAATAGTGAACATGTCCTGGAGGCCACACCCTACAAAACAGCTGCTATGCGTCCCTATAGTGTAAGGATTAAAGCGCTGGACCGCAGAATTAGAGGCCTTGTTGCACTACTACTTCCACTTTCAGACAAATACAGTTGGGAAATTTATGAACTCCTCATCTATGGATTAAAAAGTACCACTGCCGTCCTTCTAAAAGGAAGGATTTCGCATTATATTCCCCGAAAAAGTTGATATGCCATTAAATAAAAAACTCGAATGATTGAAAACAACTAAATATCCTTGATTTAAAAATTTAATATTTCAGCATATAGAAATATGGTTTTAGGAATTATTGAACGTTAATGAATGTAACGTAATCAAATGCTGGTATATAACTTAGCTTAGCTTCATGCAGTTGTGGTATGAGAAATATTTTAAGAAGCCAAAATATTCAGCTATTAAAAAAATAATATTTTGCGTCTCATTTGTAACAAGTTCATTTACTGCTAAATAAAAAAAGTTTTTTTTAATTCAAAAAATAGAATTTTTGGCAGTAAATCAACAATTTAATTTACTGCTAAATAAATAAAAAAATAAATAATATTTTGCGTCTTATTTGTTACAAGTTGATTTACGGCTAAATAAATAAAAATTACTGTTTTAGGTCTTACTTGTCACAAGTTTATATGTTGATAGATGAAAAAAAATGTAATTTTGTATCTTATTTGTTACAAGCTAATTTGCTGCTAAATAGATTTAAAAAATGTTTTGCGTGTCATTTGTTACAAGTTGATTTACTGCTAGGTGAATAAAAAATTATATTTTGCTTCTTATTTGTTACTAGTTTATTCACAGCTGAATAATTGAATAAAAACTGACATTCTTTACGAGTGCGAATTCAGTTTTATTTTTTTAGCATGAGTTACTTATCACACGCTTTGGATCTATCCTTTTTTGGAATGTATCTTCAAAATGTTTTGTTACCTGATGACTGTGATAGAATAAAATCATTTGGTTGAATGTGTGGTTTAAAAATCTATGTTATACAACGTATATATATATATATATATGCTCCCCTACCCCTGTGGCGTTTAACTCTCTAGCGAAGGAAGTAATGGTTGCAACTAGCGTAAAGCAAGGCTCTTCAAATGAATTGAGCTCTCGGTAGCCGTTAAGTGGAGATATGTAAACAAAACAAATGTGATGCATAAGCTTGCATTGGTTTCCTCGTGGCTGAGTGGTAGAATCTTGGATTGGCGTTTGAGTCAGCCGGGTGTCTATCCCAGCTTCTAGACACACTGAAGAGTTGTGATACAACGAAACGGTCAGTCTGTGAATGACAATATATATATATATATATATATATATATATATATATATATATATATTACGAAGTATATAAGAATATGGGAAGCGAACAGTATTTACTACGGCACAAATGAAAATTTAAAGAAACGTTTTATTTATTTATTTCCTATTTTTTTACATATTCCTCTTGACATTCAAAACATCCACTGATCGAAATACCCCAAGAACTCTTGTTAAAATGTAAAACTGCACCGATAAATTTCTTTCAGTGTCCTCCACGTCTTCAAATCTTGACATTAAAAGGAATATTAATCTTTGGAAGCAAAAAGGTCAAACAGGGTTTTGTCTACTGAATGTGGAGAGTTCTGCTCGTACATTCTGCGTTTCACCAAAAACATCAGATAAAAAAATATCAGAGAATGGCATTATAATTTTATAAAATAATATTATTGTCATTTTGCTAAATAGCTTTCTTAGCTGTTCGCACGTCATTATTTAAAGTTTGAATTATGAAAATTAAAAAATTAAAATATTCATCCCGATATTTTTGGCCGTGCTTCATATTCTTTAAGAGTTGAAACAACCTTTTAACAGCATTGGTAAGGTGGTAAAGCAATTTCAAAGAAAAACAAATTATTTTCTTTTTGACACATAGATTCTCCTTGAGTTTCATTCTTCATTATTTTTTTTATTTTATCGTTCGTCATTATCTTTAATCTTTCTTCGATGTTGTAATCTATTATTGTACACAAAGTTGGCACTTGATAAATTTGATAATTTTTCCGTCAAAAAATCCTGTAAAATGGAAAAAAAAGTAGAAATCGTAGAGGAAAACGTATTTTGAAGAGATTTAAAGCAAAAATCTCTTATCATGAATTGTTTGAACGTTTGGTCATCAATTCGAATTCAAGTGACGGTTTTCTTGTTCATGAATCTATTGGTCTATTGTTTCTTTCTTTCATTCTTTCTTTTTTTCTTTTCTTTTCTCTTGAATCTGAGGTCCACTGATGCATGCTCATCTGTATAAAAAAAAAAGAATACCTTCATATACTCCTTGAAAACAATTTTTGTTTCACACTCTTATTTATTATTTGTTTCGTGCATATTTCTAGCTATTTTCTAAATTTTATTATTGTTTAAATTTCTTTATCTTTATTTTTTAAGTTTATTTATTCATTTATTTATTTATTCACAGCAGCATTATCATTTCTATGGCAATTCTAGTTTCGTCATTATTTTTATCTTTTCCACATTCTAAGACTCATTTCCATTCTTATTTGGACCCTGATTCTTATCCTTTCTTGAATTCATCTTATTTTTATACCAAGCTTTTTCCCAATCATTCTTATTTGCTTTCATCTTTATTTTGGATTTCTACTCTTTTCACAAATTCGTGTTCTTTTCTTTCTTCATATTTTATTGTTACACTTATTCTAATCAACATTTCTCTTCAATATTTTTCCTCTGCATAGTTTCCTCTTTTCACTATATTTCTACCTTTATTTTCTTTTTCTTTCGTGTTTGTTTCTCTATAATCACATCACTTTTTTCTTTTCTAGTTACGTGGTGTATTCAATAAGTTTCCTGACTGTTTTTGTACAGGCATTTAAAATTGTAATAGACTCTTGAAAATGCACTATGTTATTGCTTTACATCTTATAAGATGACTGACTAATTTTTCTGATTTCAGGTTAAAATGAACAGCTACAGCAGCAATTGGAATACACCCTACTAAAGCCTGATTGTCACAGCTGGTGAATTTCAAAAATGCAATCTGAACGTGAGGACACTTTAGAAAAACGATATGCAAGTTTTAAACTTGAAAGAAATGCCACAGAAAGGTATGAAATGCTTTAGACGACTTTTCGACCATCTTGCATGAATTGAGCATCAGTTTTTGAGTGGCTAAAGAGATTCAAGGAATCCAGGGAGTCTATGAGGGATGATGAGAGGTGTGGGAGGAGTAAGGAAGTCAATACACCACAGTTGATTGGCCAAAGGCTTAGGGTTAGGGTTACTATGTTGCAGTTTTAAGGGAGTTCAGGAAGCGATTCCGTCGGGAGGCCAGAACTCTTGAAATCGAGTCTGTGGCATTTCCACCAGGACAATGCACCAGTGCACAACTCCATCCTTGTCACTGACTATTTGACCAAGATGGGCATCAAGACAGTTCCTCACCGTCCCTATAGTCCAAACCTTGCTCCCTGAGACTTTTGGTTATTCCGTAAGCTCAGAGGCTGTCGTTATGAGAGAATTGAGGAGATGAAAGAGGCTGTGACGAAGGTCGCACTAGAGGACTTCCATGGGACCTTTGAGAAGTTGTTGGAACGGTACAACAAGTGCATTACAGCCGGAGGAGATTAGTTCGAAGGGGACTAGAGTTTCATGTGTTTACAATCAATAAAAGTGTCCATACGAAAAAAATCTGGAAACTTATTTAATGATTCTCGTATCTTTCTTCGTGTCCGTATTTTTCTTCCTTCATATTTCATTCTTTCTTATATCTTTTAATCTTTCCAACTCTTTTCGATTCGCAATTTTCTTTTTCATTTCTTTCATTCGCAACCTCTTCTCTTTCTTTTATTCGAATATTATCGGTTCGTTCTTCTTCTTAACACCTTTCTATTCACAACTTTTTAAAAATATTTATATCTCAGTCAGCTGGGGCTGTAGAATGCACTCACTGTATCTCTGCAGAAAGACTCCCTCGTTCCAAAACAAATGACCTCCATAAGACCCTAACCCAAGTGATGCTGAGATTTCAGTCCAGGATCTTTAGGGAATGTGGAGTACACCTTCAATGCTATTACTTCTAGGTTCACTCAGACTCGGATTGGTAGAACCTTTTAAGTTTTTATGTATGGCTCAAATAGAACTGTTTAACCCTTTAACTATGTGCAAACAAATGACAGCTGTTAAATTGAATAGTTAGAGTTACATAGCATTACTTGAAACCATTTGCTTGTGTGCAAACGAATAAGAAATGTTGTATAAATTCGTTACAGTTAAATAGTAATAATTTAACTATGTGATAATAAAACTATAAGTGTTAACTAGCAATACTTGAAACTATTTAACTACGTGCAACCAAATCATTGATACTAAATAGAATTTTTTTCTTGAATAGGAATACTTATAAACATCTATCTATGTACAAACAAATTATTAATATTGAGTAGGATTGTTAGAGTTAGATAACAATACTTGAAACCATTTTTTATACTTTTCATTCAGAACCTGTTCTCATTGTTGTTGATTATTCAACTATTTAAATATTTCCTGGTCACATTATTCTCTACAACATCTTTTTTAATCAATTTTTTAAAATTCTTTTTATTCACATCTTGTTTTCCTTCTTATCCTTTTTTTCTCTTATTCCCAATTTCTCATTTTTCTCCATCGTCGGCTGGGGCAGAGGGATAATATCCCCACCCCAACGAGTGTCCCGGATATGACACTAAACAATCCGATGGTGAGTTTCCAGTGATCCTGGGGCTTTGGAGAATGCAGAGCACCCCTTCATTGCCATTGCTCTCAGGCCTACTCTGGCCCTATCTATGGGTTAAATAGAACTAACAGCATAATTATGCTAAACTGAATTGTTTGACTATACTGAATCGTTTGAAATAGAAATGTTTTTCACAATTAAACCGTATTTACATTTAAACTGTGTGCTTATGCTAAACTGAATTATTTGAAATGGAACTGAATTGTTTAACATAGAACTGTTTTGATATCTAACTGCGTGTAAACAAAATCTGTACTTATACTAAACTGAATTAGCTGAATTAGAACTGCTTGACTAAACTGAATTGCTTGAAAAAGAAATGTTTTTCACAATTCAACTGTACTTACATTTAAACTGCATGCTAATGGTAAAATGAATTGTTTGAAATAAAATTATTTTCATAAAAATGGATTTGGCGTTAAATAACCTACAAAGGTTGATATGCCATAAAAAGCCAACCAACCAACCAACCAACCCAATTCTTTCCTCTTTGTATTTTTTTTATATTTATCCATATTTTTCTAATTCCCATTCTATTCTCATTCAGATCCTTCATTCCTTTATTCCACTCTCCCTTCTTTCTCATTCTTTTCCTGATTTTAACTCTTCTTTTTCTATTCTGATTATCTTTCTTAATCTTTGTGGGTTTTTTTTACCTGTTTGATTTAAATTTTTCTCCATTCTTTTTTTTCTTCTCTATTCCAATGTCTTTTTATTCTTCAATATCTTAATTCTACGTCTATTCTTATTTACGATATTCCTGTTTTTCTTTCTCTTCTTATTTGCCATGATATTCAATTCTTGCTATTCCTTCATTCCTTCAGAGGCTCGTAACCCTATTAGCTGTTGTTCTTATTTTATTCCCGATCAATATTATCTCGTTTATTTCGATAAACGTTGCTTACTTTTTGTCCTTTACACTTTGGGGCGGTTCGTCTTAAAATGTATTTAAACATATGTATGCAAATATAAGTACGTTGAAGGATAACCATGTCCATTTGGTACGACAAGTAAAAGGAGACATACAAAGAGACAGAGTTCAAGAAGAGAAGGTTTTATTAAGTTTAAGATAGAAAATTGTGATAATTCTGTCCAAACTCCAAACCTCTTATTGAAAACATGAAAAATAAAACAAAAGTTATTTTATTCAATTTCAAGAAACAACGGAAATAATGATAAAAGAAAAGTAAATAAAGAAAAAAAAATAAATGAATGAAAAAAAGAAGAAAGTGCAAAAGAAAATCGACATGTTTTATTTTAAAATATCAAATTGCAGTAGAGTAATAAGACGCTATGTCGAAAGAAGGGAGAAGATCGTTTTTTTGGTTAGTTTTACGGCACGTCAACCTTAGAGGGATTATTTCACGTTAAAAATGTTTAATGGTTGATTGATAGATTTTAATGGTATTTCAATACGTCTAGCATCATTTTATGCCAGGAGTATAGGGAGTCGAATTCATTGTTTATTAGCATATACATTTTTGGTTGGTTGGTTGGTTGGTTGGATTTTATGACGTATCAACCTTTGTTGCTTATTCAACTCCAAATCTATTTTTATACAAATAAACAGTTCTATTTAAAACATTTTAGTTTAGCATGAGTAAACAGTTTAATTGTCAAAAACATTTCCATTTCAAACTATTCAGTTAAGTCAAACTTCTAATTCAAACAATTCAGTTTAGTATCAGTATAGTTTTTGTCCACACAGTTAAATGTCAAAATAGCTCCATTTCAAATAATTCAGTTTAGCGTAAGTACAGTTTGAATGTCGAAATCAGTCCTATTTCAAGTTATTCAGTTTGGTATAAGTACGCAGTTTAGTTCTATTTGACCCCTAGATAGGACCCTATCACGTGCTATCACTCCGAGACAGAATGGGCCTGGAAGCGATGGCAATTAAGGGCTACTCCTCATTCCCCAAAACTCCAGCATTACTGGAACCTCACCAGCAGATTACTTTTTGTCATATCCAGGACACTCATTGGTGGGGGGTCTTCCTCTCTGCTGAGATGCAGTCAGTGTATTTTACACACCCTAGCCGACTAGGCTCGACGTTTTTGAGGTAGTTGTTTCTAAATCGTTTTTTTTTTCTCATGGACTGATCGAATATGAATATTTTTTTCAAAAAGACATCGGTTTGTTTTCAGTTTCTTAGTTTAATGGCTTATCAATTTTCGTGGTTTATTTAATGCCAAAGCAATCCTAGTAGAAAAAATTGTAGTGGTACTGTCAAAACCATAGCTTGAGACATAATGTTCAAACAGATCTATTTGATGTAGAAATGTGACCCTAACAGGTACTACCACTCGAGGTCAGTGAGGACCAGGGAATAATGATAATGAAGGGGGACTCCACACACACTCTAGATCTCCAGAATTGGAACCTTACTATCAAATGCAAAAACACTACTTTTCTGAGAAAGTCTACAGTGCATAGAGTGAGCCTACAAATTTGGATTAAAATCCGATGAAATGGAAAAGAACAAGAGACACAAACATATCAACAGGGGTGTCGTCGTAGTGTAATGGTTAAAGTGGTGGACTGCAGAATCGTGGTAAGCGAGTTCGAACCCCCAGTCGCGTTATTACATTCACTTTCGGACAAACATCTGGGAAAGATACTAGGAATAAAAATGAAGATCATGGAAGAAAGGAAGGAACGAAAATTGTGGAAATGATAGAAGGAAGGAAAAAAGAAGGAAATAGCAAACGAAGGAAAGTAAATGAACAACGTGTAATTCTGAAATACAAAGGACTCTTCCATTAAAGATACAAAATTTGACTGCAATATATTCAGAAAGTTAGCAGCAAAGCTGTTGTAGTTTTGCCCAATTGTACTAATCCAGTAGATATGGGCACACTTTAGTATCAAGGGCACGGATCTGGTCGGGTGTGTCATGTCTCTGGATACGGTAGTCCCCTGGGGAGGCCTAGCATTCACGTCACGCGGCTAACGCTAACATTCCTCGAACCCCATGGACCGTTCCCCAGGCTCTAACCCTCCTTGGAGGGGCTAGTCTAATCTCCTGGCGCCTGAGGCACCCTTTTTTTAGAGGAATGCCGACGAGGCCTGAGAGATTTTGGTTACAGCCCTGTTCCCGGACCCACCTCAAGAAAGGCCTCGTGCTACACTCATCCGTTGGTGGGACGTGCGACAAATACCATTAGTAGCAAAGCTGTTGCGGTTTCGCCCAATTGTACTAATCCAGTAGATTGGACTCTTCGGCCAGCCGTGGTATCAAGGGCATGGACCTGGTCGGGTGTGTCATGTCTCTGGATACGGTAGTCAATCGAGGCTACCAGCGGCGGGAGCCAGGGAGGCATAGCATTTACGTCACCCAGCCGAAACTGAATTATTCCTTGAGCCTCAAGGGGCTGTCTCCCAGGAGGGATTAGGTTTATCGCCTAACACCTGATGCACCCCTTTTTAGGAGAATTCCGACGGGGTCCGAGCCATTTTGGAGAATGCCGGTAATTTCTAGGCTACGGCTCTGTGCTCGAACCCACCTTACAAAGGCCTTGTGTCGTACTTGCCTATTTTGTAGGGTGCACGACAAATACTATACTGGCGACATTATATCATTTTTTTTTACTGAAACATACAAATTTTATTCTCTGTATGAGCGTGTTTGTCCTATTTATTTTGTGCCCTTTTCGAGGCCATAACAACAAGAATCACTAAAGGAAGGACTGATGGAGAGGAGTGGAGAAAAAGAGGTAAAGAAGAAAAGATGGAGAGGAAGACAAAAAGGAAAGAAAGAAGGAATATAAATGGCATGAATAGAAAAAAATGAGAGATAAAAAGAAAACAAATCTCAAGAAAGAAAAGAAAGAGAAAAAAAGGAAAAGAAAGAGAAAAAAGGAAAAGAAAGAGAAAAAAGGAAAAAAAAGAGAAAAAAAGGAAAAGAAAGAGAAAAAAGGAAAAGAAAGATAAAAAAGGAAAAGAAAGAGAAAAAAGGAAAAAAAAGAGAAAAAAAGGAAAAGAAAGAGAAAAAAAGGAAAAGAAAGAGAAAAAAGGAAAAGAAAGAGAAAAAAATCTCATCATCAAAACTTGATGACATCACGAATTCTTTTCTCACCATTTATCCCTATCGGCCAATCGAAATCAAGTCCTCTAGATGGCACACTGTGTCCACAAAAAGCTAAGTAAGTTTTTGCTGATCGCCTAACACTGCTGTGTCCAAGTGTATGAGTCCAAAGGAGAACATCACTTATGATTTCGACTTATTTCAAAAACACTCTCCGGCATATATTGCTCACTTTCTTTGGATAGATGTGAGATGAGTGGCAAGTGGCTATACAATTGCTGATTATAGGATGTAGCTTTTTCTCTTTGTTCACACAGCACCCGCATGTAGTTAC
Source organism: Sepioteuthis lessoniana (assembly GCA_963585895.1). Classification (NCBI taxonomy): domain Eukaryota; kingdom Metazoa; phylum Mollusca; class Cephalopoda; order Myopsida; family Loliginidae; genus Sepioteuthis; species Sepioteuthis lessoniana. The sequence goes on along the minus strand of OY757921.1, from coordinate 4,572,670 downwards.
CGTTTAGCGTTTTCGCAAAGCTTTTCATCTAATGAGAGTGAGAAGTTAAAAAAAAGAAAATTTTAAAAGGTTAAAAATACTATTTAAAAGAAAAGACGGTAGAAATTCAAAATCATTTGACCATTATACTTTTTTTGAATATATATATATTTTTTAGAAAAGTGTCTTCCGTGTCTTTTGAGCTTTGAGCTCCTGTGCCGAGATTGACAATCTGTTATATATGACGCTCTCTCTACACCGATAAACCAGTGCTATGGGATAAAGTACCACAGCTATTCCGGTTTAACGGGCTCGGTTGAATCTCGCATTAGTACTCTTAAAACATTCTAAAGTCTCTCTTCATCTCTCTGCTTGTTCAGTGTCTGCCACACTTTCTTCCCTTCTCTATAAATTGGAGGAACCCATCGTTCTGTTAATCACCACATATGCAAGAACCCTCGTAACTATTTTACTCTAGCAATTTATTTTCTCTACCGTCAATCTCCTTCTCTGTCTCCAGTAACACACACACACACACACACACACACACACGCGTGTCTCATTGGGTGCCCCTTTCATATGGCCTTGTGCCACATCTAAGCAAAAAGCTTAGTAAATTTCCACACACACGCACGCGCTTGTATATGTATGGGAATATTTATAGAGACACGTACACACTCAAATATACACTGGCTTAGTCGTCTGGGGCTGCAGAATGCACCAATTACATCTGTGAAGAAGGTAAAAACTGTCCAACGAATGTCCTGGATATGACACTAAACAATCTGATTCTGAGGTTCCAGAAATTCAGGAGCTTTTAAAATGCGGAGTACTCTGGTCCGGTGGGGTAGCACCTGAAAGGGTCCTATCTATGAGTCCAATAGAACTAAACTGTACTTATGCTAAAATGAATTGTTTGAAATAGAACTGTTTTAACATTTAAACGGCGTACTTCTGCTAAGCTGAGTTGTTTGAAATAGAACGGTTTTTGACATTTAAACTATGGGCTTTTGCTAAACTGAATTCTTTGAAAAAAATTGCTTATATGTATATAATGGATTCGGCATTAAATAACCTACAATGGTTGATATGCCATTAAACCAAACCAAACCAAAATTACTTAATACAGCGTTAAATGACCCGAAGAGTTTCAATACACCGTAAAACAAAACAACCAACCAATAACCAACCATCACATATACATTGTACTTCAAAAAGTTGTTATAATTTAAGATGTTTCAGAAAAAATGACATTATTTCGTAATCTTGCCCTGTTTACGTTCAAATGCTTTCAGATTTTAAAAGCAAGTGGAAATACAACTCTTATGTCTTTAAATTATAAAAATTTATTTCTAAAAAGAATCAAGCCGATCACGTGCGGTCTTGATTTGGCCAGAGTGGAAAAGGGAGAAGTAATCCCAGAGAGTGCAGCACCAAAAAACTACTTCCTCTTTTTTATCGAGAACTACTGTTTAGACCCCTAGTGCAAATTCGAGGACCGATCAGCAGGAAAAATTAGCCAGCAAATGGGTTTTATCACTCGCTTCTTGAATAGCTGGAACATATTTTAAACAAGCTGAAGCTTCCCAAGAAATAGAAGTAAAGTCTACAACTGACGTTCTACCAAGTTAAACAAATGAAAGAAAATTCAACTGAGAATTATGTTGAAAAGAACTTTAAAGAAGACTTGCAATTTAATGAATTCTGAAACATTTCTACAAAGCAAAAAAGAAAAGAAAAATTCTCAAATTCAAAGAACTTTGTTTTCCGGACACTCTCTCAGATAAGTTCCAGCAAATTCCTCTAAAATTTACAACACTTTATCTTTTCTATGCTTTTCTTTCTTGTTTCTTTAGTATAAAATTCCTTTTTAAAAACTTTATTTTCTGTTTTATCTTTTCGAATCACTATCCGAACTAAAAAGCTGCGAAACTTACTGTATTGCACACCAAAGTATCCTAAAAACATAACCCAGTTAAATATAGGGGATGTCCTCGTGGTGTAATGGTTAAAGCGATGGACTGCAGAATCGTAGTACGCGAGTTCGTACTCCAGTCGCGCTATTACGTTCACTTTCGGCCAAATACCCAAGGGAAAGGTATGAACCCCCTTATCCTCATAGCTAAATAGACCACTACTGTTCTTCTAGGAGAATGGCTTTGGCATTAAATAACCTACAAAGGTTAATATGCCATTAAACAAAGAAACCAAACAAAACCAGTTAAATATTAAATTTGGCTCTAGAGTCATTCACTTCATATCAAATTTTATTCCCCTTCGAAATTTCTTTTAATGCAAAAACATTTTCTGTTCCACAGAATGGAAAATTCGAAATCTGGAAAAAAAAGGTTTAAAACCTAAAATGTAGAATCTTTAGTTGTTTTAACGCAAGTTGTTAAATTTGGAGATCATTTTATCTAGAATTGATCAACTAATCTGATTAGGAAATCATATCAAATAGGAAAAAACAAAAAGTCCCATTGGCATAATGGTTAGAGTATTTGCTAATGGTCCGGGAGAGCGGGGTTCAATCCCATGTCGAGTCATACAAAAGTCTCAAAAATAGTACTTGATGCCTACTTGCTTTACTCTCAGCATTATAAAGTACGGATCAAGGGTAAAGTGGAACAATTCAGGGAAAGGATAGCGCCTTCCACTATAACTTGGTGTAGAAGCTATTGAAAAATAACCCTTCGGGTCACCCTTGACTAGGGACGGCCAACATACTTAACTTACTTATGAATTTTAAAGAACCAATTATTAAAAAAAACAGACATGCAAGCAGCCCTTAAAGGTGTGACATTATGGTTAAACCAAAATATTGCTTTAAAAAAATTCTATTACAAGTAATTATTACAGTCAAACCAAATGTGTGAGAGCGTGCGCACACACGCAAGGGTAAGCTGAAATTTTCATTGGCTGAAAAGTTCATATGATGAGGCCATATAAGCTGTTGATGGCTTTTTTTACCAATGGAATCCAAACACGGCAATACCAATGCAAAACGTGTGGGACTATGTTGAAAAATAAACCTTTTTTGCTCCCATTCAAAGACTGATTTTAGTCAGCCTATGAACTTTTTAGCTAAGCCTCGTTTATAAATATAGAATATAAAAATAAAAATAAAAATGTTAATTCTTTGGTATCATTATGAATTTATTTCAGGTCTATGATGACCCTCTTCAGATGACGAGTTTTGATGTATTTTTAATCGCAAATTAATTATACTGTCGACAGCCGTTGGCATTGAGCACTTAAACTGGATATTCCTACCCCTTTGGACATTTTGATCGGATTATATATATATATATATATATATATATATATATATATATATACGGTGATCAGCAGTAAGCTATATCTGTAGAGAGATAAAAAGAAAGAGAGACAGAGAAAGAGAGTAAGAGACTGCGAGAGAAAGAGTGTTTGGTGGGTTGGTTGTATGGCTGGTTTTATGGCATGCCAAACCCCTGTCTGATTATTTAATGACGATCTCAGTTGGATAATTAAGGTCTCTAATTATGTGCAGTGGAAAAGTAAATTTTCTCAATCATTTTAAACAGATAAACATGTAATTATCTCTGACGGACAAATTTTACACATGGATTGGCTACAGACCGGTACTATCACTCATAATCAGTGTGAAGTATTGGACATGAATAAGTGACTCAACGTTCTTCAGAGTTCCAAAACTAGATCCAGGTTAGTACACTCTCTCTTTAGAATGAGGTGACAGTTTTCTTCTTCTTTAGAGCATGCAATTGGCGTATTTTATATAGATAGGTAGGTAGGTAGGAACTGAGATAGATAGATAGATAGATAGATAGATAGATAGATATGAGCAGACTGAGATAGATAGATAGATAGATAGATATGAACCGACATATATAAAGGCATACAGATAAGCAGAAATATAGAGAGACGGACAGACTGAGATAGATAGATAGATAGATAGATAGATAGATAGATAGATAGATAGATAGATAGATAGATAGATATGAACCGACATATATAAAGGCATACAGATAAGCAGAAATATAGAGAGACGGACAGACTGAGATAGATAGATAGATAGATAGATAGATAGATAGATAGATAGATAGATAGATAGATAGATAGATATGAACCGACATATATAAAGGCATACAGATAAGCAGACATATAGAGAGACGGACAGACTGAGATAGATAGATAGATAGATAGATAGATAGATAGATAGATAGATAGATAGATATGAACCGACATATATAAAGGCATACAGATAAGCAGACATATAGAGAGACGGACAGACTGAGATAGATAGATAGATAGATAGATAGATAGATAGATAGATAGATAGATAGATAGATAGATAGATAGATATGAACCGACATATATAAAGGCATACAGATAAGCAGACATATAGAGAGACGGACAGACTGAGATAGATAGATAGATAGATAGATAGATAGATAGATAGATAGATATGAACCGACATATATAAAGGCATACAGATAAGCAGACATATAGAGAGACGGACAGACTGAGATAGATAGATAGATAGATAGATAGATAGATAGATAGATAGATAGATATGAACCGACATATATAAAGGCATACAGATAAGCAGACATATAGAGAGACGGACAGACTGAGATAGATAGATAGATAGATAGATAGATAGATAGATAGATAGATAGATAGATAGATAGATAGATATGAACCGACATATATAAAGGCATACAGATCAGCAGACATATAGAGAGACGGACAGACTGAGGTAGATAGATAGATAGATAGATAGATAGATAGATATGAACCGACATATATAAAGGCATACAGATCAGCAGACATATAGAGAGACGGACAGACTGAGATAGATAGATAGATAGATAGATAGATAGATAGATAGATAGATAGATAGATAGATAGATAGATAGATAGATATGAACCGACATATATAAAGGCATACAGATCAGCAGACATATAGAGAGACGGACAGACTGAAATAGATAGATAGATAGATAGATAGATAGATAGATAGATAGATAGATAGATAGATATGAGCAGACTGAGATAGATAGATAGATAGATATGAACCGACATATATAAAGGCATACAGATAAGCAGACATATAGAGAGACGAACAGACTGAGATAGATAGATAGATAGATAGATAGATAGATATGAGCAGACTGAGATAGATAGATAGATAGATATGAACCGACATATATAAAGGCATACAGATCAGCAGACAGATAGAGAGACGAACAGACTGAGATAGATAGATAGATAGATAGATAGATAGATAGATATGAGCAGACTGAGATAGATAGATAAGTAGATAGATAGATATGAACCGATATATATAAAGGCATACAGATCAGCAGACAGATAGAGAGACGAACAGACTGAGATAGATAGATAGATAGATAGATAGATAGATAGATAGATATGAGCAGACTGAGATAGATAGATAGATATGAACCAACATATATAAAGGCATACAGATCAGCAGACAGATAGAGAGACGAACAGACTGAGATAGATAGATAGATAGATAGATAGATAGATAGATAGATAGATAGATAGATAGATATGAACTGACATATATAAAGGCATACAGATCAGCAGACATATAGAGAGACGAACAGACTGAGATAGATAGATAGATAGATAGATAGATAGATAGATAGATATGAACTGACATATATAAAGGCATACAGATCAGCAGACAGATAGAGAGACGAACAGACTGAGATAGATAGATAGATAGATAGATAGATAGATAGATAGATAAATAGATAGATAGATATGAACCGACATATATAAAGGCATACAGATCAGCAGACATATAGAGAGACGGACAGACTGAGATAGATAGATAGATAGGAACTGATTAAGATGTATAGATAAAATGTAAGTAAATAGGTATGTAAGTAAGTAGAGAGTTATCAACCATATTATATTGATTTAATATCTTAATGCAATAGTTTGACCATGAACTCTGACACCATAATCACCAGGTCTAGTTGGACACACTGCATGCACCCGAAAATGATGAATTATAGGATTTAATGTCCTGAAACTTTCGATTATATATGTGTATTATTAATTCTTGTAAATATATATGGTGTAGGTTCCCGTCTTTCAGAATTTCCAATACATTTCAAATAAAAATTAAATGTTCAACGAAATTATAACTTCAGATATTTAAATGCGAAGATAAATCCTTTTGTCTTTTTAGACTTTAATTCGGTTCTTTTTGGTTTATTTGTTTAAAGACATATAAACTTCTTATGGGTTATTTAAAGCCGAAACAATAGTCTAGTGTAAATTGACTTTTTTCTCAATCTATAATCATTTGTTTGCACGCAGTTATGGTATAAAATATTCTTATCTAAAACAAATAATTTGCACACAGTTGTATAGTTTCAAGTATTCCTATTTTATAATACTAAATATGATAATATGATTCTGATTGGGTAGGTGTGCTCGCCCATAGTCCAGGAGATCTGGGTTCAATCCCAGGTCGAGTCATACCAATGACTCAAAAAATGGTTCTTGATGCCTCCTTGCTTAACACTCAGCATTATAAGGTGGGGATCAATGGTAAAGGAGCAATCCAGGAAATGGAGTAACACTTTCCCCAGCACCTCGGTGTAGTAGCTATTGAAAAGGGAGCCTTCGGATCACCCTTGACTATAGTCACCAACTTTACGTACTGAATTCTTTCTATTTGACAATAGTTCTATGTTATATGGTTTTAAGCATCGTTATCTAATATCAGGTTGGTTTGGTCGGCTTTTTTTGCTTAATGGCATATCAACTTTCATGGGCTATTTAATGCCTTATAGAAAAACAGTTTTGATACTCTTTTACCTATTGTCCGAGAGAGGGGTTCATACCATTTCTCAAGGACATTAGTTCAGAAGTGAACATATTGGTTCGAGCAAAATTCAGACTCGCTAACTTCGATGTTGTCGTCAAACTCTTACGCTATCACGCCCTAAAAATAAAGCCAATATAAGTAAAGTTGGAGACCTTAGTTGAGGGCGACCCAAAGGCTCCCTTTTCTATAGCTACAACACCGAGGTATAGGGGAGGGAGCTACACTTTTCCCTGTATTGTTCCACTTTACCCTTGATCTCCACCTTATAATTCTGAGTGTTAAGCAAGGTGGCATCAAGTACCAATTTTTGTGTCTTTGGTATGACTCTATCTGTGATTAAACCCAGGTCTCCCGGACCATTGGCGAACACTCTACCCACTTGGCCAATCGTTTATGCACTATTTTATGGTTTCAAGTAACTATTTCTATTCAACCCATTTCAACCCAATATCCTCATTTGAGAACTGTAAAATGAAAAGGAAAATCTCATTATAGACCCCCACATATAGCCGATCAAAAGCAGGATGACCAACTCGAACATAAATACAGCAGCTATCTGAGGATACGGGATGTAGCCCTGAAGACCTGCCAGAGGCAATGAACGATAGGGAGAAGTGGCGAGAGAGAGTCACGGGTATCTGTGCAAGCAGCACGACATGATGATGATGAATGTATAATTTGCATTAAAAAAATTTATATTTATCTTTACAATTGTAAAAGTTAAATGGATATTTCAGTATATTTACTATTAATTTTATATGTTCCCTTATAATGATTTCATTATAAATGTGGAAATTAAGAATTTAGATTATGGCTTAATAATAATTATTTGTTTGCGCACAGTTATCAAGTATTCCGATCAAATACTAATAATTTATAAGGCACCAACTGTACGATCACCTACCACCTGTCACGAAAACTACACAAGCTAGACGAATCAGACATGCTGGACACTGCTGGAGAAGCAAGGACGAGATCGTAAGTGATGTGCTCCTGTGGACCCCCGCATATGGCCAATCAAAAGCAGGACGACCAGCTCGAACATACATACAGCAGCTATGGGATAATACGGGATGTAACCCTGAAGACCTGCCGGGGGCGATGAATGATAGGGAGACGTGGAGAGAGAGGGTTAGGGATACCCGTGCTAACCGCACGACATGATGATGATGATGATGATACTCACTTATATCGTTTTAAACAACTATTTCTTTTCAATAGAAACAATTATGTTTGCATATAGTCATTTGGTTTCAAGTATTCTCATTTAATACCAATAATTTGCAAGAAATTATATACTTTCAAATAATAAACAATTATAGCTTCAACAAAGTATTCTTGATGTAAATGATTTTCAAAGAGTTGTATAGTATGTAGTATTTCTATCTCATATACCTATCTATGAGTCAAATTGACATATTTTATCAATTAGTTTAATGGAAAACATTTACTTGTGTGCAAACAAATTATAAACATTAAATTGAATTATTAGCACTACTTGAAACTAATTAACTGTGCGCAAACAAATCAGGTCTAACTTGTTTGATAATAAAGTTACCTACAAACTAGTCACGTAAATATATTCATCATCAAGTCACAGTGACAACACGGATTTCCCTGACTCTCTCTCTCTCTCTCTCTCTATCTCTCTCTCTCTCTCTCTTTCTCTCTCTCTCTCTCTTCATCCCTATCAGTCATTGCTCTATGCAGATCTTTCAAATTACATTCAGTCTCCACTTAGAGCTGATGTAAATAAGTTCTTACTGGTCAGCTAACACTGGCACGTTCGTATGTAGTGATCCATAGAAGAACGTCACTTTTGCGTTTGCCCTTGCTTCTCCAGCATTGTCCTACGTGTCATGTTCGTCTTTCTCGGATGTTTTTTTAAGTAGGTGGCCGTACAGCTTCTGTTTTGTGAGGTGTTGTTTCCAGGATTTATTCAAAATAGCACGTAGCTTTCTTGTGTATTTCCCATGTAGCTTTTTCTACACACTCACACTGCCATATTTTGGAAAAGATCCCGTTTTATTTTATCACATAGATCAGACTTCCACATAATTGATAACCTATTCATAACAGTCCACCCCTTCGCAAGGTGTATGTTAAAATCACTTTCAGTAAATGAGTTAATGCTACCGAGATATGTGAACTTGTCTACTAATCATAGAGGCCTGCGAGGAGATTGTTGCTTCTCTTTTGAAGGACATGTCCTGTGTTTATTTGCGTTCACCTGGCGCCCATACCTTCTGCACCTTGCTTTAGGCTGTGGATTAGGGATTTGACAGTGTATTTGCGAGATAGATTATCAGTGACTTTAGGGAAGTTTTCAACCAGATTCTTGTAATTTTCTATCTACTTCTTTCTCTTTTCTTCTTGGTTGGCAGCTTTTACAGGGTGGAACGATAAAATTGTCGCCCAAGAAAAGACTGCATGATTCTATTTCCGTTTCATGAAAACCGGTTTTCTTTTTTGTGTTGCAGATTATCTACTAGTCGGCCAGTTGTGTACAAATCTCTAGAGCAATAGGAGCCTTCTATCATGTCTGAAAGTGACACAATGTTCAACGAGCAAGATCGGAGATGCATTCGCTCATGCTCTCGACCGATCATCGGCATAGTCTGCATCAGTTATAGTGTCTGCAGCATATCATCTGCATTTTGCTTTATGTTAGAGTGAAGTCATTTTCTTTTATCAAGTCTATCAATATTCGAACTATATAGTCTAGGCAGATTGTAAACAAATATGGTGCTAATGAATCTCCTCGAAAAATTCCGGCAATAATGTCAAAGAAGTCGGCGTCTCCATCATGTGAGCAAACGTTTGCTTTCGTGTTTTTATAACGTATCATTACTAGCTGTAACAGTTTCTTTGGGGAGATCATATGCAAGAAATATTTGCTCAATCTTCCCTCTGTGTGTGGAATCAAACTCCTTGGAGAAATCTATAAAAAATAGTGTGGCCTCGAAATGTTTTGCACGAACTCCTTCGATGATTCGACGGATAATCAGAATCTATGTAGTTGTGGATCGATTTCTCCAAAAATCATTCTGATTTTTCCTTAGAATTTTCACAATTTCAGATTTGATACAGTTGAGAAGCGGATCACTATAAACCTTAGCAGCAATAGAAGTAGAAGTTATGGCTCTGTAGTTTTTGGTGATTCCGAGGCCACCTTTCTTACGGAAGGGGAAGATGCAACCTTTTAACCATTTCTCAATTTTATTTTGTTATATACGGTGTTACAAAATTAAAGAAGTAAATCATGAAATTTCCTTGTTTTACATACGTCTGGGGGTATTTTGTCAAGGCCTCCAGCTTTTCGGCTTTTAATTTTTGTCAGTTCTATGAGAAGTTCTTCCATCGTAAAATATCCTGGTATAATGTCTAGTTGGCTCTCAATAATATTTGTGACAGATTATCAGTGACTTTAGGTTTTGTTTGGTTTTGTTTCTTCGTTTAATGGCATATCAACCTTTGTAGGTTATTTAATGCCAAAGCTATTCTCCTAGAAGAACAGCTGTGGTACTATTTAACCCATAGCTGGGAGGATAAGGGAGTTCATACCTTTCCCAAGAGTATTTGCCCGAAAGTGAACGTAATAGCCCGACTGGAGTACGAACTCGCTTACTACGATTCCGCAGTCCATCGCTTTAACCATTACACCACGAGGACACCCCCTTAGTCCTTATGGCATTGTTCTATGCTGCTATCAGAAGATATTCAGTTTTTCTCTAAAGGTGTCTCTTTCTTAGCCATATCCAAGTTTTCTCTTGTGAGATTTTGCTTATTTGTCGCTTGAAATGTTCATGCAGTCGTTTTTCTTCCCATTTTTGTTTTTAGGTTATTTTTCTTCTGTTGATGTTTGTGTTATCTGTATTGTTTGTAGTCCCTGTAAGTGACTTTCGGGAAGTTTTCAACCAGATTCTTGTAATTTTCTATCCGCTTTTTTGTCTTTTCTTCTTGGCTGGCAGCTTTTAGTTTTGCTCGAAAAGTGCTATTCTTTCAGCTCACTTCATTTTTTATTTTCCATAAATGTTATCTTTATGGTTTGTCTTAGTTCTCTCTGGGCTTTGATAAGTTTCTGTGTGTTGACATTTGTTGTGATTCTTTTATTTCTCAAGGATGCTATTTTCACATTATCTCGTTTTTTCCTTACAATTAGTGACTACCAAAGAACTCTACATTCGGCTTTTGGTTGAGTTGGTATGCTCGCTGCTGCTGCTGCTGCTGCTGCTGCTGCTTCATTGTGGACCGTGAGAAGATCTCATATTCGTCATTCGGAGTATGTTTGAGATATCTTCTGATAATTATCGAATTTGTTTCCTACAGTTACCGTAAATCTATTACAAATATATCGATTGGTAAGTGGGGACCAGTCGTACCGTGTGGTTTTGACTATTTGTTTCTTATTTCTACAAAGACGTAAGCGTATTTTTGCTGTGACGATTTTGTGATCGGAAGATTGGAAGATTCTGTGATCAGAAGATCGAATGATTCTGTAATCGGGAGATTGGAAGATTCTGTGATCGGAAGATCGAAAAATTCTGTGATCGGATGATCGAAAGATTCTGTGATCGGAAGATTAGAAGAAATTGTGATCAGAAGATTGAAAGATTCTGTGATCGGAAGATACTCCTTCAAAAATGAATATTGTTGTGGCTCCGGAAAGGGTCACTTACGAAATCGCAAACACGGATATTAGATAGATTATTTTACACAAGAAAGATAGATTTACATAGAAAAGGTAAGAAGTCTCGTACTGTTCGTATAACACCGATAGTGAACTGCGGTATTAGTTGACCGCCCCACCCAACGGGCAAGTGTGGCACAAGGCCTTTTTTATGGTGGGTCCGGGCACAGGGCCGTAGCCCACACGCGCCCGGCATTTCCCAAAAATGCCTACGGCCCTGTCGGCATTCCCCTGATTAGGGGCGCCTCAGGCGCCGGGCGATTTACCCAACCCTCCCGAAGGAGGTAAAAGCCTATGGGGAAGGCCCCCTGAGGCCGAAGGAAATCTCCAGGTACCGAGACACACTCGGCCGGATCCGTGCCGCAGATAACACGGCCGGCCGAAGTGCTACCCGGCTACTGGAAAGGTCAGACCGATGGTGATCTGCGACCTGGCAGCGAAATCTCTAGTACTAATAACGGTGAGAAGAGTCCATTATAGTAAGATCGGTAAGGCACCCACAACAAATATATAATCTTGCAGTACTTTAGACTCATTTGGGTTGGTATAGGTCCATAATTCTTCCTCCTTTTTTTTAAATTTACTCTTAAGGCATGCTTGCCTGTTTTTGAATGAAAAGTCTGTTAGATATTCCACATTTCTTTTTAACGAATTGTGTTAGCAGAATTCGTTATTTTTGTCTTGGCCTAATTGAGCATTCATGTTTCCACTGATGATTTGAACATTGTGTTGGGGAATACGTCAGACAAGGGAAGAAATCTTTTTCTAGAAGGTGATGATATCTTTTTCATCGTTAACATAGGTGGGACAGTAGCAAGAGACGGTTGTTGCGCAGGGGTCGAGAGTAAATGGCGCCTACATCATTCTTAGTCCGATTTTCTCAAAGATATTAAGTAATTTTGATGGTACAGAGACTGAGAAGCATTCCAACACCTTATATAACGCCATTGACCGAGTTTTTCTATGAAAATGCAAAGACGAATTGGCATCTGTTAACCTGGTATTTCATTTCTAGTTTACTACGGTAGTATCTATATTCTTGGATCCATTGATTCTTTGTCTTTTAGCATTAAAAATATATTCAAATATGAATAAATATCCTCATATTGTTAGTTGGAGATAAAGATAAGTATTTGTGAATTGTAAATAAATCCAATTTTCCTGATATGTCAAGATTATGTTGCGATAATATTCAAAATTTTAAAAGAAAAAAAGTGGCTGAAATTCTTTTTTATGTTTGAGTTCGATTTCTGAATATCATAAAAGCGAGTGTGATACATGTGTTAGATTTTTCGGAAAATTCTATCCGATTCTAGTTTAAACTGTTTAAAGCAGTCGTATAAAATGTAAATTCCTAATGATTAAACTATCCTCTTTGATACTTTTCGGTCACTATTTTTAGAATTAGAATTTGAAAGTTATATGCCTCCTATTCAACATGAAAAATGAACTGATGCGTTTACTTTCCAAGTTTGGTCATAATTTGGTTTCCTGATAATGCCCAGCCACATTTTGCCTGAATGACACTACAGAATCTCACTGAGTCAAGATATGAGACTTTGCCACATTTACCATATTCTGATCTCCCACAAACAACTTACATTTTTTCAAATTTCCAAAAACTGTATTCAATATTTTGGGGGGCTCAAAACCATTAAGGTTTTATCATACAGACATAGATAAAATTGTTAAACGATGGTACAAATCCATAATTGTCCAGGGATCCTATTTTGACAGATGAAAACACTTTTTAAATTGATTTATTTAGAACTAAAAGTTAATTCTAAAATAGGACATTATTTTCCCAAAAACATGACAAATATATGAGTTATCAAAAAGTCTTGTAATAGATAGATAGATAGATAGATAGATAGATAGATAGATAGATAAAAACGTAGGTTGAGAGAAACGTAGAAATAAACAAATAATATGAATAATAAATGGAAAGAAAGAAAGAAAGAGATAGATAGATAGATAGATAGATAGATAGATAGAGAGGTGGGGGAGAAACGTGGAAATAAAGAAATAAATATGAATAATACATGGAAAGAAAGAAAGAAAGAAATAGATAGATAAATAGATAGATAGATAGATAAAAACGTAGGTTGAGGGAAACGTAGAAATAAACAAATAATATGAATAATAAATGGAAAGAAAGAAAGAAAGAAAGAAAGAAAGAAAGAAAGAAAGAAAGATAGATAGATAGATAGAGAGAGAGAGAGAGAGAGAGAGAGAGAGAGAAACGCCGAAATAAGCAAATAAATATGAATAAATAAATGGAAAGAAAGAAAGATAGATAGATATATAGATAGATACCAGACTAACTACTTTTTTGAGCGGTTAAAAAAAAACAATTTCAACTGTCTCGAAATCTTTTTTTCACTTCGATATCTTGTATAGTTGTTTGTAGCATAATATACACACTCTTAAAACGATTAGGAAATAATTTTTATTTTGATCAATTCAGTCTTGAAAGTGTGGTGTCTGTGTTTTTTGTTAAAGAAACAATGAAATATCAATTCAACAAGGAAGGTTTTTATTTTAAAACGAATGGAGAAAAAAAAAGCTTGAGTGAAACGAGGGGAAATTGTTAAATAAAGGGAAATTTTCAGATCATTAGAGAAAATCCAAAACAGTGATTTTTTTAAAGGTGAAACACGAAATACAAAGCCTAAGAAATGATAAGAAACCTGATTGTTATGGTTTTATACTAGTTCTGGTCAAAGCTTAACAAAGGTTCAAATTGAAATGAAATTTGTTTTCTAATTTGTTTTGTGGTGGGGGTCCTTGGGGTGTAAGGGTTAAAGTGGTGGATTGTGGAATCGTAGTAAGTCAATTCGAACTCTACTCTCCTTATTACGTTCACTTTCCGATAAATAACCTTGGGAAAGGCATGAACCCACTTATCTTCCAAGCTATGGGTTAAAAAGTACTACTACTGGTCTTCTAGAAGGATGGATTGGGCATTAAATACCTTACAAAGGTCGATATGCCATTAAACAAAAGAAACCAAACTTCATAAAAATACAATAAAAAGTGATGTGACCTTTATTCCTTAACTTATAAAAAAAATCCAGATATTTGGACGAATTCTAAAAATAATATTCACCTAATTAATATTAGCCCAGTCGACTGGGGCTGTAGAATAAACCGACTGCACTTCTGTAGAGGGATAAGACCCCCAACAACGAATATCCTAGACATGACACTAAACAATCTGACGTTCCAGTGATGCTGGGGCTTTGAAGAATTCGGAGCACCCCTTCATTGCTATCGCTCCCTGGTCCACTCTGGCCCGGAATGGTAACACCTCATAGGGCCCCATGAAAAGGTTAAATAGAATTAAACTGCATACTTCCTCTAAACTGAATTGTTTGAATTAGAACTGTTTGACTAAACTGAAGCGCTTTAAATAGAAATGATTTTGACAATTAAATTGTGTACTTACATTTAAATTGTATACTTATGCTAAATTGAATTGTCTGAAGTGGAACTGTTTTTGACATATAAAGTGTACTTACACTAAACTGAATTGTTTAATATAGAACTGTTTTGACTTTTAACTGTGTGTAAAGAAAATCTATACTTGTACTGAACTGAATTGGCTGAATTAGAACTGTTTGACTGAACTGAATAGCTAGAAATTAAAATGTTTTTGACAATTAAACTGTGTACTCATGCTAAACCAAATTGTTTGAAATAGAACTGATTATTTGTATAAAAATGGATTTGACGTTAAATAACCTACAAAGATTGATATGCCATAAAACGCAACCAACCAACCAACCAACCAACCAAATTAATATTTTAAAAAATCCACGAAAATTTTTCATCCTTTAATTGATGGCTGTATTTATTTTAATCTTTTAAAGATTGACTGAGCCGTTGGGTATCCCCTACGAGGGGACAGTCTTCTACGGTGTATCAAATGTCACCACAACAATAATACACTAAAACTCGAGCCCTGATAGATAGATAGATAGATAGATATACGAAAATATCTTCGATCGAAAAAGCTAAGAAAGGTGGTTTTTCTTAACGTTTTTTTTTTCATTTCTTTTTCAAAGATCATATTGTCCTGTTTACGCACGTATCCACACACACACACACACACACACACACACACACACACACACTTTTGCTTAAACTGAAAAGGGTGGAGCTGTAGTTCTGGGAATCCAAATAGGTCATCTTATATAAAAGGTAACTCATATGTCAACCCATACCATGTTACAAATATACATCTCCTAACCCTCCCTCTTTTATAAGCCCGGAGCTACTGTCAAATGCATGAGTAGGTCTATTGCTTTCAAAATCATTGGTTGGGTTACTTGGACCCGGGATTTGATAAGTAGAAAAAAAGAAAAAAAAAAACAAGTGCTTACTCGGGAAGGTAAAATGAAATGAATTTAAGATACAAGAAAAATACAAGAAAAATATGAAGAAGTTATTAAATATAAAAAAATATGAATTTAAAATATGAAAAATGGAAATAAATGTTTTAGAATGGAAAAAAAAGCTAAGTGATATCAGAGAGAGTTGCAATTATCCATGCATGTTGGTAGGAGTCTTAAAAGAATTATTGAGGATAGATATCAACAGGTTGAAGTAGAGAGATGGATAAATATGGTTAAACAAAGTGCAATGCAGAGATAAATAGACTGATATAAAAGAATACAAAAGCAGATAGATAGATAGATAGATAGATAGATATGAACAGACTATATATATATATATATATATATATATATATATATATATATATATATATATATATATATATATAAATGAAACGCAGTTTCTTCCAGGCAGTGGTTGTGTCGATACTGCTATATGGATGCACTACATGGACGCTAACTAAGCAGCTGGAGAGGAAACTAGACGGAAATTACACAAGAATGTTAAGAGCAGTATTGAACAAGTCCTGGCGACAACACCCCACGAGACACCAACTATACGGACACTTGCCCCCCATCACGAAAACTATACAAGTTAGACGAACCAGACACGCGGGACACTGCTGGAGAAGCAAGGACGAGCTCATAAGTGATGTACTCCTGTGGACCCCCACATATGGATGTGCAAAAGCAGGACGACCAGCACGAACTTACATACAGCAACTATGTGAAGACACAGGATGTAAACCTGAAGACCTGCCGGAGGCGATTAATGATAGGGAGAAGTGGCGAGAGAGGGTCAGGGATATCCGTGCTGGCGGCGCGACATGATGATGATGATATAGATAGATAGATAGATAGATAGATAGATAGATAGATAGATAGATAGATAATGGGTTATAAGTATTACCAAGACTTAGAGCAATAGGAAGTACGTTATCTAGATACTTATTCGGCAATGCAACACTCTTAGCGCATCAGATCTCAAGTTCCTGCAAGCTTTTCAAAGATCTTCAGTCAATACAACTAAATGGTAATTTTCTTTATATATATATATATATATATATATATATATATATATATATATATTTACACGAGGATCATTAAATAAGTTTCCAGACTTTTTCGTATGGGCACTTTTATTGATAGTACACTCATGAAACTCTAGTCCCCTTTGAAGTAATCTCCTCCGGCTGCAATGCACTTGTTCTACCGTTCCAACAACTTCTGCAATGTCCCATAGAAGTCCTCTTGTGTGAGCGTGTCAATGACCTTCGTCACAGCCTCTTTAATCTCCTCAAGTGTCTCATAACAACAGTCTCTGAGCTTAGGGAATAACCAAAAGTCACAGGGAGCAAGGTTTGGACTATAGGGAAGGTGAGGAACTATCTTGATGCCCATTTTGGTCAAATAGTCTGTGACAAGGATGGTGTTGTAGACGGGTACATTGTCCAGGTGGAAATGCCACTGACTCGATTTGAAGAGTGCTGGCCTCTTCCGACCGAATCTCTGCCTGAACTCTCTTAAAACCTCAACATAGTAACCCTAACCCTAACCCTTTGGCCAATCACCTCTAGTATATTGACTTCCTTACTCTTCCCACACCTCTCATCATACCTCACAGACTCCCTGCCTTCCTTGAATCTCTTATGACACTCAAAAACTCGTGCTCGATTCATACAAGATGATCAAAAAGCAGTCTGAAGCATTCCATACGTTTCTGTAGCATTTTTTCCAAGTTTAAAACACAATTTTATTGCATATCGTTCTTCCTCACGTCCAGATTGCATTTTTGAAATTCACCAGCTGTGACAATCAGGCTTTAGTAGGGCGTATTCCAATTGCTGTTGTAGCTGTTCATTTGAACCTGAAATCATGCAAATTAGTCAGTCATGTCATAAGAAGTATAGCAATAACCTAGTGAAATTTCAAGAGTCTACGACAATTTAAAATGCCTGTACAAAATAAAAGGCAGGAAACTTATTGAAGGCACCACGTACATACATAGTTGGACTGAGATAGATAGATAGATAGATAGATAGATAGATAGATAGATAGATTGAGAAAGAGAGAGTGAAAAGAGTAGGGATTACCTCCCTTATAAGCCAAATAGTTCGGCCAGTGGCCTCTAGTTGGTATGATCAAACCTTTTTTAACGCAAACGCGCAAACTCGTCTTCCCTCCGGCATCACCGGTATATTTGCACGCATGAGTGAGTTTCTGTCTATCCTGATAAGGGACGATTAATGCATTGAAAATGACTGCATTCTACGATTCATTTCTTAAAATGAAAGTTTTCAGACAAAACTTCTATTTTCTCTCGAACGTATGCACGCTTAGGACTTTTCAACCACATACGGATATTTCTCAAGATCTTTACGTACAACTTTGTATTTTATTGTCTTTCTCATATTCTTACTTTTAAATGTAATCAGGCAAATAAACAGGTTGTTGTCGCATTTATACCGTACAAGGAAACAATATTTGACTATTATTTCTCCGCAAACCGTCCGAATTGTTACCTTTAAACTTTAAACTGTTAGTTCGAGTAATGGCAGTCAAATAGGACAAAAGTCCGAGGTGAAACTTCAGCAATCGCTACAATAGCTCTCACTAGACAAATATGACGTTAGTAAATAACGAATAAACCAGCGAAATTAAAACAGATGATAAACAGCTAAATGATTTTAAAGTTCGGTTGTTTTTGTTGGTGGGGACATATCAACCCTTACTGAATTGTTTAATGCAAGTAATTGTATAGTTTCAAGAAACTAAATATGTTCATTAATTCATATTTAATGGTAAAGTTTCAAGAAATTACACCTATTTAATTTTGACAACAAAAAGGCTGACGATATGGTCCCCCAAAGCAGGATAGTACACTATTTCAAAATGTATAAAATACGTAACGAAATCATAAAATTCATCGAGAAAACCTAGGAAACCTGGATAGTGGAATTGACCGTGGGATGAAAAAGCGTGACAGAAATAAAGATCTAGAGAGGCATATTCCAGGGAGATGCACTGTCACCATTACTCTTTGTGATAGTGATGATGCCACCCGATTACATTCTTAGGAAATGCACAGTCGTATACAAACTCAGTAAATCGCAGGAGGTGTCCTCGCCCAAACGATGGACTGCGGAATCGTAGTGAGCGACATCGTACTCCAGTCGCGCTGTTACGTTCACTTTTGGGCAAATACCCTTGGGAAAGGTATGAACCCCACTTATCCTCCCAACTATGGGTTAAATGGTGCCACTACTGTTCTTCTAGGAGAATGGCTTTGGCATTAAATAACCTAAAAAGGTTGATATGCTATTAAACAAAGAAACCAAACCAAACTAGTAAATCGCATAAGATCAACCACTTAATGTACATGGAAGACATCAAACTCTTCGCCGGAAACGAAAAAGAATTGAAATCGCTAATGCAGACTGTTAGAATATTACAGTCAAGATTTAGGGATGGAATTTAGCACAGACAAATGTACCATATTAGTAATGAAATATTGGAAACGACACATGAGAGAAGGAATCAAACGACCCAATGAAAAGAAAGTCAGAACCCTCCGAGAAAAGTAAACCTACAAATACTTGGGAATATTGGAAGCTGACACTCTTAAAGAAGCGGAAATGAAAGAAAAAATAAAAAAAGATAATCTCAGGAGAAGCAGATAACGACTCGAGACAAAACTATGTTGCAGAAATCTTATGAAAGGGATAAATGCCTGGGTAGTCCCCCACGTAAGATACTCGAGACAATTCTTCAAGTGGACCTGAGAATACCTCAAACAAATAGACTAGAGAACAAGAAAACTAATGACCATGCATAAGGCTTTGCATCCCAGAGATGACGTTGATAGACTATATGTAACATAGCCATACATGAATATGTGAAATAGACATAGAATGTTCATAACTCATATATAGATAACATAGGAATCCCGAAACACGAAAAACACTTACGACTTCTAAGTTCAGGTACGAAACTATTTATTACCTTTGAGTTAAAGGTTTTCCGACATAAAGAGAGTGATTCACAATCTTTCTATTCTGGCTTTTCCATCTGCCCCCCAACACGTGCGGCACCCGCCACAAGGCCTCGGTGAGCCCCGAAAGTCAACCGTCTTCTTCGAACACTAAAACTCAACTAACTGATTTTTCTCAAATCCCCAAAATCCTCCGCGCACGCTTCCGGTGCATGACGTCATTCACATCCCCCGGTCATATTTCTATCTGGGATTTTTATTTTGACATCTCTGAATGACACATCCTCCCCTCGCGCGCATGAACACCTGCACTCATGTTGCACCTAACTAACCCATGCGCTAAGCGAAAGGTTCTCAGCCTAACTAAACCGAAATGCAAGATATATAAAACGAAATCCCTCGGCCATTAGATTACATATATGTGTCAAGAAAAGAAGGAGGAAGAAGACTTGCCAGCATTGAAGACAGCATTGACGCATCGATATAATGGCTCGAAGACTACATAGAAAAGTGCAGAGGAAACTGATTGCCCCCACTGGAAACAATACTGGATTAGCAGAACATAAATAACCAAAAAACAAAAACGGGAAGAAAAACAACTCTGTGGATGTTTTAAGCAACGAACAAGCAACATCTCACACGAAAAAAACATGGAAGTGGCTAAGAAAGAGAAACTTTAAGAGAGAATATCTTCTAATAGCAGCTCAAAACAACGTGATAAGGACCAATCATATCAAAGCAAGAATAGATAAGACGCAACAAAACAGCAGATGTAGGTTATGTGATGATAGGGACGAAACGATCAATTACATTATAAGCGAATGCAGCACATTAGCACTGAAAGAGTATAAGACTAGACACGGCTGGGTAGGCAAGGTGATCCACAAGGAACTGTGCAAGAAATTTAAATTTAACCATACGAACAAATAGTATATGCCCAACCCAGGATATGTCCTGGTGAAGGAGACGCACAAACTCCTCTGAAATTTTGAGATACAAACGGATCACCAAATCAAAGCCAGACGACCAGACCTTATAATAATCAACCAAAAACAAAACTTGCAGAATTTTGGTCTTACCTGTCCCAGCTAACCACTGAGTAAAATTAAAAGAAAGCGAAAAGAAGGATAAATAGCTGGACTTTGTTAGGGATTCGAAATAACTGAGGAACATGAAAGAGCTAGTAGTACCAGTAATCGGTGCTCTTGTTACAGTCACCAAAATGTTTAAAGGACGAGAGGACTTGGAAATAACAGGACTAGTGGGGACAATCCAAATTACTGCATTGTTGAGATCGGCCATAATACTAAGAAGAGTCCTGGAGACTTGAGACTTGCTGTCACTTAAACTCCAATGAAAGACCATCAACTAACGCTGATGTGAAAAACTCCTAAGGAGTAAAAAAAAAAGGCAGTATAAAACTTGACACAACTGGGTGAGAAAGATGATCCACTCGGAATTATGAAAAAATTTAAATTTCACCGTACTACTAAATGTTATATCCGAGGACCAGAATCCCTCCAAGAGATTGAAACACATATTATTCTCTAGGAATTTGAGATACAAACGGATCACCTAATCCTGGCCAGAACACCAGACCTAATGATAATTAATGAAAAAAAGAGAACTTGCCAAATTGCGGGTTTTGTCATCCAAGCAGACCACGGAGTGAAAGCCAAAGTGAGCGAAAAGAAAGACTGGTACTTGGACCTTGGCTGAGAAATAAAATAGATGGAGAACATGAGTAACGGTGATACCGACTGTATTTGGCGCACTTGGAACAGTCCCCAAATGCTTGGAAAAGGGGGTGGAAACATTGAAAATCGTAGGACGAATCGAGACCATTCAGACAACAGGATTGTTGCAATCGGCCAAAATACTGAGAAAAGCCCTGGGGACCTGAGGAGACTTGCCGTCATTTAGAATCCAGTGAAAAACCAGCAGCTAACGTTGGTATGAAAAACTCGTAAGGAGTATAATAATAATAATAATAGTGTTAAGTTTTCACTGAGTTATATGGTTTCAAGTATTCTTATTCAACACAAATAATGTTTAAATATTTACGTTATGATAGGAACTGAGCAGGATTCTCACCATCGGATGAAGTTTAGTATAATAACCCGGATATTATCTGTCTGTCTGTTTTTCTAATCAAGCAAAATCTGTTCATATCTATCCAACTTGTTCGCATCGATCTAAGTATCTCTCGAGCTAGTTAGCTACGTAGATAGCTATATATATATATATATATATATATATGGAAAGACATACATACACAGAGGCAGAGGCATAGATAGAGAGATTATGTGGAGGTACACATACACATCAAAAATACGTACGGGGATTGTTCAAAACGTTCTTAGCCTCACCAAGAAAGAAAGGCGTAGCTGAACATTTTGTTGTGGGAGCACACTAACAATTCTTATAAAAGTAGAAACAAACTATTCCAGATTTTTCTTATTTTATAAAAGGTGGTAGTGTGTTGCCAAAGCAAAAATGTTCAGCTCTGTTCTTCTTTCTTGGTGAGGCCTCGAACTTTTTGCGCAACCCTCGGATATATACATATACAAATTTATATTCTTATATCTTCATTTATTTATCTACCTCTACCAGTCTATTCTCTACATATATATATATATTTACATATATATACAAATCTGAACACACAAATACATATATACATACATACATGTGTATGTATGCGCGTATGTGTGTGTGTGTGTGTGTGTGTGTGCGTGTGTGTGTACAAAGCCTCCTGACCATCTTACAAATTTTATTGACTTTTCTATCCCATTCGTCGTCTCTCTACGAGTAGCTTTTTTCACCACACCGACTTTTAAAAAGGGGTGGATATGAATTCCCTATTCACTTTACCCATCCTTATACATTCTTCGTAACCCCTTTCACCAGACACATTTTTTATCTACCTTGTCTTTCTTTCAAACCTTTCACTTATATTGGCGTAGATATCATGGTCCAATTGAAACGGCCGTTAATTTTGAGAAATTTTTTGTTGCTTGTTTTTATCATATTTTCTTGATAGTCTACAATTGCCGCTTTCAAATGATTACAGTGGTTAACTCCGCAGCATATGACCTCAAATGACAGTCTCATATATATGTATATATATATATATATATATATGTGTGTGTGTGTGTGTGTGTGTGTGTGTGTGTAATTCATTTTATTGCTTGCTCGTTACTTGTTGTCTCCAATACTAACGACCCACTCTACATACAACTCGACATATGAGGACCATTGACCAGAAACAATTTTAAAGGTAACAAGCACAGCACTCCACAGTACCCACTCTTGATACACTTTTTTTTAAAAAAAGATCACTCTTCTCTCCCTTACATAACGGGAATTTGGTTTTGGAAATAGGTTGCGTCGGTTGGCAAGTTAGTTGTAGAAGATGTTTAATATGCTAACCAAAGCACTCTGCACCAATTATAAACCCTTAAAATAAAGTAAATATCACACTCAAACTAAACAAAAACAAACAATTCCAATAACCCCCAACTCGAAGACAAGGAATCAATATATTCAAAAATGCTTGGGAGTAAAACTTAGGGCATCTTCTCCATCAAACAGTTCCCGGTACCAAACAACAATCAAAAGAAGTTAGAAATAGAATAGACGAGATCATAAAAATGAAAGTTCAGTATCTTTAACAGTTGTAAAAACAATAACTTATAGCCAAAATATCCAACATATATATATATATATATATATATATATATATATATTTGAGAGACAGACAGACAGACATATAAACAAAAAGCGCTAAGAGCCAGTCAGTTTCTCGCTTATGAAATCATCAGACCAAAATGTATATAAGTAAGTTGGCGAATCCTAGTCGAGAGCGACCTGAAGTCTCCCTTTTCAATAACTATTTACACAGAGGTTTAGGGGAGGGCTCTATTCTTTTCTCTAGATTTCTCCACTTACTCTTAATCCGTACCTAATAAGGCTGACTGTTAAACAAGAAGGCATCAAGTACCATTTTTTGAGATTTTGGCATGACTCGACCTGGTATTGAACCCCAATCTTCCAGCCATAAACGAACACTCTACCCACTATACAAATGGGTCGGTGAATATATATATATATATATTTATTTATATTTAATTAAATTATGGGTACAGGAAAATGTATACTATATAATGAACAGAGGCACCATTGGTAATTACTGTAGGGGAACTTTTGTTGTTTTATTTAAGTTCCCCTACTGTAATTACCAATGGTGTCTCTGTTTAATATATATATATATATATATATATAGTCATCCACAGACAGATCTGTTTCGTTCTATCAAAACTCGTGAGTGTGGTTAGACAGTATCTTCCCGTAGCTGGGATCGAAACCCGGTTGACTCAAATGCCAAGCCAAAGCTTCTAACCCTTCAGCCACGAGAAGATATTAGCTGCGAAGTAAATTTTAAACGGTTATGAATCAAAATTACTATTGTTTACATACATCCGTTCAACGGCTGCCGAGACCTCAATTCATCTTCGAAGAGGCTTGCAATAGACGCTAATGGCAACACGAGTTACTACCACTCCTTTGCTGAACATGACCATCTTTTTGATCCGTTACAGTACTCGTGGGGGCAAGCTTAACTTCAGGCTGAGTATATTTTTTGGCATGTCTAGCCAACAGCGAGTCTTTCTTTTCAGTTAACGTTACCCTAGCGCACTCATGTTTTCTCAAAATACTGTAAACCTACAGATCCTGTTGCAGAAACGTTGGTGCTGCGGTGGGTCATGAGTAAAACGAGTCATTAATAGTTTGATTTAGTTTGATCTCATAAGAGTAGCACAATCAGCTGTAGAAAAACAGCACCTTCTACAAATATTAGAAAGATATTCAGGTTAAAAGTTGTCAGGGACCGGGATCAAGTCCTGGGTTGGAAATGCTCATCTAAAGCAAAAACGTTTGATTCTCCAAACTTCAAAAGTCTTACAGCCATTGTAGATCACTTCTTTTTGAGTTGATAGATGTCTTGTAGTCAGTTCTAAGATTTCAATATCTATTCTGAGCACCCTGGGGTTGTTTTTGACAACATCCTTAAAATGGTTACCACACACACACACACACACACACACATATATATATATATATATATATATATATATTCGTTTTTGCAGCGATAAGCAGCAGAGTCTGACTCAATGACCATTGGCGTTAAATATGAACAGACGAAAACTTAATAATCATTTTCGGACAAAGAAAGAATTTATCCTCTGACTTTCCTCGAGTTTGATATAGCTTACGTTTTTACCATACATCTCAAAGGTCAAGATTCTTCGCCCATGTTTTTAAAAATATAATATC
Source organism: Sepioteuthis lessoniana (assembly GCA_963585895.1). Lineage (NCBI taxonomy): Eukaryota > Metazoa > Mollusca > Cephalopoda > Myopsida > Loliginidae > Sepioteuthis > Sepioteuthis lessoniana. The sequence continues at coordinate 4,547,405 of OY757921.1, read as the reverse complement.
CTCAGTTGGTTGTAGAATAATTCAGAAGTTAACTAAAACTTAATCTTTTATAAATCCTATTTCTTCTTTGGTTTTGATTTTTGGTCTTTTTGACATCATTGATACTTATAACTCAATAAAAACTTTGTAATAATGTTACATATCCCAAACTTAAATAATGACCTTAACACATAATTACCAGATCACCAATGATCCGGAAGACATGGGTTTTTCTTTTTTTTTTTAATTCCATTCCCTTGATTTTTACCTCCATTGGGTAGAGTGTTCGCAAATAGTCCGGGAGACCTGGATTCAATCCCAGGTCGCGTCATATCAAAGACTTTAAAAATGATACTCGATACCTCCTTGTTTAACACTCAGCAATACAAGGTACGTATCAAGAGTTAAATGGAGCAACCCATGGAAAGGAGTAGCGCCCTCTCGTACACCTCAGTGTAGTAGGTATTGAAAACGGAGCCTTCTGGTCGCCCTCGATTAAGGGAGACAACTTTACTTTTACGACTTACGAGTAAATCCTTATTTTCGTAAAACATAAACTTCATTAATTTTGGTCCTTTAATATTTGGGAGATTTAAATTGTACCCGGTTATTTACGCTTTGAGTAGCTCTTAGGATAACACTTATCATCATAGGAAATAGAACTGGTGAGCCTCGGTCAAATTCTGGACAAGGCTTTTTACGTGTCACTTCAGGCTGATGTCTTTGGAAAAGGCAGGAATACATCAGTTTCACCATGAAATATTGTATATCGGAATGAGAAAAGACGACAATACTTTTGCCCAGTCGGCTGGGGCTATAGAATACACCGACTGCACCTCTGCAGAGGGTAAGACCCCCCCCCCAAACGAGTGTCCTGGATATGACACTAAACAATCTGATGGTGAGGTTCCAGCAATGCTGGAGCTTTGGGGAATGTGGAGTACCCCTTCATTACCATCGCTCCCAGGTCCACTCTGGCCCGGAGTGTTAGCACCTGATAGGGCCCTATCTATGGGTTAAATAGAATTAACAGCATACTAATGCTAAACTGACTTGTTTGAATAAACTGAATAGCTTGAAATAGAAATGTTTTGGACAATTAAACCGTACTTACATTTAAACTGCGTGCTTATGCTTAACTGAATTATTTGAAATAGAACTGTTTTTCGACATTATAATTGTATTTACACATAACTGAATTGTTACATATAACTTCTTGAATAGTTTGAAATAAATGTTTTTGACAATTAAACTGTGTACTTATACTAAACTGAATTGTTTTAAATAGAACAGATTATTTACATAAAAATGGATTTGGCGTTAAATAACCTACAAGGGTTGATATGCCATAAAACCCACCAAACCAAACCAAACGACAATACTTGAATTTGAAAATATAATCTCTCTCTCTCTCTCTCTCTCTCTTTCTCTCTCTCTCTCTCTCTCTCTCTCTCTTCTGTATTACGAAAAGTATCAAAATGGTTTTCTGAGGAGAGAGAGAGAGTCAAGAACTGCTAAGATATACACACACAGAGACAATATCTTCAGAGAGCCTTAGTTCTTCGCTTGCTTCCACGAGGCTGGCACAGACACAACTTTAAATATTTAATCATCTACGTTTATCACTTTTCATTTTTGCTGTCTTTTGTTTATCTAAAGACACAGATCTATATCTTGTTTTAAAATCCATGGACCTACACGGCATGTCAAATGTCACTATGAGATATGAATAGTAGGACAGACAAGGATCTTTTGCCAAGTTTAGGCAATCAGCCTGGTTTTTTAACTGTAACCAGGATTGAACCTGTGAACTCCTGATGATTTCACTCACAAGCACTTACACCAAACGTCAATACCCGTCGCCACCTGTGTCCAGCTACAGGTAAATAAAAAGGAATACCTACTCTAGCTTAAAACTTGTACCCGGTTATTGTTATCGGAATTAGAACAATCTAATCATCGGGGATTCGATAAAAGGCTCAGTTCGAAGTTCTGTGTATGAAACATCTGAAGGCTGGACGACGCATCGATCGAAACGTTGTGAATATAGCAATAAAGATGAAGAAAAAAAAGTCCGAATACTTTAAATGATAGAAATTATCAAACTTAATTTCTTTATTTCTTATTTGTTGTTAGTTTTGTTTGTTAGTTTTGTTTCCTTCCCTCTCTACTGTACGTCCTTTTCCTCGTGATAAACAAATAGAAAAATTGATAAACAAATTAACGTTAAACCTTCCGCGAGGGACCAAAAAGTATGCTTGTCAAATTTCGTTGATGTACTTAAGACAGGCTGGCCGTTTATGCAAGACAAATTAGCAAAACGTTTTCTAATTTTAAAGATATTAATTTATGAATTCTTGTAAAAATATTTTTCTTGATTCAGTCAAATCAAACAAATCTTATGAAAGCATTTCAGCCTAGAGATTAAAATCTCCGATAACGCCGAATCCTTTATTCTTAATTGAAATCTTGTATTTGAGATATATGGATCAGGATAATTAATTTTACATTAATTTGTTTTCCGTCCGTATACTTGATCGAATTTAGATCTATATTGATTCGAATCAATATAATATCGATTATAATTCATTTTTCAGTTCCTGTGTTGTATTAGAGACGAATCGGTACAAATCACTTCTTTATCATTGAAAAGAACAGAAAAGTATGACATTTCAAAAATAGTTTCTAAATCTTTTGAACAGTCAACCACTTGACCCTCAGATATCCTGTACTTGAGCAAAGAAAAGTATTTTAAAACATCGAACTCAAAGCATATTAAAACGTCTCTCAAGTAAAAAGACAATAGTTCTTTTTAGAGCAGTTTGATAAGTTCATCCGAAAACAGGTATATATGTTCCATTTTTGACGGGGATAAACATTTTTTAAAATTTTGGCTGGTACAAGTTAGAGGAGCATATATCAGTTCAAGTTGTGTTTATTCACCTCGAGGTAGTTTGTATGCTGACACTTTGTGCATTGCTTATCTCCGTGTGTGATTTGAAAGCCAGACAGAAGAATACCCAGTCAGATTCGAGAACTTATAGTTTAAGAATTCAAACCAGGCCATAACACTGCCGAAGTAAGCAAAAGCATTAGTTGTGTGAAAAGTGAAGGAGCATTTTAGTTTGGTTTTATGGCATATCAACCATTGTAGGTTATTTAATGCCGAATCCATTTTATACATGTAAACAGTTGTATTTCAAACAATTCAGTTTAGCATAAGTACATTTTTTTATTTACACAGTTAAATATCAAAAACAATTCTATTTTATACAATTCAGTTTAGCGCAAGTACAGTTATTTTTTATTTACACTATTGAATATCAAAAATAATTCTGTTTCAGACAATTTAGTTTAGCATAAGTACACAGTTTACTTCTATTTGACTCAAAGATAGGACCCTATCAGATGCAATTACTCCGGTCTAGAGGTGACCAGAGATCGATGGTAATGAAAGGGTACTCCGCATTCCCCAAAGCTCCAGCATTACTGGAGCCGTACCATCAGATTGTTTCGGAAACCCGTTAGGGAAGACTTAAATCTCTGCAGAGATACATTCGGTGTATTCTGCAGTCCCAGCCGACAGGTCCATAAAGTTACAGTTGATCACTGTACAGTTGTCAGATAGTTGAAGAAATTTCACTCTGATTGTAAAAACCTCGACGATCAGAAAAAGTCACATTGGCCTTTTAGCACAGTTTTCGACGCCGTGCTCCAAGCCTAAGCGGCAAATCAGAGAGTATCAGGTGAGCTTAACATCTCACAGTTCAATGTAGTGCATCACTTTCTCTACCTCAGAAAAAGCATCTTGAACTGCTGAAATGTACTTTATGTTATGAAAATATTCCAAAACGTTTAACTCACCTTATATATAGTTATCCACAGACAGACTGTTTCGTCCTATCAGAACTCTTCAGTGTGGCTAGACACGTAGGACGCTCGAAGCCGGGATCGAAACCCATCCAACTTTACGTTAGACTAAATCTCAGACCGTTCGGCCAACAAGCGTACCACGTTTGGCTAAGGGAATTGTTAAGGTATTTATGTAGCAACATCAGCAGCCATTGGTCTACATTTTTATACCCTATCGGATACCAGAGTGCTCAATTCTTTCGAAGAGCTTTGCATTATGCGAGCGGCGACGGAAAATTCCTTCACCATAGTGCTCAAAAAGTCACTGTAATCATCGTTGATTCCCATACCCTGGTATATACCAGGAAGACCACAGACCAATTACTACTGAGTAGTGGGTACTATTTACCAACCCCTCCGCTCGGGCAGGATATGACACAAGGTCAATTTTTAAGCGGAGTTTAACAGGTTTGAATTCAGAGTTTTCCTTCTAGACTAGTTGCCTCAACAAGGCTGAAGAACCTAGTCCGTCCTACTATTTACCCATAGCTGGAGGGAGAATAAGGGGGTTCATACCTTTCCCAAGGGTATTTGCCCGAAAGTGAACATAATAGCGCGACTGGAGTACGAACTCGCGTACTACGATTCCGCAGTTCATCGCTTTAACCATTACACCACGAGGACACCCCAACTACTGAGTAGTGGGTAGATATTAAATATCAACAGTAAGAAAATATTAACATCACTTTAAGGCCAAAAGAGAATTATCCATCTAACCTCTCTTGAGGATATAGTTTACTTATCAATAACACTTGCCTAAGGTTGATTTATCATAATTGTTAGATTTTCAGAAAGCTCACATTACACCTAAAAAGATAACCCTTTTGGGCAAATTTAAAACATTCTTTGAGGTCAAGTTTCATTAAGATTGGCCCATTGGTGTCAGTAGATAGAACTGAATCTTTTCTGCATAATTTCCTCCCAAAAGTTATGGCCCTCTCAACCGAAAACTTGTGGTGGTCGTTCCTACAGATACCACTTTTATTTGCTTTCTGGGCAAATTATGGCTTCTAAATCAATTTTTGACTAAAATATTACAGCCACTTCTTGGAACGACCAACAATGATATCATGAAAGTACTCCTTAAGATGGAAGGAATTCATATACAGAGTTTCATCATGGAAATAATCAAACGAAGGGATCATAGTTATAGATCTATTTATAAGTATAGATATAATTTCTGTTTCTGTAAAAAATAATATCTCAGAGGAAAATATTTTTTTCAAGTGGATTTCTCTGTGGTCTGAAAATGAATTTATTTTTCGCTGGTTAAGTGGGAGCCCTATTTGGAGCCAAACGTATTATAAATATCTCTTCTACTCATTTTTACTATAAATTAAAAGTGACAAACTTCACTTCAGTCAACAAAAATTTGCTTTCATGTGAAGTTAAACGTAGAAATTTGTTTGGTTCGTTGAGCTTTATACCAAATCAACCATTGTTAGTGATTTAATGTCAAATCCTTTTTTACATACATATTAAATATATGATTTGTAAACATATTTTGTAGATATACACAGTTAAATGATCAAACAGTTTTATTTCCAGCAATTCAATTTAGCATAATTCAACAAAGATAAATGGTCCCAAGTATTTCTATCTGTCACTAACAATTCAATTAAACATCAGTCATTTATTTATATACACTTAAATGTTCAAACAGTTCTATTTCAAACAATTCAATTTAGCATGAGTCATTTGTTAGCACTCAGTTTAAATGTCAAGCAATTCTATTTGACTCATAGATAGCACCCTACTACGAGCCAAAGTTGATTTGGGAGCGATGGCAATGACTAGGTACTCCACATTCCCCCAAAGCTCCAGCATTACTGGAGCCTCACCATCAGATTGTTTAATGTCATATCCAGGACAACCATTGGGGTGGAGGTTTTACCCCTATGAAGAGATGAAATCGTTTTATTCTACAAGCCCCAGCCGACTGGTCTGCGTATTAATTTAATGCTAAAAACTCGTCAATGAAAGTCGGAATAAGACTTTATAGTAAGAATAAAAATACTAGTTATCTCTACAGAAGATTAAGATCCGAAATAAAATTGTTTGGTCCTTATCTGTATCTGATGATGATGATCCAGCTCGGGAGATCTGGGGAGTGTAAAGTTCCTCTCCATTGCTATTACTCCCAGGTTCACTCTAAGCCGCAGAGGTAGAACCTATAGATAGCCCCATCTATAGGACTGTAGATCTGTTTAACAATTATTCTTATTCGATAGGACTTTCTGTAAAAAAAAGAAAGAAAACCTTTTAAGAAACAATCACAGATAAAGTATAAATATGAACGTACATTGAATGGGTTTCCCTTACCTCAAGACATAAATAACCCTAGACGGGTTAGCATGCGTTTAAAACCAATCCTGCGATCAATCAATCAAAAAGATCCGTTTAAAAATCATTCCGATTCCATAAGAATACTTGATGTCATATCACTGTAAATTGTATAAAGAATAGTTATTCGAAGCTATTAATGTTTGCTAAGGATTATTATCAATTACTTGAAACTGTATGACGGCGTGCAAACAAATGACTATTATTACATAGAACTAATTACTTGATTATCAGAATTAGATAGGAATACTTGAAACCATACAAGTGCGTACCAGAAACCTCTTATGAAACAACTACACAAAAACATATAAATATAAACATAGAATGAAGGTGATTCCTTAACTTCAAAGCATTAAATATCCCGAAATACATTGACATATGAAAATCAATCAATCAAGCAATCAAGCAAGTAAGCATATCCGTTAAAGATTATTCGCGCTTGATACTACAGGGTGGAACGATAAAATTGTCGTCCTAAAGAAAACAACACTACAGCTTTATTTTAAAACTTTTATTGAATAAATCAATTCAGGTAACTTGATTATGAGGTAGAGCTGACATCTATTCGATTTAGCCGCCTTCAGCCTCAATCACCGCCTCGATACGGATCCGGAACTGGAAGCGTGCCTTTTCCACAAGTGCCGGTGGGAGCTCGACGAATACTCGGCGGATGGCGGCGATCAAGCTGGCTTTGGTGTTGTGGGAGGTCATATTGGTGATGTTCTCGACGTATGATCAAACGAAGTAGTCTAGCGGGTTCAGGCCGGGGGAGGAGGGTTCCAGTGAGAGAAGGGTACAAAGTCGTAGCATTCCTTCTGAAGCCAAGCCTGGGTCTCTTTGGACTTGTGAGCCGGCGCCGAGTCCTGCTGCCACACCTAGGGTCTGCCACTGGCCACCTGATTGCACCAGGGGATCATCACACTCTTCAGCACATCCAGGTACACTTTGGTGTTGACTTTCAAGCCGACTTCGAAGATGTAAGGTGGCATGATGTGGCTCTCACTTGAAACCACACCAAAGACCATAACCGTAGCCAGAAACTTTGTTTTCATCACTCTGAGCACGTCCTTGTTATTCGTGGCAATCCACGGATTTGCATTTAGTGGATGCTGGCAATGGTCCTGCTGTCATAACTTGGATCAGTAGAGAGCATGTGTTGTACAGCGGCGCATCTCCGATCTCGCTCGTTAAACATTGTGTCACTTTCAGACATGATAGAAGGCTCCTATCGCTCTTGGGATTTGTACACAACTGGCCAACTAGTAGATAGTCTGCAACAAAAAAAGAAAACAAGTTTTCATTAAACGGAAATAGAATCATGTCGTCTTTTCTAGGGCGACAATTCTATCGTTCCACCCTGTATATATAGTCAATTATTTGTATTAAGAATTTTTACTTGACGCTATAATTGCTTATTCACAAATAACATTAATTATTTAAAACCATATAACAAAATGCAAATAAAAGCCTGTTATCAGCAAGAAATAATAACCTGAAGTCAAACAATGCGCTAATTATTGGTATTTAATACGAATACCTGATATCATATAACTGTGTGCAAAAACCTCAGGGGGATGTCCTCGTGGTGTAATGGTTAAAGCGATGGACTGCGGAATCGTAGTACGCGAGTTCGAACTCTATTACGTTCACTTTCGGGCAAATACCCTTGGGAAAGGTATAAACCCCCTTACCCTCCCAGCTATGGGTTAAATGGTAGCACTACTGTTCTTCTAGGAGAATGGCTTTGGCATTAAATAACCTACAAAGGTTGATATGCCATTAAACAAAGAAACCAAACCAAAAACCTCATAATAAACAACAGCACAAAAATATAAATATAGATGCACACTGAACGCGATTCCCAAACCTATAGACCTAGACAAGTAGACAAGTAGACCTGCCATTAAAATCAGTCCATCAATCTAAAATTACCACAGTAAAATGTTTATTTTGCTTTGATATCACCTAACCATGTGCAAAAATAGCCGGAAACAACTACAAAAAATAAGTATATATGAATGTAAAATGAGTACGATTCTCTAACCTTTGGGCATAAAATAACTCTATATGATTTTTCGTGCCGTTAAAATCAATCATTCATTTAATCAGTCTTTAGATACTTGTTTGAAAAATGCCTTGCATTAAATCAGTCACATTTAACATAAACGTACATTGAATGATTTAGTGTTAATGAAATCACAAGAGGCAAGGAAAGGGATCGAATTATTTTGTTTAAGTAGGCGATTGAATGCGAAATTGATTGAGTGATACTATGCAACAGAGAAAGAAACAGTCATAACATAGATATTAGAAAAGTGGATTAATGAACTCGCCGAAAGAAAGAATAACGTAAAAAGAAATGCTCCAAGCCATTAGTACAGAAATTGTATGGAACAATCGATTTCTTTAGCGATCGATCTATTGATCAGCAATAGATATTAAATCAGATATTATACCGCAAAAGCAGGTTCAATAAAAAAGAAAGTGAGTTTAATTTCTATTCTTCTTCATATATATATATATATGTGTGTGTGTGCGTGTGTGTGTGTGTGTGTGTGTGTGTGTGTGTGTGTGTGTGTGTGTGTGTGTGTGTATTTGTACGTAGGAGAGCTAACCTAGCTGTTATTATAACACTTTTTTCTTATATATATATATATATATATATATATGGTTATATTTATGTTTTATTTCTTTTTCTACATAAAATGGGCCACGAGTTAACTCAGTGAGACTCCCGGGCAACCGGTAGAGCAGAGAGACAAAAAAAAAAAACATTCTAATGATAAAAGTACGGTAAACATTTAAAAAAAGGAACAACTAGTATATGGAAAAAGTCCTCGAAAAAAAAGAAAGAAAGAAAGAAGATGAATGAAATGACTGAAAGAAAGAAAGAAAGAAAGAAAGAAAGAAAGAAAGAAAGAAAAACGAGGATGAATGAAATAAGAGAAAGAAAGAGAGAGAGAAAGAAATGAAGTAATTAATCAAAATAAAAGAAAGAAAGAAAGAAAGAAAGAAAGAAAGAAGAAGATGAATGAAATGACAGAAAGAAAGAAAGAAAGAAAGAGAGAGAGAAATAAATGAAGTAATTAATTAAAAAGAAAGAAAGAAAGAAAGAAAAAAGCAATTAGTTAAAATAAAAGAAAGAGAGAAAGAAAAAATATAAAGAGAAGGAATTAAATAATTGAATTAAAGAAAGAAAGAAAGAAAGAAAGAATGAAAGAAAGAAAATGGAATGAAAGAAATGATTGAATTTAGGAAGGAAAGAATGAATAGAATAAAAAAATCAAATTGAATGAATGAATGAGAAAAAACAAAACTAAATGAAAGAAAGAAAAAGAAAGAAAAAGGAGAGAATAAAGATCAAATTTAGGAAAGAAATGTTTTATTTTTAGAATAAGAAAGAAAGACAGACAGAAAGAAAGATATAGAAATTATATACAATTTTTTTTTTTAATGAAATAATCAACTTTGGGAAAAAATGAATAAACCAGAAAATAGGAAAAATACAAAGAAAAAAAAAGAAAACAAAATTTGCTTGAAAAACGAAGGAAGGAATAAAATAAATGAAAGAAACACAGTTGGAAAAGATGCAAATTTTACGTACAAATGAAAACAAAGAAGAAAAAAAGCAAAGAAAGAAAGAATGCAGCTAATTGATTGAATGGAAGAAAGAAAGAAAGAAAAAATTCAAATACCTTGAATGAATAGAAAGATGAACCGTTCAATTCACACACACTCGCACACATATACGTAGACTCACAGAAAATTGAAACAAAAATAAATCTAAAAAGAGACAATGAATAAAGTGACAAAACTTACCATAGATGAGCCAAATGTGAATGGATTGAGTAAAACCCGAAAGAGAGTGGGAGAAGGAAAAAGAGAAAGAAAGAAAGACAGAAAAAAAAAAACAGCAACAAAGAAACCATTAACGGAGAAAGCATTGCAAGAAGAAAGCTAACAAGTTTATATGATAGAATTCATGCAAAAAAAAAAAAAAATACAAAAACATAAGAAAATAGAATTTTTAAAATGAAGGACATCTACTAATAATACATTTTTCTTTCTGCTTTTTGTTTTTGTTTTCTTTTTTAAACCATTCCTTCTTTTTTTTTTTTCTTTTATTCATTTCTATGGGTGTGTTTCCTGAAAGACAGCAGGAAATCGTGTGCGAAGTAAACGGATTTCGATCGTTACGTATTCGTCGATTTTTGCGGCATTTTTTTTAACAGATTAGAAACAATTTCAGTTGTTTTATGCAATGAATAAAAAAATCAATGTCCCGGCATGCCTCACAACCGGTTGATCAGCCCCCCGGTTGGTTCTCTGATTGTGGGGTCGGGTGTTAGTTTGCAATGGTATTTGAGAGAGAGATAGAAAAGACTGGGACGGATACTCGTCGCCCAGCAGCAATATAGATACTTGTTAGACGAAATCAATTTTAGCACAAGGCCAAATCTTAGAGCGCCCTAGGCAAGACGAATTTACGACTAAGACATATGAGACTAATACAATATATCGATGGATGGTAGGTACCTGAAGTTAATGCATATTCTCATTTCCTTATTGTAAAGATATCTTTACATTTCCGTTGATGTCATCTGCGTTCTCTTCTTCTTCTTCTTCTTCTTCTTCTTCTTCTTCTTCTTCTTCTTCTTCTTCTTCTTCTTCTTCTCATTTACATACGTACATACTTTCTTTTTCTTTTAATTTTTGTTATTTTGCTGCAATTCTTTCTTTCTTTCTTTCTTTTTGTAATTTATACACATATGCACTAATATGCGCGTACGTGTATGTGTGTGTGTGTGTGTGTGTGTGTGTGTGTGTGTACGCACAAACAAACAATTCCTTTAAAAAATATTTTTTTCAAGAATGCACTCAAATGCTGGTTATCGAGACTAGATAAAACCTATTTGAGCACTTTCTCGGTTAAAGAATAATTTAATCAACGGTTTATTTACTCACGTTTTCAGAAAATTTGATAATTTTCATTTATTTGAACACTTGGTTAAATCTAACATTAATAAATAATCTTCTTGAATGTTTTGTATTAAAAAAACTGGAGACCTCTTCATGTGTGATAATCTCATTAGGTTAAAATTTGGCCATCATAGAAATGTCAAGGAACAATATTTAAATGCAAAAAAATAAACATTGTAAGTTATCAATTTCGTGATCAAAAATTAAGAGTCTACTCATAGACGATTATATACGCTTTTTATAACGAGTGTGTAAATCTTAGATAAAGTTTTTTTGTTTTTAAAGATTGGTAGTTGTTTGAAAAACTTTACTAAAGTATATTTAAAATCAAAAAGTTAGAAAGTGCTAATTTAGAATATATTTCAGATAAAAAGATTGCTAAGTTCGTTGCGTGTATATACAAAACCCTCCACAAGAACAGGATGCGACACAAGGTCATTTTTAAGCGGATTTAATTGTGTGTGAATCGCCGACTCTGTTCAGTCACGTCAGGAATGTACGCAAATAATGCATGACGTCATCTGTGATGGGAGATTCGTCTTCTATTTTAAAATTCCTTTAATGGTGAATAATTTCACTTAGTAAATAGCAGGTCCTGAAGGTAATCTAATGTTTGTATGATAGACTGAGCAAATCTTTGTGAATAACAATAATTTTAAAACACTTTGAAGTGGTGTTATTTTGACTAACACTATAATTTTGTTAGACCTTGAAGTGGTTACGATAAACATTAAAAAGGTTGAGGTCATCATTTATGTAGAACTTTTTATCTTTCTACTTTGAACATAATGGATATCTTACAGCTTCAAACAACGCAGATGATCAAGGGCTTCGTACTAATACACCTACTCAAGCTTAATCTATGCTTACGAGCCTGGAGCAGACAACAAGAAGCATTGGTCCCTATGTGAACTCAGATGAAACAAAGTCCATGTGTTTTAAAAAAGATGGTACCCTCTCTTCTTGAAATGACAATCCTCTGAAAATAGTTGACCAGTTCTCATATTTCGGTAGCAATATCTCATCAACAGAAAGTGATGTCAACATACGCATGGGAAAGCCATGGGCTGCTATTCACAGGTAAATGACCAATATAAATTATAATAAAAAGAGAAATCATGTCAGTATTACTGTATGGCTGCACCACAAGGACTCTAACGGAGCGATTAAAGAAAAAACTAGATAAGAGCTCCATAAGGATACTGCTTTCTGTTTTGAAAAAAAATGTTAGAAGCACCCAACAAAATATTAATCTCCCATTTCGCAAACCAAAGTAAGACGGGATATGCCGGGTATTGCTGGTGAAAGTAAGGACGAACTCGTGATTTCTCTTGCGGACTATAGCATATGGGCACACCAGGATGGATAACAAGTAAAAAAATTATATTCATCAATTTTGTGCAGATACTGGGTGCTGTCTAAAAGAGCTAAAAATAGCTTTGACCGATAGGGACAGAAGACCTAAAGGAACCCGTGCTGTCATGTGTCTTGATGATGATGGTGATTGTTAAATGCCTCCACTTTGGGGACAGTTCGGAGTTTGGTTTCTTTGTTTAATGGCATATTAACCTTCGTGGGTTATTTGATGCCAAAGCAATCTTTGTACAAGAACAATAGTGGTACTATATGACCTGTAGTTGGGGGTCTAACTATACCCGAATCCACAATATCTGAATTTACATCTTTAAAAAATAAGCATAAAACCATTTAAACTTCACCCCAAGGTAACAGGCATCTTTGATTAATGCTATCCCATCATGTGATTAAAAAAACAGGCTGCGAAGAGTCGGTGTGAAGCTTTTATTAATAGTATTTGATGGGATGAATCTGAGTCTAAAATATCTATGCATAGTAAAGTAACTTTCAGCCTGAAATATCGGGCTTACATGGGGTTAGGTTTTATGCTTTACCGGTTTAAATGACCACAAAAGAAAAAAAATAAATGAGATAATTATTCTCTATTCTTAGCAAATCTTTGTTTTTGCATGTTTGTTTGGTTTTTTTGTTTGTTTTTCCTGTTATTTTATTTTTTTTTTTTTTTACAAAACAAATATAAACATTGACAAACTATTCAATACGAAAATCAAACAAGATTTCTAAAAAACAAGAGTAAATTTTGTTTCTTTGGTTTAGTTTCTTTGTTTGATTGCATATCAACTTTCGTGGGATATTTAATGCCAATGTCATCCTTGTTGAATAACAGCAGTGATACTATATAGCTGTTGGGATAAAGGGTTTCTTATCTTTCTCGAAGGTATCAGTCCCAAAGTCAATGTAACAGCACGACTGAAACATCTTAATGATACGTTTATGTATCTAAAATTTAAAAAAAAATATAGTTACCAACATACAGTACATTGCTGCGGACAATTCGACCTTATAAGCGGGAAAAAATCATTACAAGACTACGGGTCGACTTATACAGCAGGGCTAAAATCTAAACTTTTACTTTGTCCAGTCGGCTGGGGATATAGAATACACTGATCGTATCTCTGCAAAGGGAAAATACCCACCACCAACGAGTGTCCTAGATATGACACTAAAAAATCTGATGGTGAGGTTTCAGTAATGCTGGAGCTTTGGAGAATGCAGAGTAACCTTTTATTGCAATTGTTCCCAGGTCCACTTTGGCCTGGAGTGGTAGCACCTGATAGGGTTCTATCTACCGGTCAAATAGAATAGAACTGTGTACTTATGCTAAACTGAATTGTTTGAAATTGAAGTGTTTTGATATTTAACTGTGTGTAAACAAAAACTATACATATACTAAACCAAATTGTTTGATTAAGAACCGTTTGACTTAACGGAATAGCTTGAAATAGAAATGTTTTTGACAATTAAACTGTCTACTTATGCTAAACTGAATTGTTTGAAATAGAACAGTTTATCTGTATAAAAATGGACTTGGCATAAAATAAGCTACAAGGGTTGATATACCATAAAAAACAAACAAACGAATAGAACTGAACTATGTACTTATGCTAAACTGAGTTGTTTGAAATAGAACAGTTTGTAAGTATGAAAATGGGTTTGGCATTAATAACCTATAATGGTTGATATGCCATAAAACCAAACCAAACCTAACCAAACCAAACTTTTAACATAGAGAGGTCAACTTGTGGAACAGTACAAACAATCGATATACATAACTTACCGTAACTACAGCTGTCTGATATAGATATTTTCAACGTAAACTCATCTTTGGTGAACATATTTAACAATCACAGTGATTATTTTAAAATAAGCTGCAAAACAAATTAAGTATTATAATAACGGTATATCACACGCTGTTACCAAAAACTGGAGCACTGACTACAAACACTAACAGGAACATTATAGTAGCCTTTGAGGGTATGTTTGAGGGTCGACCTATGGAACAGTTATGGGGCTTACCCATAATTTTGAGCTAAAAAATCTGGTGGACGACAAATATGCCAGGTAGATGTGTATACCCCAATTTAAGGTGATTGTTCTACATTGTTTTTTTGGTTTAGTGTAATTGAAACTATATAAAATTTGTGTACTGCATTAAGTGCACGTGTAGTTTGGCACTTGTATAAAGTTGTGTTCCGAGCAGATTTTCTTCGTGCCATAGCATTTTGGGGAAAAGTGGAAGAATTTTCTTTCTGCCACTACTTTTATGTCTTGAGGGGTTGATATGATAAAGGCGAGAGTATTTTTCATCTAATCGTGTCTGTAGTCCATTGCAGACACGTGCAGGTAATTTAATAGTGAAAAATATTGGTTAGTAAAGGTTTCTGCCTGCTATGGGTTAAATGTTATAAGTTCTTAACGAGGCGTTAATTTCTAGATAACAACCCGTTTCATTTAATGCATTAGAATAACATAACACAGAATATTGGGAAGGAAACAGAACAAGTCAATTAATATAATATAATATTTAAATGTACTCTATACGAGTAGGGAACTCAGTTCACATCCCAAACTATACAAGAGTCACAAGCGTTCAAGGAACAAACAGAAAAAAGTTTACACAGCAAAAGGTGGGAACCACTTACTCTTCTAAATAATCAAGAGTTCATAAGTCTTTAAATCAAATGTCCATTGCGCCAAAACAGCCGGTACCAAAACGGTCGAATGAAATTAGCCGAGCGCAAACGTGATTATTATTATTATGTGACTCCTTTTCGAGTTTTTCACGCAAGAATTAGCCGATGGTTTCTCACTGAAGTTTGAGTGACAGCAAGTCACCTCAAGACTCCTTGACTCTTCTCAGTATTCTGGCCGATCTCAATAATACTGTTGTTTGGTTGGTCTCAATTCGTCCTATTATTTCAAAGTTCGCCAGTCTTGTACTAATCCTTTGGTGGCTACCAAGAGCAGCAATTACAATTTGTTTCACCGTCACCTTCATGGCCGACAGTTTTTTTTCAATTCCCTAATTATTATTATTACTACTATAACTTTGAGAGTTTTTCACACCACAGTCAGCTGATGGTTTCTGATGGAGTCTGAGTGACAGCAAGTCTCCTAAAATCTCCTGGACTATTCTCAGTATTCTGGTCGATCTTAGAAATGTTTTATTATTATCATTTACTCCTTGAGAGTTTTTCACATCAAGGTTAGCTGATATTCTTTCACTGGAGTTTGAGTGAAAGCAAGTCTCCTCAAGTGTCCAGAACACTTCTCTATCAATATTGTGTCCAGAACACTTCTGATATCAATATTGTGTATAGAACACTTCTGATATCAATATTGTGTCCAGAACACTTCTGATATCAATATTGTGTTTAGAACACTTCTGATATCAATATTGTGTATAGAACACTTCTGATATCAATATTGTGTATAGAACACTTCTAATATCAATATTGCAGTAGTTTGGATGGTCTTCACACGTCCTGTAAAATATCTACGTCCTCCTGTCTGTTTATTAATCCTTCGGTGACTGTATCAAGCATACGAATTACAATTTGTATAATCGTCACTTTCATGTTCCATAGTTTTTTTTAAATTCCCTAGCAAGGTCCAGGTACTTATCCTTCTTTTCACTTTCTTTCAATGTTACTCTGTGGTCAGTTGGGACAGTAGGGTCCACAATTCTACAAGTTATCTGTTTTTTGTTGCGTTTTTTTTTGGGGGGGGGTTGCTTTGTTTGTTTTTGTTTTTTGTTTTTGTTTTTTTTTTGTTTGGGGGTGTTGTTGCTTTTTTAAGGTCTGGTTGTCTGCCTGGGATTAGATGATCCGTTTGTATCTCAAAATCACAGAGGAGTTTGTGTGTCTCATTCTCCAGGACAGATGCGTGGTTGTACATATACCATTTGTTTGTATGATCAAATTTCATTTTCCTGCACAATTCCCTGTAGATCACCTTGTCCACCCCAGTCATGTCAAGTCTTATACTCTTTCTGTGATAATTTGCTACATTCGATTATTATGTGATTGATCATTTTGTCTTTATCACCACATATCCTCCATCTGCTGTTTTTTTTTTTTTCGTCTTATCAATTCTTGCTTCGATAAGATTGATCCTATGGCATTTTCTTGTGCTGCTATTAAGATAGAATTTATTTCTTTCTTAGGGTTTTCCTTTCTTAGCGACATCCATGTTTTGTCTTGTGAGATGTCACTTGTTAGACGCTTAAAAAATTCATAGAGTCGTTTTTCTTCCCATTTTTGTTTTCTGGTTATTGTCGTTCTGTTGGTCTTCGTCTTGTCGGTATTGATTCTGGTGGCTGTAACCAGTCTTTCCCTGCGTTTTTTATATAGTCTTCAAGTCGTTGTATTGATGCGTCAACGCTGTTTTCAATGCTGGTAAGTCCTCTTCCTCCTTTTTTTGACTCATATAATCTGTTGACGTCATCTCTAGGACGCAAGCCCTTATGCATGGTCATTATTTTCTTGTTCTTTGGTCCATTTACTTAAGTTCTTCTCTGGTCCACGTCAAGAATGTCCCGAATATCTTACGAGAGGACACCGCGAGTATTTATTCCTTTGATAAAGTTTCTGCCATATACTTTCGTCTCGAGTAACTTTCTGGTTCTTCTGAGATACTTTTTTCTTAATTTTTTCTTTCATCTCCACTTGTTTGCTGCCATAAGATTCCAATATTCCCAAGTATTTGTAGGTTCCCTTTTCTCCAAGCGTTCTAATTTTTTATTGAGTTGGTAGTTCTGTTCCGTCCATAAGGTGTTGTTTGCTGCTTTTCATTACTAGCATGTCGCATTTTTCTATGAGGAATTCCATTCCTATATCCTGACTGTATTTTCTCACTGTGTGGAGGTGCCCGTGGTGTAATTGTTATCGTTGTAGGAAATGAACACAGCGACACGAGTTCAAATCCTGGACGAGACTGATTGCATTTCTCATTGCACTAATACCCTTAGGAAAGGTATGAATCCAATTATTCTCCCTCCAGCTATGGGTAAATAGTAGGACAGACTAGGCTCTTCAGCCTTGGTTAGGCAACTAGTCTAGGAGAAGGAAAACTCTGAATTCAAACCTGTTAAACTCCGCTTAAAAATTGACCTTGTGTCATATCCTGCCCGAGTGGAGGGGTTGGTAAATAGGATTTTCTCACTGTGTGTGTTATAGTTTCCTATTCTTTTTCATTTTTTGCAAACAGTTTGGTGTGGTTGATGTACATAAGGTGATTGATCTTTTCCTTCAATTTAATAAGGTTGTATCTGGCTGTGCATTTTCTGCGTATGTGTTTGAGAGGCATCATCGCTATTATGAATAGTAATGGTTATAGTGCATCTCCTGGGAACATTCCTCTTCGATCTCCACTTCAGCTAAGCTTTTCCCTCCAGCAGTTCATTCCACTCTCCAGGTTTTCATGGTTTTCTCGATCAAGTTCATGACTTTATCGGATATTTTATACATTTTGAGGTAGTTTATAATCCAGATTTCCTGGACCATATCATATGTCTTTATGTAAAAAAGTAAAGTTGGCGACCATTGTCGAGGGTAAAACGAAGACTCCCTTTTCGATAGCTACTACATCAAGGTGTAGGGGAGGGCGCTACTCCTTCCCTGGATTGCTCTACTTTACCCTTGATCCGTACCTTATAATGCTGAGTGTTAAGCAAGGAGGCATCAAGTACCATTTTTTGAGTCTTTGGTATGACTCGACCTGGGATTGAACCCAGGTCTCCCGGGCCATTGGCGAACACTCTAACCGGTAGGCCAATGTCCGGTATGTAGTCAATCCAAATCATAGTTAGATTTTTCCGTTTTGCCTTGCTCTTGTTAAGGATGTGCTGATCAAAGTAAAGTAGCTCTCTGGATCCTTTGCAGCATCCTTTCTATTCCTCAGGGAACAATCAGCGGTTTGTTAGCGAGTTATAAATCTCTTCTCTAAGCTAGACGGCAATTATTCAAGAATGCTGCGAGCAATCTTGAACAAGTCCTGGCGGCAACATCCCACAAGACACCAACTGTACGGCCACCTGCCTCCCATCACAAAAACTATCCAAGTTAGACGATCCAGACATGCAGGACACTGCTGGAGAAGCAGGGACGAACTCATAAGGGATGTACTCTTATGGACCCCCACACATGGCCGTGCAAAAGCAGGATGACCAGCACGAACATATATTCAGCAACTATGTGAGGATACAGGATGTTGTCCTGAAGACCTGCCTGAGGCGACGAACGATAGGGAAAAGTGGCGAGAGAGGGTCAGGGATATCCGTGCTACCAGCACGACATGATGATGATGATGATGATGATTTTCCACACCATAGATAGACACGTTATTGGTCTGTAATTGTTTGGGGACGGTTCCTTTGAAGGGGTCTATTTGGATCAATGTGGTTTTTCCTTTGGTCATATTATTATTTCCTTAAAACCGTATAACTGTGCAGAGTAGTATTATTATGAAGAAAGAATAACTAGAAGCTATATAATCATTAGTAATAGATAGAAATACTTGAAACCATACAACTATGTGCGATATATATATATATATATATATATATATATATATATATATATAACACAGGAATACCTCATATATATAACAGTGTGCAAAATCTCTTCTGAAGAAACTGCACAAAAAATATAAATATAAATAATGAACCCTAACCGCTAGGCATAAAAGAAGCCTAGACAAGTTGCTATGCC
This sequence comes from Sepioteuthis lessoniana, assembly GCA_963585895.1. Classification (NCBI taxonomy): domain Eukaryota; kingdom Metazoa; phylum Mollusca; class Cephalopoda; order Myopsida; family Loliginidae; genus Sepioteuthis; species Sepioteuthis lessoniana. Next base: position 4,528,104 of record OY757921.1, on the reverse strand, counting down.
TTAAAATCCATCAATCAATCAATCAATTTGCCAGACTAGAAATATCGAGTTGTAGCCAACTAGTTTAATACATGCAGTGTCGGGATGTCCCAGTCTGCAGGGTTATCAATGATTTCGTGTAACGAATTTACTCATAAGCAGGAGGGGAGGGGCAACACTTGGGTCAAGTAAAGGGTTAACGCATAAATAAGCGAATAAAGAATGAGTAATACTTAAACTGAGAAGGATGGAAAGAGATGAAGAGAAGTCGAACAAAGTTCTACAAGATATTGTCGGGTGAGTAATGACCACACCACAAATATGCCTGGTTAATTAGACGACAGACCCCATTAATAATAAATGTACCGGTAATGATTATGTAAGAAACACACTCATGAACACACACACACACACACACACACACACATATATATATATATATATATATATATATATATGTTCGTGCGTGTGTGTGTAGCTATGGAGGTTTTTCAAGGTACTCATTCTGTTGGGCCTCGTCTAGAATTGGTATTAGAGTAACTGCGAAAATATGGTTGCATATACAGTCCTAGCTGTTGGTTAATTGGTTGATTGGTTGTATTTTATGGCATATCAAACCCTGCAACTTATTTTAAGCTAAATCATTTTTATATATACATATATATATATATATATATGTGTGTGTGTGTGTGTGTAATCTATAAATGAATAGTAAGTTATTTAATGCCTAATCTTGTTTATATATATATGCACAAGTAATTTATAAATGTCGGTAATATTATTTTCAAACGAAGTAGAATTAATTTGTTTGCACACATTAAAAGAGTTTCAAGTATTGCTATGGGAAACTAATTGTGTTATTCTCACACGGTTAATTGGTAAATTTAATATTAACGATTCCATTTATCAAGTATTTTATCTAATTCCAACCGGCTCATTGGCCTTGTAGTCAGTAGACTGTTCACCAAGGGTCCGGGAGACCTGGGTTCAATCCCAGGTCGCGTCATATCGAAGACTTTTAAAATGGTGCTTGATACCTTCTTGCTTAATACTTAGCAATATAAAGAACGTATCAAGGGTAAAGTGGAGCAATCCAGGGAAAGGAATTGTGCCATCCCCTACACCTCGGTGTAGTAGCTATTGAAAAGGGAGCCTTCTGGTCGCCAACTTTACTTTACTTATCTAATTTAATCCTACTCATTTGTTTGCTCACCGTTAAATGGTATCAATATTATTAGTAATTCCATTTATGAAGTATTCTATCAAATTTGATACTAATTATTTGTTTGTACATGGTTAAATTGTTTCAAGTAGAATAAATGATTAAATATTTCTATTTGAGTCGAAGATGGTACCTGAGCATGTACTAAAACCCTGGCTAAGATTTTATCTGGGTGTTATGGCAATGGCAGAATACTATCCGTCTCCCAAAGCTTCTGGACAGAAGTATCTTAATTCGAAGCAGGTTTGTGTTGGGAAGAGATAAATCCCAGACCCGAAACTCCAGATAAGCCTTAGTTTAAGCTTTTAATGACATATATCAATCTTTCTCGGTTATCTAATCCCAAAGCTATCTTTGTAGAAAAACAGCAGTGATACTAATAAACCCATTGCTACAGGATAAGGAGCTTTAACCTTCCCCCAGGGTATTAGTTAAAAGTATACGTTATAGCGTGACAGGAACTCGAACACGCTTACTTCAAAGCAGTAGTCGAGTACTTTTGCCATGACGCCACGTCGATTGGTGAAATCTAATACAGACATGAAGTGTACACTAGTTGAAACAGTTCTAACCGTTAAACGGTGCGGAAAAATACTGAGTCACTTCATATGAGTGACGTATGGCGACTCCAGGGTTCGTTTGAATCTATAGCTGTGAATGTATGAAAAAGAATGGTGTCCATCGTCGTTTGTACTCTTGGAATAATTTGGTTTCGTTTGGTTTGGTTTCATGGCATATCAACTATTGTAGGTTATTTAATGCCATAGATAGATAGATAGAAGCAGTTCTATTTTAAACAATTCAGTTTATCATAAGTGTTGTTTAGCCATGACCAACTATACATATACATATACATATGCATGCAAAATCATAACGACGACACAATAAGGACGGGCGATACAGTTCTTAGAAAAATATACCTCTCACTTTATTTGAAAGGGTTGTGTGTGAGAGGGAGTTGGAGACCGAACAGAACTGCAACATATTGACCCCCACTCTTATGGCCCTCAGCGTTTCTTTCCCATTCTCCTTGGCTGCTCACCCGGAGGCCCGGGAGGCCAGCTCTCTGCTGGGGGCTGTTTTCTCTGCAGCATCATTTCCCCAACTCTTCTGATCCCCAAACTCGTTGAATTTCCTGTGCACTGAGTTATATAATAGTTCAACGCCCACTCAATCTCTTCCCATAAATGGCCAACGGGATATGCCACTTCCGCCGTCTTTGGAATGGCGCGTTTTGATCATCATCAAGCGGAAATAACTGTCATGCAGTTCACAGGTCACCCTCTTCCGGTGCATCAGTTTGTGACTGTAACGTGGGATTTTAACCCTGTCTCATATTGTCAGCCAAGCTCGCCCACGCCAATGGAATATGCAACTTCCGCCGTCTTTGGAATGGCATGTTTGCCCGGGTCGGAGGTTAATATACAACATAAGAACACAGTTTAGTTCAATTTAACCCATTGATAAGATCCTATCAGTTGTTACCACTGCGGGCCTGTGTGGACCAGGGAGTGATGACAATAAAGGGGTACTCCGCATTTCCCAAAGCTCTAGCATTACTGGACCCTCACCATCAGATTGTTTAGTGTCATGTCCAGGGCACTCGTTGGGGGAGTATTACCCCTCTGTAGAGATGCAGTCGGTTTATTATGTTATATTTTGACCTTCGACCCGGCCCAAAAATGCTATTCCAAGGTGATGCAATGGCCAGTAATCGAAAGAGATCGCGTGGGCGGATAAAGGCTTATAATATGGGACAAGGTGAAGGTCCCACGGTGCAACTACAGTGATGCACCGGAAGAGAGTGACCTGTGAACTGCATGACAGTTATTTCCGCTTGATGACGATTAAACATTCGATTTCAAAGATCCAGTGGGCGATCATGTGGGCGTTGAATTATTATTTAATTCACTTGAGTTCGAGTCCAAGAAGCAGTTGCCAGTAGGGTTCCAGACAGCTAGAGACCATATGTGGTAGGGAAAGCCACACCCGACCGAGGGGGCCCTCGGAAACCCTGATGGAGTTTGGGGTCCAGAGAAGATGCTCATAAGATGCAATGAAGAAAGCCAGCATCCAGCAGAGTGAGCCCCTAGGCCCCCGGTTGGGCAGCTCTAGAGAACAAGAAAGGCACAACGTGACGGTCATAACAGTGGGGTCAAGAAATTACAGTTTATGTTCGGTATCCAGCTCCCTCTCAAATGCAACCCTTGAACAACCCTTTCGAACCCTTGCAATAAAGTGAGAGGTAAAATATATTTGTAAAGAAGTCTTCCTTTGTCTTCCTTCCTGCGTCGTTTATTACTGTCTTTATCATTGCGTCGGTATGTATCCAGCATATATATGTATATTTCTGCATGAACCAGCAGATGACAATACAACAATTATACGAAAAACAAAGAACAGTTGGAATTACAGCAACAGACAGAAAGACATAAGTCGACCCGAACGAGAACAAAGATAATGGCCGATAGAGTACAAGAGAAAGACGACAAAAGAAGAGTGAGGTGCTAGCAGTTGTAAGATAAAGGAGAAGGTAGGAGAATAATTCCATCCCAGGTATATGCTATATATATATCATTTTATATATAGTCTTATCTACGTCAAACAGCTCTTTTCAGTCGATTGGTCAGAGCCCATCTCCTCGCTTCACTTCATTCTTTAGTCATCTGGTCGGTCACTTCATATCGGTTTGGTATCGACATCGTTGTTCCTGTCCATTGTCATCTGTCGTTATCTCTTTGTCCTAAGTTTGGATAATGAATTACAACGGCCTCACAATTTCATGTATACGAATTATTTTTATTTCTTCGCGAATTTTCCTTCTATCACTCGTCCGATAAAAGGTGGAATCACGGAGGAAGAGGTTGCATTCTACCATTAGAGTTGAGGATTTCTCTCTAAGTTATTTCTAACTCTAGAATAGTTTTGGTCACTTGACTGAAGTCATCCAATTATAGACATGGTCTCACACTGACATCGAGTTCAATAGCTGTCAATTATACTGATTGAAATCTCTGTGTTTTTCCAGGCGTTTAATAGGCCAGTACTTAATTTGTATGCTTCACTACATATCAATGATATATCTCACAAATTTATTATATAGCAGTTATAATGTTAACCTTGAAATGAATATATACCCCAATGAGGATATCTAAAATGAAAATATACTCCGATGAGGGTATCCAAAATGAATATATACTTCAATGAGCCTATTCAAAGGAACATATACCCCAATGAGGGTGTCCAAATGAATATATACCCTCATTAGGGCGTATATTCATTTTGGATATCCTCATTGGGGTGTATATTCATTTGGATACCCTCATTGGTTTGTATATTCATTCTGGACACCCTTATTGGGGTATATATTAATTTCAAGGTTAACATTACACTGCTACATCCAAATGAACATATATCCCAATGAGGCTACCCAAAATGAATATACGCCCCAATGAGGATATCCAAAATTAATATATACCCAAATGAGGGTATCCAAATTAATATATACCCTAATCAGGGTATCCAAAATGTACACAGCTGAACAACTTTTAGAGATAATTTATAAAGATTTAGATGAATCAGTGTGAATTATCGATACTTTTGATATACAGTGTCTTTACTTTTTGACCATCTGTTTTTTTTTTGGGGGGGGGGCAAGCATACGAGTGTGACTGGACATTTTATGTTAACCAGACCTGTGAGGCCTTCACTTGTTTTCTCAACTCAAAAAATCACCTCAAGGGTAAGAGGTGATTTTACCAAAGGAAAACTTTCGAGAATAAGTGTGTTTTGTGCCAAGAAAATAGACATTCTAGTCATTATTTACATTCTGTCTGGGTAAATACAACATTAATGTTGATACTTTTTTAACACAGCATCTGTGTTGCACAAAAACAAATACACACATTCACACATATATCAGCCCTATTGGTGGTACTCATGCTAACTGCCTCTCCTGAAGAACTGGGGGGTTCTTGATATAATGTTAAACTGCGTTTGATCGTGAGGCTCCAGTTCTGGAGCTCTGAGAAAAACTAATTCATTGCTATAACTGCTAGGTTGACTATGACTGAGAGTTTAAATAACTATTTAGTTCCCATGAATGAGTCAAAATGATCTGTTTGTAAAATATTTGTATTAGATAAGAATACTTGATATCATTTAACTGTGAGCAAAGAAGTTAAGAAAACACTGACAAAAATGTAAATATAAACCTGAAATGTACGCAATTCCCATCCGTCTGGGTATGAAATAACCCCAGACAAATCGACATGCCATTACAATCAAATAAACAAACACACACACACACACACACACACACACACACACATATATATATATATATATATATATATATATATATATATATATATATATATATATATATATATATATACGTAAAACCGTCAATAAGTTTCCAGTCTTTTTTTATACAGGCATTTAGAATTGTTGTAGACTTGAAAATTCAGTATGTTATTGATATACATCTTATGAGATGACTGACCAGTTTTTATGATTTCAGGTGCAAATGAACAGCTACTGCAGCAATTGGAATACACCCTACAAAGCCTGATTGTCACAGCTGATGAATTTCAAAAATGCAATCTGGACGTGAGGACACTTTAGAAGAACGATATGCAATAAAATTTTATTTTAAACTTGGAAAAAACCCACAGAAACGTATGGAATGCTTCAGACTGCTTTTCGACCATCTTGCATGAATCAAGCATCAGTTTTTGAGTGGCATAACAGATTCAAGGAAGGCAGGGGGTCTGTGAGGGATGATGAGAGGTGTGGGACGAGTAAGGAAGTCAATACACCAGAGTTGATTGGCCAAAGGTTTAGGGTTAGGGTTACTATGTTGAGGTTTTAAGGGAATTCAAGAAGAGATTCTGTCGTCAGAGGCCAGCACTCTTCAAATTGGGTCAGTGGCATTTCCAGCTGGACAATGCACCAGTCTACAACTCCATCCTTGTCACAGACTATTTGACCAAAATGGGCATTAAGACAGTTCCTCACCCTCCCTATAGTGCAGACCTTGCTCCCTGTATCTTTTGGTTATTCCCTAAACTCAGAGGCTGTCGTTTTGAGACAATTGAAGAGATGAAAGAGGCTGTGACGGAGGTCATTGACACGCTCACACAAGAGGACTTCCATGGAGCTTTCCAGAAGTTGCTGGAACGGCACAACAAATGCATTGCAGCCGGAAGAGATTAGTTCGAAGGGGACTAGAGTTTCATGTGTGTACTATCAATAAAAGTGCCCATACGAAAAAAGTCTGGAAACTTATTTAAGATCCTCGTATATATATATATATATATAGAAAGAGAGAGAAAGAGAGAGAGAGAGAAAGAGAGAGAGAGAGAGAGAGTGCTCGTGCCTATTGGTACAAGATTAATACAAGATCGATACTCAGATATAGCAATTTTTTCTGACGATCAACAGTTCAATTAGTTATTGATTCTATGACGAAGTATTCAATAACGTCTTGGGTCATCATTGAATAAATAGAAAGAAGAAAATGAATAAACATGTTTGGTGTTATTTGGCTTGATTTCTATGTTTAATGGCATATCAACCTTTGTGGGTTATTTAATATGAAAGCTAGCAATGCAGCAAGATTGAAGTGGTACTATTTAATCTATAGCTGGCGGGATAAGTGAATTCGAAGCTTTCTCCAGGGTATTCATTTAAAAGTGAACGTATTAGTGCAACTGGATAAACTGACTGATATAAGCAGACAAACTGATCGTGTCAAAGCAGATCGATGTATTGATTAAATGATTTATTAGATGGATAAACTGACATACCGACAGACAGGGTGGCGTGACGTTGATTCGAAGGTTTCACACGTATAGATAATAACAGCGATATGCCGACGAATGCCAGAAATAAATGTCTGTGCAATTTCATACAGTCGTATCTGACCAGGAGACTCGCTGAGATATGGCTTCTTATGTCCGGCTATTTCAAGCAGATATACTCCAACTATGTGCAACAAGATTTTGACACCCGTTCACAAGGAAGTTAGAAACTGGACCTTTCTGAGTAATCGCATTTCTTTTTTTATATATGGGAAGGAGTTTGCAGCAACAGAGAAGAAAGTCACCTTGCTTGAAAAAGGGTTTGGTTTGCCTCCAGTTCGTAATCTCTAGAAGGAAAAAATAAATCTTAGATACTTTCGACTTTTTAAGTACAGCTCGAAATATGCTATTTTTAAAATTCTCTCTGACTATCACGGCCAACAGAAAATTTTGTCTCCTCAATAAAATCTTTTTTAATAGCAGAAGCGAATGTTTTTGGTGCGAGATCAAGAGAAAGCTAGCTCTGTTTGGATTCGAAAGTTGGATTTTTTTACCATTTTTTTTTCTTTTATTGGTTTGCTTTTAGGAGTTTTGACGTTGGACTTCTATTTCTAGATTTGTTTACTTCACTTTGAATTTGAAGAAATTTGGTTTGCGATATAGATTCTTTTAGATTGGTTTGGTTTCTTTATTTAATGGCATATCAACCCTCGTGGATTATTTAATACCAAAGCCATTCTCATAGAAGAAAAAAGAGGCACTATTTAACCTGAAAATTAGAGAGATAAGCGTGTTTATGCCTCTCCCCATGGCATAAGTCCAAAAGGGAATGCAAGCGCATGACTGTAGCTCAAACTCTTTTATTACGATATCACAAGTCCCCGTGCCAAGGGAACTCATTCTCCCAAACCTCGACAAATTTATTTACCGACTTTATTTTTGGAAGATCATAAACAGAACTAGTTAAGAAGGTGGCCTGAATGTTGGAGTGTACGTAAGGAAATATATCTCAATATCATCATTATCATCATGTCGTACCGCCAGCATGGATATCCTTGACCTTCTCTCACCACTTCTCCCTATTGTTCATTGCCTCTGGCAGGTCTTCTGGGCTACATCCCGTGTTCTCACAGAGCTGCTGTATGTATGTTCGAGCTGGTCGTCCTGCTTTTGCTGGGCCATATGTGGGGGTCCATAGGAGTACATCACTTATGAGCTCTTTCCTGCTTCTCCAGCAGTGTCCTTTATGTCTGGATCGTCTAACTTGGATAGTTTTCGTGATGGGGGGCAGTTAATGCTTTGTGGGGTGTTGCCTCCAGGACTTGTTCAATATTGCTCGCTGGCATTCTTGTGTAATTGCCCTCTAGCTTTTTCTCTGGCCGTTTTGTTAGCGTCCAAGTAGTGCATCCATATAGCAGTATCGATACGACTGCAGCTTGGAAGAAACTGCGTTTCATTTTATCGGTCAGGTCTGACTTCCATATGATCGATAGCTTATCGATAGCTGTCCATGCCTTCGTTAACCGCGTGTCAATGTCTTTTTCGGTTGATGAGACACTGCTTCCTAGGTAGATGAACTTGTCTACAAGTTTCAGAGAGCTTCAGTCTGACTGTGATGGAAAGGTTGACGCTGAAATTATCTATAAACAAACAAGCAAACAATAAATCAAATAACAAGAAGGTGAGTTGAAATAGACGTTATCTTTTTATGTAATATTTTTAATAATGAACAAAATGTAAGTCGTGTGAGTATTAATTTTTGTATGTGTACATAGTACGTAAATTAACAGCTCAACGAAAGAAACCTCAATAGAGAAACTGAATCTTTTAATAGCTGCACAAAATAACGCTTGCCCAGTCGGCTAGAGCAGTAGAATACACTGACTGCATCTCTGCAAAAGATTACCCCACTCAACGTGTGTCCTTGATATGACACTAAATAATCTGATGGTGAGGTTTCGGTAATGCTGGAGCTTTGGGAAATGCGGAGAACCCTTTCATTGCAGTCACTCCCAGGTCCACTGTGGCCCGGAGTGGTAGTACCTGAGAGGACACAATCTATGGGTCTAATAGAACTAAACTCTGAACATATGCTAAACTAAATTGTTTGAAATATAACAAGTTTTAACATATAACATGTAAACAGATTACTTATGTTAAACTGAATCGTTTAAAATAGAACTGTTTTTAGACATTGAAACTCTACTTATGCTAAACTGAATGGTTCGAAATAGAACTGTTTTTGACATTGAAACTCTACTTATGCTAAATTGAATCGTTTGAAATAGAACCGTTTTGACATTAAACTCTTTATAAACTATGAACTATACTTATACTAAATTGAATTGTTTGAAATAGAACTGTTTATATGAATAAAATGGATTTGGCATTAAATAACCTACAATGGTTGATATGCCATAAAACCAAACCAAGCCAAAATAATGCTTTACGGATCAATTATATTAAAGCAAAAATACATTAGCAAATGTAAGTTATGTGGTAACAAAGATGCATCAGTTAATCATATGGAGCATACTGGCACAAAAGGAGTACAAGACTAAGCATGACTGGGTTGGAAAGGTTATACAGTTGGAATTGTGCAAGAGATTATAATTTAATTATACTATAAAATGTTACATTCATAAACCAGAATTCATCCAAGACAATCAAACGCATAAAATTCTCAACGGATCATCTAATCCCTACCAGAAGACGAGATTCAGTGTTAATTAAAAAGAAAGAAAAATTTCTCACTTAGATGATTTTGCCGCTCCATTGGATCACAGATTAAGACGAATACTTAGATCTTACCAGAGAGCTGAAAAGTCTCTGGCAAGACCCGAGTGATACTGATACCAATTGTAGTTGTATTATGGTAATATATCCCATGACGTCACAAAATGGACCCTCCCCAACACGATACAAAGTGACTGACTCGATAAACGAGTCAAGTGAGTATAGTCAGTCACACATAACCATAATTGTAATTCCGTAAATACATGCTGCTGTAAACCTTATATCACTTTATATTATTCATTTCTGGCTCTTCAAGATAGCATGGAAAAAGACTATGGGAAATGGAGATGGGAGGAAGAAACAAGTCTATTCAGACCACAACACTATTAAGTTCGACTTGAAAACTAAGAACAGTTTTGGAGATACCAATTGTATTTGTGTTATGGTAATATATTCAATGACGTCACAACATGGACCCTCTCCGACACGATACATAGTGACTGACTCGATTATGGGAAATGGAGATGAGAGGAAGAATCAAGTCCATTCAGACCACAACACTATTAAGTTCGACTTGAAAACTAAGAACACTTTTGGAGATCTAAGAAGACTTGCTCTCAAGCAGACTTCAGTCAATAACCCACAGAAAATATTATAAGCTTTGTAAGATATATATTAATATAAATATAAAGAATCACTTTTCAGTTTAAGTTAAATAGTATTATTATCAACTGTTTTTCTTTCATTTTAATTGCAGATGTTTTTTATCGCAATATTCAAACTCATTCTATTAGCATTGACATAAATAAAAAAAATAATTAATATACCCCCTGTAGAATTCGAACCTGCACCCCCTGCCTTCGAGTGTCTTAAAGCGATAGCAACCTTAACGATTATAGTACATTAAGACAGGCTTCAGAGGAAATGCGGGTTTGAGTGTAAAATAAAAAAGGCAAGAAAGAAGAAAAAACAGATTAAAAAAAGAGCAACACGATAAAAAAATGTCTTTCTTTCAATATCCTACCTGTCTGCCACTTTTCAATACCCTCTCGAATATTTCATGGCGCTGTCTACCTTCATCCTCCCCACTGACCCAAGTGAATGCCTCTTCAATTATTCAAGGACACTGCTTCATCGAGAAGCTTGTTTAAAGATCTCACTAATTATCAACTCCAGATGACGCGGCCTGCTATTTGCTGTGGTTTCTCGGCATTGAAATCGAAAATGATGTTTTGCTCACTCAGGTTGTCGATCGATTGAGAGATGACAAGAGAGACGGGTGTACCGTTTAGATTTGCTTTTGCCGCCGTCGGGACAAAAGACGGAACTATTCAGAGTCGACAAATTCACTGCTTTGGGTCAATCAGTGAAGTCATTGTTTGGTTTGGTTTTATAGCATATCAACCCTTGTGGATTATTTGATGCCTAAACTTGTATTTAGATATATATATATATATATATATAATATGATTTGTAAACACATTTTGTTGATACACACAGTTAAATGATCAAACAGTTCTATTTCTAACTATTCAATATAGCATAAGTCATCAAACTTAAATGGTTCCAAGTATTGCTATGTATCACTAACAATTCAATTAACCATCTATCATTTGTTTACACACAGTTAAATGATTAAACAGTTCTATTTCTGACATTTAAATTAAGCATAATTCATTTGTTTGCTCTCAGTTTAGATAAGAAACAGTTCTATTTGACTTATAGATAGAACCCTATCATGTGCTATCATTCTGGGTGGGAGTGGACCTGAGAGTAATGGCAATGAAAGGATACTCTACATTCCCCAGCTCGCCAAGGCCTTGACATCAGATTGTTTAATGTCATATACATATTCGTTTGGTTGGGGAAATGCTTGTATGATATTTAAGAACAACCATCGTCATCACGGCGTGAGACAGCATGGTTTCCTTTGATCCTCTGTCTCTCTGATGAACAGTAGTGATATAATGTCACCCATAGTTTGGGTGATAAAGGATTTTAAACAGTTCCCATGTTCGAAAGTGAACGTAATATCCCGAGTGGACTTTGAATTCGCTTACTATGATATTACAGTGTAGGACGTTAGTCACTACACCACAAGGACTTCTGTGTCTTCTGTGGTTGTTAGTATTGTATGTTGAATATTACTTCATCCAGTGTGTGATTTGATAGCAGCTCAGATAAACGTTCAAACTAGGCAAATTTGGGAACTTTTCCTTAACGATTTCGAACTTCTGTTACATATTGACTTTTTACCTTAGTTGGTGGATTTAAAAAAAAAACAGGATGCAGCTGTGTCTTAAGATAAACAAAAGACAGCAGAAATTCCACGTTAATTATGTAGGTGGGATATTAAAAGAAAGAGTGTGTAGGTATCCGAAAAATATATACCAACGTTAGTTTTCTACCCCTAGGAAAGCCAGACGTGACGCTGCCCACGGCGTCGTCCCGGAAGGGCCAGACAGTTCTAGTTCTAGTAGAGAAAAGTCTAAATGTAAGGGACTCGTTAATTTCGAAAGCGAAGAGGAAATAAGAATGATAAAATGTTTTAAGTCGGTCCTGTACCAGCTTCGTGGAGGCAGAACAAAGAAGAAACGAAGATGATTAAATGTTTTAACTTTGCCCTGAGCCAGCCTCGTTGAGGCAGAGCGAAGAAGTAAGATATCGTATCATAGCGGTTCCCTGTCTATCCATCTCTCTCTCTCTCTCTCTCTCTCTCTCTCTCTCTCTCTCTCTCAGTCATGCAGCTATTTTTCTACCGTTCATAATAAACATGAAAAAATATATCTCTATAAGACTTATCACTTTCTTCTGGGTGTACAAAACTGGGCCATACCGCTGCAAAAACAACTAAAATCATATCTTGTACGAAAGGTAAAGTCATAGTTGATTACACATCAATAATGTATTAACCCACATGGCCGGTTTGGTTTTGTTTGGCCGTTCGTCTAGTGGTGTGGAACCCGTTATTTCTTCTCACACCCGGCTAAGTTGGCCTTTCACAGGCTGAACAAATTATTAAAAAAAAAACACGGACATGGAATGGAAGGATGAAAAATATCACATATTGAACCGCTGAACAAACAACGAAAAACTCGTAGATTTATAAAAATATAATTTATATTTTTATTCTTCGACGGCGACGATTGTGTTTAGTAGGAATACAGTCAGAGATAGAGAGTTTGCAGATATCTTTCTTCTCTGGCGGAGACCCTTTTTGGGAAGTTGTGAAACGGCCGGAGAACACACACGGGGAAGCTGACAGGTCTACTTTAGTGACCAGCGGGTCTTTATCTTTAGTCCAAAATTATAGACCTTATATTGTCTTTTCAAGTCCCATGCGAAAGTATGAACATCCTCTTCGCCTCACGTATTTTCTGTTTATGGCTGGTTATCGGAACTTACATACTTCCGTTTTTTCCGCTAATTTGTTGATCTTATCTGCGAACGGAAATATCATTCTATCCACAGGCAATAAATTACATTTTTTCTCTTTCCTGTGAAACTACTTTGTTGATGTTATTTTGCCAACGCATTGAATCTGCTAAGTTTGTCGTTGTCAGCTAAGCTAGTATATTACAAAAAACAAAACACAGTTTCAAAACGTAAATTGAAGTTAGGCACTTTTTTTGGCACTCTGTGTATTTGGATGCGTTTGGCCATCACAAGTACTTTGTGAAACTCCCAACAGCAACAAAAAATACTGACCCAGCTGTGGTCTTCATCTTCACCGCTTGACGTCCCATTTCTGACTGCACAGCCCCGTGTTTTTTTTGTTTTTTTTTTCTCGACTGCTAGGCTTAGCATCATAGCCTCTACTCACCAGCCCCACGTCTTAGAGTCAACTTACTAGCCCTGCATCCTGAGCTTGAATGTGTAACTTTCCATTGACAGAGTCTCACTCCTAACTCACCAACGTTCTTCAACCTTTCTTGCGGTCTCGCAGGTTCACACTAGCTCAGTGCTTTGTGTGGTCTTCGCGTCAAAATAGACAAAGGAAACCCTCTAAGACACTCTGACGCTGGTCAAAGATCCTGAAGATAAGATCCATTCTTTAGCCACCCATCCACAAACAAATAGATAAATATGATAATAATCGTAAGTAAATGATTGAATAGTTCTATTTGATCCATTGATTGCTGTATAACAGGTACTATCACTCCGAGTCAGTATGGACCTGGGTGTAATACCAATGAAGGAGAACTCCACATTCCCCAAAGCTCCTGGACCAAAGCCTCCCTATCAGATCCAATTCAATAACCTACCCAGGATACTTTTTATGGAGAAGTCTTACTCATCTGCAGAGGGGCAGTATTCTACAGCGCCAGCTGAAAAGTCAGAGTTCTTATGTTTCAGAAGGTTATTATACGTTAAACATACAAAAGTGGAAGGGAAATTTTCTATCATGCTAAAGTGGACTCGGCTGCGAAAATTGATTAATTTTTGTTCTTGGCTCACGCGTACAAGCATTCATTCTTAATTTTAAGTTAAAACTTAATTAATACATGTATGGGGTAGGTAGAGAAACAAATAAGGGAAGGAAAAGGATTTTTTTACACAAGATATACATCAAAAGTCGTGGGAAGCAGCATGGTGGACAAACCCAACGATGGGTTAACAGCACTGATAACCAGGTATTGGACAGACGAACGCCATGGGTCAACAGCCAAGATCGAATTGATCGGAGAACTACTGCTGCTCATCTTTTAGGGTAGCTTCTATAGATAAGAATAAAACACGGCCTTGGAATGATTATCATGACTCATATTCAAACCACATTGACTTTTGTGCTGATAAAAAGGGGGTGCGTTCTTCTGAGGGAGTTCTGGTCCCAGTGTTCGAAAAAAATCAGCTACAGAACTCAGAGTAAAACAAAAATTGCTTAAATATAAAAGCACAATACAAATAGCGACATCAATGTTAGAACTTTAAATAGAATGAGCCAACTAATGGAGCTGATAGGTTCTGCGATTGATGCATACAGGAACACAGATAACTTCATAGCAAAGATATTTCAACCTCTCTTCAACAGGAAAGATGTGACTCAAGGTCAATCGCTTAACCAGATTTACACCTGGTTTGAATTCTTCGTTCTTGCTCTCCAAGACTGCTTGCCTAACAAAGATTAAAGAACACATTTTGCCCTATTATTTTTCATAGCTAGGGAAGGGAGAGGAGCGATAGATTCATACTTTTTACAAGGACATTAGTTAGAAGTGAAACATAGACTGTCTCAGCTTGGATTTCAACCTGAACCTCCAAATAAAAAAAAAGTATGTACCGTACTTGTGGAGAAATAATATAAATACAAGAGCAAGACATAGCTTCCAGGCCTTCTAAGTGAGATCAGCGTGTAAAATATGTTCTTTTTCGTTACGAAATATTCAAAATTCTAAAGCAAAATCAGAAACTTGAAAAATTATACAAGAAAAATTAATTTAAATTTAAAAAATGATAATTTTTCATAAGATTATAATGATATGACAATTAATAAAAGATAGATCAAAACTTAATATTGATACAAAAAAAAAAGAAATAGTCAAATGCTTATATATATATATATATATATATATATATATATATATATATGTGTGTGTGTGTGTGTGTGTGTGTGTGTGTAGAAAAATTGATAACAACGATCCGAGTGGAAGGAGAGATTTATTGAGGTCGACACTATAGCGTTTCGGTTCTACTGAGCCATCATCAGGACCATAAGGGGGTGATATAAGCGATTTTAAGTCAACGATGAATGTTTAAAAATACAAAATACAAAAACATCCATCGTTGACTTAAAATCGCTAACATTGTTATATAATTGCGGAGGGATTTTTTTTAATATTATCATTTTTGTGTTTGTATATCTTACCTTTCGGTTAAATTAGGATGAGAACCTTTCGGCTCAGTGCATGGGTTAGTTAGGTGCAAACATTAACACATGTGTTCACGGGCGCGCGGGGAGGATGTGTCATTCACAGATATCACAATAAGGGCCCCAGATAGTAAATGGGACTGGGGGAGGTGAATGACGTCATGCCCGGAAGTGTGGGCTGAGGTTTTTGAGATTTGGAAAAAGTCTGTTAGTTGAGTTCCTGAGTTCGAACGGGAATGTTGACTTTCGGGGCCCACCGAGGCCAGACCAGTAGTTTGCAGATGGGGTGCCGCACGTGGTTTGGGACAGATGTAAAAGCAGTCAGCATAGAAAAATCGTGTCTCTCTCTCGTCATGTCGAATAACCTTTAACTCAAAGGTAAAAAGGTTTCGTACCTGAACCAATTTGGTGAATGTCGTGTATTTCGGATTCCCTATGTCTATTTCAGACATCTGCATATTATGAGTATGTTACAATATCACCCCTTATGGTCCGAATGATGGCTCAGTAGAACCGAAACGCTATAGTGTCGACCTCAATAAATCTCTCCTTCAACTCGGATCGTTGTTATCAATTTTCTACATATTGTTGGATTACAATCCTTTATTTACTTTTCATATATATATATATATATATGTGTATTGCATTTCTCCGAGTAATGTCGAAAAAGGAAAGTGTAAACATTATTAATTGAATATGCTTATTAATATATAGTATATAGTATTAGTATATAGTATTAGTATATGGTATTAGTATATATGTTACCAGTTCTACTATATTACTTTTGCATGAAGCAACCATTGAACTAAATGTTCTGGTTTCATCTGTGCCCGAGTGCATAGATACCTTCTCGAAGTACAGTATGTTCCTTTGAGAACCAATGAGATGACACTTTTCAAAAGTGCAACTTCTTGTAGATGATTTCAAGACTAAACACAATTACTTTCTATGGCTCGTAGACGATAAAGCTATTTGTCAGGGCATTTTGTCACCTTCTGAGATTCTGTCAACCATTCATTGTCTTCTTGTAAGCATTATTTGTCGGCGTAAACGTATATAATGTTATCCATTACTTAGATTTCTAAATTGTATTAGTAATTTATTTGCTTATCACCCAATAGCGTAAAAGCATATGACAGAATCCCTTAATTAAAAACCAAGATTAAGCACAATTTTCTTTTGCTTAGAAGCAAAAAGGATATTTAAACTTTCTTACCAATATAGCACCCATCATCCGACCGTGTAAAATCATACAGCAAGACTTAATTCTGAAGAAACGACTACCAGTCTTCCCAAATTTTCATCATCATCATATCGTGCCGCTAGCACGGATATCCCTGACCCTCTCTCGCCACTTCTCTCTATCGTTCATCGCCTCTGGCAGGTCTTCAGGGCTACATCCCGTATCCTCACAGAGCTGCTGAATGTATTTTCGAGCTGGTCGTCCTGCTTTTGCCCGGCCATATGTGGGGGTACATCACTTATGAGCTCGTCCCTGCTTCTCCAGCAGTGTCCTGCATGTCTGGTTCGTCATAAATTTTATTACATATTAATTTTTTGTTATAATAGCATATAACTGAATAACTACCCCTCCCTCTACCCTACTTCTTAGCATATATATATATATATATATATGCGTGTGTGTGTAATTACATATGACAGACGAACAATGGTTATTCAGGTTTTTTATTTAGTTTCTTTTTCTGCAGGTGAGTTAAATGCGATAAATATTTATCAAGGATATATTTTTAAAGAATATACAAAGCTTTTTGAATTTTTACTTAAGTTCAAGAGCATTTGAATTTCAGCTCAAAATAGTTTTTGACTGAGAGTGTTCGGCAATGGTCCGGGAATCCGGGGTTCAATCCCAGGTCAAGTCGTACCAAAGACTTCTAAAATAGTACTTGCCTAGCACTCGGCAATATAAGATAGGGATCAAAGGTAAAAAGAAGCAATCCAGAGAATAGAGTAACGCTTTCTCTACACCTCGCTGTAGTAGCTATTTAAAAGGGAGCCTTTGGGTCACCCTCGACTAAGGTCGCCAACTTTACTTACTATATATCTGTAACTGTGGACCACCCTAAATACAACAATTATTGAAAAGTTTTAACTCAAAGAATACTCTAGCTTAATTTCAATCTTAAACTGAATGATAATTTTGTGAGGTCTGCGTCCCCGCCGAACGTCATTCTTTTAATCATCCAAATAATCGATATAATGAAGATGACAATAATTGCAAATTAAAATCCTACACTCCGGAAAAAAATCATCAATATCATCATGTGCCCCTATTAAAACGGAAAACGAGTGGGGACAAGGGTCATCAAGTTATTTCTATGTTGCACATTGGATTTTGATGCATTTTAACACTTTTCGCAAGCAGAAATCTCGCTACAATATACCGTTTTTGCTATGTTATGGTTACACAAAATTATACAAAAATCAGATCTATTTATCTATCGATAGCCGCTGATTTTATGCATCCACATAGACCTCTAATCAGGCAAGCCTTTTTCTTTCTTTTCTGGTAATATATAATATTTGTCAATTTTTTTACTTTTTTCTTTTTTCCTTTGTGTTTTTGGGCTTGGTTTTTTGGTTTGGTTTTATGGCAGATCAACATTGTAGGTTATTTAATGGCAAATCTTGTTTATACATATACATTAAATATATTTATGATTTGTAAACACATTCTCAAGATAACATTCTTAAACAAGCTTGAGCTCTTTTTTTGCGCACAGCTAAATGTTTTCAAGTATTGCTATATTAGTCTCAATTTAACATCAATCATTTGTTTGCAGAGTGGGCCTGAGAGCAATGGCAATGAAGACGTACTCCTTATTCCCCAAATCTCCAAAGTTGGAGATTTGTTATCAGATGGTTTTATGTCATATCCAGAGCAATCTTTGTCGAGGGGGGTCTAATCCATCTACAGAGATTCAACCGGTGTATTCTACAGCCGACGGAGCAACTTTGTGGTCTACTGGAACAACAAAATCTACTAAATTAACACTTGGTCTGGTCTTCTGGCCAGTATTAGGTAATCCGTTTGTATCTCAAAATCCTAGAGAATTTATAGGTCTCATTTTCTGGGACGGGTTCTTGTTTGTGCATATACCATTTGTCGTAATGGTCGAATTTTAATTTTTTGCACAATTCCCAATGGATTACCTTTCCCACCCGGTCATACCAAGACTTTCACCTCTTTTGTGACAGTTTGCAGCATTCGCTCATTTATTTCATTCTTGGTAAAGTTTCAATACTAATTATAACAAGGCGTTTTACATTGGAGTTTTAGTGACAGTAAGTGTCTTCGGAATTCCACGACCCATCCGTGAATTCAAGCTGATCTTCTTCTTCTTCTTCTTCTTCTTCTTCTTATTATTATTATTATTGTTTACTTCTTGAGTTTTTCAGATCAGCGTCAGCTGATAGTTCTTCTCATTTTTCTTACTCCTGGAGAGTTTTTCAAATCATCATAAGCTGATGGTTTTTCACTGGAGTTTGAGTGATGACAAGTCTCCTAAAATCTCCAGGACTTTTCTTATTATTCTGGCAGTTCTCGACTATGCTGTAGTTTAGATAGTCTCCACTCGTCCTCCAACTTCAAAGTCCCCCAGTCCCTTCAATAGTCCTTTAGTTACTGTACCGAATGCACCAGTCACGATTGGTATAATCGTCACCTTCATGTTCCATAGTTTTTTTTCTATTCCCTAGCAAGGTCGAGGTACTTAACCTTCTTTTCAGGTTCTTTCAGTTTTATTCTGTGCAGCATTAGCTGATAGTCTTTCACTGAATTTCAAGTGACAACAAATCTCCTCAATTCTCCAGGATTCTTCTCAGTATTCTAGCCGATCTCAACAATGCTGTTGTTTGAATTATCTCCACTCGTCCACTCATTTCTAAGTCTGCTACTTGTCCTTTTGCCAATCCTTCGGTGACTGCCCTCAGAGGACTCATTACAATTGGTATAATCGTCACTTTCATGTGCTACAGTTTTTTTCAATTCACAAGCAAGGTCGAGGTACTTATCCATCTTTTCTCTTTCAATTTTACTCTGTGGTCAGTCGGGACAGCAATGTCCACAATACAACAAAGTTCTCTACTTTTTTTTGTTGATTTTTATAAGTTCTGGTCGTCTGGCCAAGATTAGGTGATCCGTCTTTTATCATTATTATTATTATTATTTAGTGTTTTTCACATCAGCGTTCGCTGATGGTTTTTTCACAGGAGTTTGAGTGTCAGCATGTCTCCTCAAATCTCCAGGACTCTTCTCAGGATTCTGGCCGTCTTCAGTAATACTGTCGTTTGGATGGTCTCCACTCGTACGCCAACTTCAAAGCCCTCCAGCCTATTTAATAATCCTTCAGTCACTGTGCCAAAAGCACCAATCACAATTGGTACAACCGTCACTTTCATGTTCCATAGTTTCTTCAATTCTCTAGCAAGGTTGAGGTACTTATTCTTCTTTTCACATTCTTTCAGTTTTATTATTATTACTATTTACTCCTCAAGAGTTTTTCACATCAGTATTAGCTGGTGGTTTTTCACTGGAGTTTGAGTGACAGCAAGTCTCTTCAAGTCTCCATGACTCGTCTCAGTATTCTGGTCGTCCTCAGCAATGCTGTCGTGTGGATAGTCTCTACCCGTCTGCAAACTTCCAAATCCTCCAGGCCTCTCTCTCTCTCTCTCTCTCCCCCCTTCTCTCCCTCTCCTTCTCTTCCTCTCTCTCTCTCACACACACACACTTTGTACTGTCAGTGGGACTTAATATGCATCTGATAAACGATTCTAATCTGTCACTTAATGAATCATTGTGTGTAATAATGTGTAAAATTTAAGTGAAAATCATAAGAGTATTATTTAACATAACCAGAGTTCGTATAAAACAAGATTGAAGATGATGGTGAAGAGGATCATGAGTTAAATACAAGAGTCATTGATAGCAACAATGTTAGGGAGGTGTTGGTGACGACAGGAAAAATACATTTCAAGCATTAATTAATGACTTTTCTCCTCTTGACCTTGCGTCTATTATGAACTGCCCTTTTGTTCGTGAGACCCAACAGGGCAAAACAGTTAAATCAAATAAAAAATGCTCGGCTGACTCACTTGACAATAACAGTTGGTACTGTTCAGTTGTGTAAGGTAAAATTCCAGGTATTGATTCGGAGGATGGATGGATCATATGGATGAGTTTGTTTTTTACACGTCAAACCGGTCTAAATCAAGCATATTACTTGTTCAACCCACGAAAAATGGCTTTTTAGATTGAATAAACATGTGTGATGGGTAATCCTCAGACTGTCCGTTACTAAAGATTTTTTGCTGTAGAAAATATGTTTTGCTCATGATCTTTCTCCTTTGTGTAAAGTTAGGGTTCCTGTCTAGCAAACGTATTACTGAAGGTCAATGATTTTACTTATGGAAACGAATGATCAGTATGCCCAGGCTAAACCAATTAAATAAAGTGTACATTTATCCTTGCAAACAAGGTTGTAATAATTAAGGTAATTATCATCATTGTATATGAAACAGTGTTTGATTAACAGTGAATAATCTTGATTGAATTATTTACGTCTGTCGCAAGGATTCCTGTTAACGCGAATATTACGTTAAAACGAGTCGATTTTATACGATATATGATAGGATCATTGTCAAGTATTGTCGGCAGGCGAAATTTCCGCTATAATATAAAGAATCCTGGTGATTGATCTCTCAGATTTAGAGAGGGAATAAAAAAAAAGGCTTTATAGATCTTACACAAAATTTGATTTGGTTTCGACAGCTGCATCTATCAATCCATCTCTTTCTCTCTCTCTCTCTCTATATATATATATATATACAGTGCAACCTTGATATAAGAGAGTTGTCGGGACCGGAGAAGAAGTCTCTTATATCCGGTTTTCTCTTATAGTTTGGTCTATTTTATATACATTAACACAGGCTCTAATTTGGGATCAGATAAAAATCTCTCTTACACTGCATATATATATATATATATATATATATATATATATATATATATATATATTTGTAAGTAAATGAAAATAAATTCAAATAAAAATACTTTTACTGCATGAACTATATCTTTTATGCTCTTTGGCTATCGTCATCACTTTGTTTTTAAGATCATATCATCGAAATACAATGGCGAAGCGTACGTGGTTCCCAACTATAAAATGACTTCATGTCTCCTCTGACTTGGTGGGAAGTCAGATAAATATCTACTTGCCATCATGAGCTATATATGCGGAGGTTAAAAGGAAATAAAAGAATAGAATAGATAAATTCAAAAAAGTAGCAGTTCCCCGGGAGGCTTTTGGCAGGAAGTAAGAACGACGCATTCCAAGAAAAGGGGGGCTTCCTGGCGCCAAAAAGAAATTCTCTCACTTAAGCTATTATCACTTCACCTGGACCGAACTTTTCCCCTCGGCTGGAAAGTTTACATGACACCTAAATTTTATCTATATTTGTTGTTCTTCTTTTTTTGTGGGGGAAGGTGATATTTTTGTTTTTTGTTACTTTTTTTTCCGTTTTTACTTGATTATTTACTGTTGCAAACATCACAAAATGTAAAGATTTGAACAGTTGGCGAATATATCACAACTAAAATAAAAAAAAACAAATGAATAAGATCCTTCTCTGAACTGTATCAAAGTTCACGGTTGTGTTTGTTATGATAAAAGACTTCTGACGAAGAACTCTGTCCCTGGGCTTCAATGGCTCGATCCTCTACAGTAAATACCTTGGTAACGGGACCGTAATTCCTTCTCAAACTGCTTTTTCCTTTTTTTATGGACATGTCTTCTTAACGCCCTACATCTCATCTTCAGGTTCCTTTTCTCTTCTTATTTATCTATTTGTTTATTTATTTGTTTCACGAATAAAAGATAAAATAGATAAATAAACAAATAAATATTCCGATGCCTTTTCGGAATCTTTCACGTCAGATTATTTTATTTTTACTTTTCTCTTTCATTAGTCTTATCATTTTTCTCTATTTTCTCATACTTTTCATACCAAAATTACATATTCAACTGACAACAATTTAGCAACCAACAATGCTTCTTGTGTCTTTTCCTACCTCAATCAGTAAAAAGGGTTTTGGCGGGACGTTTGACTGATTGATTTTACGACTTATTAGCCCTCGTTAGGTTATTTCATGCTGAAGTCAGATTCTTATTTTGTTAAACAATTATACTGTTTAAAGTAATTTATAATAATCAGTTGTAAACAATTATTTCTTCAAATAATTATTTCTAATAATAATAGCGTATATACAATCATATAATTCCAAGTAAATATTCCTATTTATCTAAAATAATAATTTGTTAGTTCAGGTAAATGGAATTAAATATCACGCTTTGACAGAAATAATATTTCACCTTTTTTACACTCTTTTATTGTTATATACTGGGTTATTATTGAAAGATTTACAGACATTTTGAGATTGGCTGGGCTATTATTATTATTGTTTTTGTTAAATAGGAATTGTTACTTGAAACCATTTTAGTGTTTAAAAATTATTTGCAATAGGTCGGAATACTTGAGAACATATAAATGTAAAGAAGTTGTTGCTGATATGGAACAATAATAGTCACTCGAAGCCATATAATTTTTTGCAAATTATTAGTATTAGATAGGAATACTTGAAACTATATAAATGTCTACAAACAAATGATTGTTGTTATTGAATAATTTCTGGAAGCGTTGTGATTGCTAATGAATTATTATAGGAAATAAATTACAAATATTCTAAATCATATGACCGTTTGTTTTCTTTGTTTAATGGCATATCAGCCTTGGTAGGTTATTTAATACCAAACGCCATCCGTCTAGAAGAACAGTAGTAGTTCTATTTAACCTATAGCTAGGAGGATAAGGGGGTTCATACCTTTCGCATGAGTATTTTTCCGAAAGAGAACATACTGGCGCGATTTGAATTCGAACTCGCTTACGACGATTCTGCTGTCCTCCGCTGGAACCATAACACCATGACGTCACTCCCCTAAGTATATAAATTATTTTTCATTAGATTCGAATTCTTTATATAATATAACTGTGTGAATAAATTGTTGTTGTTGTTGTTGTTGCTATTGTTTATTTATTTATTTATTTAATCTTTTTTTATTCTTTTTCTTCTTTCCTACTTTTTCTTTTTTTTTTTTTTTTAGTTTTTTTTCATATTTATTGTTTAAAATAGTGACCATCGCAGACGTTAAAGATTTATACTGAAGGGAGTATGCGAAAATATCGTAACTAAAAGTAAAAAGAAGACGAAAGACTGAAATCAGCCTCCTTTCAATATCAAAGTTCAGATTTTATTCGAGAATCCCGCACTTGGACTTAGGTGACTACATCCTCCGCTTTGGAATACTCTGGGGACGGACCTGTGTTTCATTCTCTCATGGTTTTTTACCCTCCAATTCTTCATGGATTTATCGATGGCTTCTAACGACCTTTCGTCTCATCTCCACATCTCCACTTCTTTTTTTGTTATTTTGCTTTTTTAAATAAATAAAAGATTAAACTAACTAAATGAATAGTTCGATGCCTTTTTGGAACTTTCTTGTTTTGCCCACAAAATATTTTTGTTTCCAATTTTCTCCTTCATTTATTCTTCGTGTTTCTCTCTTTTCTCTTCCTATTCACAACCTCACATTCGAGCCATATCAGATTTCTACTACTTGTCTTCGTCTACATCTTCTTTATTTTCCTTTTCCTTCTCTTCTCTGACTTCACTATCTCATTGTTTTTTCAAGACACTTTCTTAAATATCATATAAGCCAATAGCACCGACAAATGCTCTATTGGCGCCAGGATTGTAACTAGACCGTTTCAAGAGATCTGGAACCTGCTGGTCGTACCTTGCATGAACTGACCTTTCATTTCCTTCTATTAACACTTCTACTGTTTATTTAATCAACCAGAGAAAAAAAAAAGACCTGAGATATTATCAAGAAAGAATATTTGATGACAGATTTTTTAGATTAAACGTCATTTTTAAATATATTTTAGCTACGAAAACTACATTTAAAAATTGATTGTCGATGTACGAGGATGATTAAATAAGTTTCCAGACTTTTTTCGAATGGGCACTTTTATTGATAGTACACACATGAAACTCTAGTCCCCTTCGAAGTAATCTCCTCCAGCTGCAATGCACTTGTGGTTCCGTACCAAAAAAGTTTGGAAGGCGCCATGGAAGTCCTCTTGTGTGAGCGTGTCAATGACCTTCGTCACAGACTCTTTCATCTCAATTGTCCCATAACGACAGCCTCTGAGCTTAGGGAATAAGCAAAAGTCACAGGGAACAACGTCTGGACTATAGGGAGGGTGTACAACTATCTTGATGCCCAACTTCATCAAACAGTCTGTGACAACGATGGAGTTGTGGACTGGTGCATTGTCATCGTGGAAATGTCACAGACCCGATTTGAAGAGTGTTGGCCTCTTCCGACGGAATCTCTTGCTGAACTCCCTTAAAACATCAACACAGTAACCCTAACCCTAACCCTTTGGCCAATCAACTCTGGTCTATTGACTTCCTTACTCCTTCCACACCTCTCATCATCCCTCACAAATTTCCTACTTACTTTAGCTACGTGAAATACCTTTATGTATTGAAGACAAATTGAAGAAAAAGGAAAAATAAAGAATTATTCATGTTTTCTTCAATTTGTCTTCCACACATAATAGTATTTCAGGCAGTAAACTTATAGACAAATACGTGGTGCATCATTAAGTTTCCAGACATTTTTTTTTTGTACAGGCATTTAAAATTGACGAAACTCTTGAAAATTCAGTATGTTATTGCTATACGTCTTATGAGATGACAGACCAGTTTTTATGATTTCAGGTTATGTTATTGCTATACGTCTTATGAGATGACAGACCAGTTTTTATGATTTCAGATTCAAATTAACAGCTACAGTAGCAATTGGAATCCACTCTACTAAATCCTGATTGTCACAGCTGGTGAATTTCAAAAATGCAACCTCGACGTGAACGACACTTTAGAAGAACGATATGAAATAAAATTCTGTTTTAAACTTGGAAAAAATGCCACAGAAACGTATGGAATGCTTTGGACTGCTTTTGAATTGACCATCTTGCATTAATCGAGCATGAGTTTTGTGTGGCATAAGAGATTCAAGAAAGGCGGGGAGTCTGTGAGGGATGATAAGAGGTGTGGAAGGAGTAAGGAAGTAAATAGACCAGAGTTAATTGACCAAAGGTTTAGGGTTAGGGTTACTATGTTGATGTTTTAAGGGGGTTCAGCAAGAGATTCCGTCGGAAGAGGCCAACACTCTTCAAATCGAGTCTGTGGCATTTCCACCAGAACAATGCACCAGTGCAAAACTCCATCCTTGTCTTAGACAATTTGACCCAAGATGGGCATCAACACAGTTCCTCAGCCTCCCTACTGTCCAGACCTTGTTTCCTGTGACTTTTGGTTATTCCCTAAGCTCAGAGACTGTCGTTATAAGACAATAGAGGAGATGAAAGAGGCTGTGACGAAGGTCATTGACACGCTCACACAAGATGATTTATATGGAGCCTTGCAGAAGTTGTTGGAACGGTACAACAAGTGCATTGCAGCCGGAGGAGATTAGTTCGAAGTGGAGTAGAGTTTCATGTGTGTACTATCTATAAAAGTGCGCATACGAAAATAGTCTGGAAACTTATTTAATGATCCTCGTATCTCAGACGAACGAAAAAACTTCCCTAAACAGAGCTTAACACCGGAAATCTCATGAGCTGGGTAAAGACGTGTGCTGTCCCGCTTGAAAGTTACTCAGGACCATTCTTGAAATGAACGAGACTGGAACTTAGACAAATGGATCAGAGGACAAGAAAGCTAATGTAGATGCATAAGGCTTTTCATCCGCAACTTACAAGCAACTAATATATCTCCTCTCTATTCGGTACTCTTAGTATTTTCCCCATCATAGGTAGACACTTTATTGGTCAGTAATTGCTAGGGATTGTTCCTTCTTGGAAGACTTACTGGATCAGGGTGGTTTTCTCCTTGATCATCTATTCGGGTACATTTGTTTCTTCTAAGCCTCTACTCAGTTCAAGTCTGTTGTGGATTGACGTGAATCTTTTAGACCAGAATTCGTATATGCCATCAGGGTTTGGCATTTTCAAATTCTTGACTATTGCTCAGAACGAATCCAGATGTATTTCTCCCTCAGGGCCTTCTTCAAATCCTTGTAATTCTTTTTTCATTTCATTTGTCCATTGGAACTTTCTGCTATATTCTTTCTGTTCCCATATTTTACTCCAAAATAGTTTTGCTTCCTTTGCATCCGGTTGTTGGTATGTCCTCGTGCATTCTCCTCCTTCTTGTAGATAGAATTTTCTTTCGTTTTTTTTTTTTTGCCCCCCAAAGTCCTATTTTGATTTTATTGCTTGACTCTATATCGGTGTCTTTTAATTCTTCCTTCTATCGCTAGTGTCTTTTGATCTATCCTAAGTTGTATTATCACATTTGTCTTCTGTTTCGTTTTGATCTTTTCATTCCAGTATATCACGTTTTTTTTTTTTCGCTTGTTGTTGCAATTTCTTTACCTTTACTTCTAGTTTAATTTCCTATCTCGAGTTTGTATTTCTGTTCGGGTTCCTTAAGAACACACAGATTTTATCATAGGCTAATTTTGCTCCTGCATAAATAATCTCGTTTAACTAAGAGATATGGTCCGTTGGGATATTTGGTAATGATTTATTTAGGCCTTCGGTATCTATTTTGACTCTTTTCCAATTTTGGTTCTTGAGGGATGGAAATGTAGTCTTTTTTCAGTGATGATTTTCCTCATTAACTCTAAATTTATTTTGTTTTCTTGTGTCAACGTTTATTTTGTATTGTGATGGCGTGTGGAGTTTCGGTTTTTGTTATTTTGCATTTCAATTCGTCTAAGGAATTCTTGCTTTTCAGTATTTAGCGTTTCGGTTCTCATAGTGGGATCTTGTTAGTATTCTTCCCTATTTACCATATTTACCCAACCCCTCCGCTCGGGCAGGATATGACACAAGGTCAATTTTTAAACGGAGTTTAGCAGGTTTGAATTCAGAGTTTTCCTTCTCCTAGACTAGTTGCCTCACCAAGGCTGAAGAACTCAGTCTGCCCAACTATTTACCCATAGCTGGAGGGAGAATTACTGGATTCATACCTTTCCCAAGGGTATTCGTGCAATGTGAAATGCAATCAGTCTCGACCAGAATTTAAACTCGTGTTGTCGTGTCCATTTCCTATGACGATAACCACAACACTACAGGTACTTATTTACTTGTGGTCCATTGGCCTTGCGGTTAAAGTGTTTTCCAGTGGCCTGGGAGACCTGGGTCCAATCCCAGGTCGAGTCATACCAAAGAATCAAAAAATAGTACTTGACGCTCCCCCTGATAACACCCAGCATATTAAAGTATGGATCAAGAGTAAAGTGGAGCGATCCAGGGAATGGTGTAGCGCCCTTACCGACACCTCAGTGTAGTAGCTCTTGAAAATGGAGCCTTCGGGTCTCCCTCGACTTAGGTCGCCAACTTTATTTATATATCTAGTATTAAAAAAAAAACATTATTTCTTAAATATCATTTTCGTTTGTTCAAGTCTTTGGCTTGTATATATCAAGCGGATTGTGCAAAATTTTCTATCGCTCTTTTTTTGAACTCTCTTTGTGTGGGATTTATCTTAGGATAACAGTGAAGTATATTCTGGTTGTCTTCCCTTGTCCATTTCTTTAGTTGGTGTCTCTGAGGTTGCTTTGGTTGTTTGTGTCACTAAAATTAGAGAGCCAACATTCGCATGATTCTCTCGAGTCCCCCATGCTGGCTATCAAGGAGCACCTGCCGATCATGACACTCAGACCTGTAGTCTGGCACCTTCATTGAATTACGTTTGGATTTGTCATTTTTCTTTGGTTGTATTTTGAGGTTATACCAAACCCAGGATTTATTATTATTTACTCATTAGAATTTTTTAAATCAGCGTTCACTGATGGGTCTTTCACTAGAGTTTGAGTGACAGCAAGTCTCCTCAAGTCTTCAGAACTCTTATCAGTATTCAGGCCGTTCTCAATAATGTAGTAGTTTGGATGGTCTCCACTCGTCAGCCAACCTCCAAGTCCTCCAGTCCCTTCAGTAATCATTTAGTTACTGTTCCAAACGCACCAATTACTATTGGTATAATCGTCACCTTCATGTTCCATAGTTTTTTCAATTCCCTAGCAAGGTCGATGTACTTGTCCTTCTTTTCACATTCTTTCAGTTTTGTTCTGTGGTCAGCTGGGACAGCAAAGTCGACAATTTTGGACGTTCTCTTTTCTTTCTGTTTTTTTTTTTTTTTTTTTTTTGATTATTATTAGGTCTGGTTTTCTGGCCGAGATTAGGTGATTCGTGTGTATGTCAAAGTCCCATAGGAGTTTATGAGCGTTATTTCCCAGGACAGGTACTGGGTTGTGCATGTACCACTTGTTTGTATGGTCAAATTTAAATTTCTTGCACATCTCCCAGTGGGTCCGACCCAGTCTTGACTAGTCTTAAATCCTTCTGCGCTATTTGCTGCATTCTCTTCTTATGTGATTGATGGTTTCATCTCTGTCACCACATAGCCTGCATTTGCTATTTTGTTGCTTCTTATCTTTTCTCGCTTTGATATGGTTGGTTCTTATGGCGTTGCTTTGTGCTGCTATTAGGAGAGATTCTGTTTCTCTCTTAAAGTTTCCTTTTCTTAGCCACGTCCAGGTTTTCTCTCGTGTGAGATGTTCTTTATTAGTCATTTAAAACGCACATAGAGTTGTTTTCCTTCCCATTTTTGTTTCCTTGTTATTGTCATTCTGTTGTCCATCGTGTTCTCAGTACCGTTTCTGATGGCTGTTGTCACTCCTTTATCGTGTATTTAAATATAGTCTTCAAGTCGTTATATCGATGCGTCAACGATGTCTTCAATGCTGGCAAGTCCTCTTCCTCCCTATTTTCTCGATACATATAGTCGGTCAACGTCATCTCTGGGATGTAGTGCATTATGCGGGTTCACATATCTTAATTAATGGTCTTTTACAGGAAAATGAGAGACAGAATATTTCAGTTCTCCGGGATTTTTCTATGTATTTTAACCAATCTTAGTAAAAATAGACAAAATACAATAAATTAGCTGACGTAAGTTATGGGAATATTGGAAGTGGACACCATCAAATACATGGATGGAGATGATGGAAAATATTCCCACGTATTTGTAAGTTTTCCTTTCTCCGATCATTCTGATCTTTTCTTGCTTTGGTAGATCTATTCCTTCCGTTACGCGTCGTTTCCCGCTTCTTATTATTAGCTTGGCATATTTTTCTATGCCGAATTTCATCCCTATATCCTTATTGTGTATCCTCGCTATGTGTATTAGGTTTTCTAATTCTTTTAAAATTTTGGCAAACAATTTGATGTCGTCCATCTACATGAGGTGGTTGATTTTTTTTCCTGCGATTTATGAAACATGTGCATTTCGTAAGTATATGATTGAGTGGCATCATCCCTGTTACAAGCTAGTAATGGTGACAGCGTATCTCCCTGGAAGATCCCTCTCTTGATATGGATTTCAACTAAGCTTTTTCCTCCGGCTGTCAGTTCCACTTTGCAGTTTTTCATAGTTTTCTTAATAAAGTCTATGAATTCGTCGGATACCTTGGGGGGTGTCCTCGTGGTGTAATGGTTAAAGCGATGAACTGCGGAATCGTAGTACGCGAGTTCGTACTCCAGTCGCGCTATTACGTTCACTTTCGGGCAAATACCCTTGGGAAAGGTATGAACCCCCTTATTCTCCCTCCAGCTATGGGTAAATAGTAGGACGGACTAGGTTCTTCAGCCTTGGTGAGGCAACTAGTCTAGGAGAAGGAAAACTCTGAATTCAAACCTGTTAAACTCCGCTTGAAAAATCGACCTTGTGTCATATCCTGCCCGAGCGGAGGGGTTGGTAAATAGTACCTTGTACAGTTTGAAAGTGTGTATAATCTATCTTCGCGGAACCATATCGTATGCCTTTTTGTAATCAATCCATGCCATAGCTAAATTTTCTCTTCATTTTGCTCTCCTTGAAGATGTGCTGATCAAAATACAGTAGCTCTCCTCAGGGAAGAATCTGCAGCATTATTATTATTATTATTATAATTATTTACTCATTAGAGTTTTTCCCATCAACGTAAGCTGATGGGCTTTC
Source organism: Sepioteuthis lessoniana (assembly GCA_963585895.1). Classification (NCBI taxonomy): domain Eukaryota; kingdom Metazoa; phylum Mollusca; class Cephalopoda; order Myopsida; family Loliginidae; genus Sepioteuthis; species Sepioteuthis lessoniana. The sequence goes on along the minus strand of OY757921.1, from coordinate 4,497,283 downwards.
ACTAGAGTTCGAGTAACAGCAAGTCTCCTCAAGTCTTCAGGACTCTTCTCAGTATTCTGGCCGTTTTCAATAATGCTGTTGTTTCTTCCATCGTCAACATTGGTCGCCTATTTGAAGATGTTGATAAAATGTCAAATAGGCGTCAAGCAGTATTTCCTTTCCTTGAGAAGCTAATGTCTATACAGAGATTTTATTTTCCAGAAAAGTCCCAACATTTGATCCTAAATTCAAATTAATCTTTCTAAAACCATGCGTATGCTGAAACATTAATACCATCAACTATACAGAGGAAACCGTCTTCTTGATTTCACTAGACCGTCAACTTCCAAATCCTCCAGGCTCTTTAATAATCCTTTAGTTACCGTGCCAAAAGCACCAATCAAAACTGGTATTATTGTCACCTTCATGTTCCATAGTTTTTTTCAATTCTCTAGCAAGGTCGATGTACTTATTTCTCTTTTCACATTCTTTCAGTCTTATTCTGTGGACAGCCGGGACAGCAAAGTCGAGAATTTTGCAGATTTTCTTTTTTTTTTTTTTTTGTTCATTAATCTAAGGTCTGGTCTTCTGGCCGAGATTAGGTGATCCGTTTGTATATTAAAGTCCCATAAGAGTTTGTGTGTGTCATTTTCATCATCATTATTATTATTATTTTTATTATTATTAATAGATGTGTGTGTATGTTTTTGTATGTGAAAAGATGGTGAATCTTTAGGGTGATTGTCGTACCAGTCATCGCCTGTGCTCTTGGATCTCTCAACACACACTGATATTCACTTGGATAGGCCTAAATAGTAAAGTTCAAAGCTGAGCGATGAACCGTCTCGAAAATGGGGGAACATTTATCACGACAAGGGGTCAGTCAACTTTGAGATTTCACTAGCGGAAACCCGAAGTGAAACCCACCCCAGTTGCTCCTCCCACCCCTCGACATCGACATCGACGATCAAATTTCAATTACTAATTCCTGCATTTCTCTTCCATCGTCAACATTGGTCGCCTATTTGAAGATGTTGATAAAATGTCAAATAGGCGTCAAGCAGTATTTCCTTTCCTTGAGAAGCTAATGTCTACACAGAGATTTTATTTTCCTGAAAAGTCCCAACATTTGATCCTAAATTCAAATTAATCTTTCTAAAACCATGCGTATGCTGAAACATTAATATCATCAACTATACAGAGGAAACCGTCTTCTTGATTTAACTCAAGTTGAAACGTATACAAATCTCTATCTCCCTCCTTCTCTCTCTCTCTCTCTCTCTCTCTCTCTCTTTATATATATATATATATTATTGGAAAATTCATTTAATCCAACTTAAAATATTTATGTTAATTATTAACCAACGTAATACTTAATTTTTTTTATGGAAGGTTTTATAAGAAAAGTGAACATATAGCTAAGTCAAATTCATATTGCACATATTTAAGCACTTATACACATATATAGATATATAGACCCAAATAAAAGCACAACTAAATTAATACTTTGCTTAGGTTCTTTGTTTGCTTTTCTTTCAAAGAATAGTTGTCTTTGAAGATTCATTACTTTTCAGGTGTGTAACGTTGGTTATGTGAAGCGACGTCATTCCATATCGAAAAGTTTTTGTTGACTGTAATGTTATTTGTCATACGTGTCTTTTTAAACGTCTGCTTATTTATAGTTATAAAATTAATATTTACACAAAGACAGCTTTTTATTCTCAACCAATAAAAAACGCCCTTTTAATTATTCTTAAATATTAATACTTGTGAGAAGTTATATTTATTTTATTTATTTATTTAAATTTTTTAATTTTGTTTTATAATGCCAAAATTATATTGAAGGAATATTTATTTCTAACAATATATATAAAGTGAGAGAGAGAGAGGGGGAGAGAGAGAGAGTTAAATAGAGGGTTAAAGTTTTAAGCCTCACTTACAAAGAAAAGCTATTGCGGATCATTTTGAAATGATCTGTCTGAAAAACGGGTTTGAAGAATGCTGACGCCAGAGCAGAAGCTGAAAAGACTTGATTTATTTTGGCCACTTCTCAATCTCTAACGTCTTCTGCGAGAGGCTTAAAACTTTTTATACGACCCCCGTATGTTGATCTGCATTTTTCAGCTTAGCATTAATTTTACATAATAATTGTATATATATATATATATATATATATATATATATATATATATATATATATGTACTCGTATCTTATAGATCTTTTCATTTCTTAAGACCCCCATCATTAAATATTCCATTGGTGATATTTGAATTGTATGTTTTTGGAAAATCATTCTTTTGTAATTTAGTTATAGTTAAATAATAATTTTTGGGAGAAGTAAAAATAAGAAATTAGGAAAATGTTTTAAACCTGTAATACTTCTTCAATACTGTTTTAAATGAAAGCGCAAAAAAGAAATTGTAAAAAGAAAAATCAAATATTCTTAATTCTTTGCTTCCTTTTATTGTGAGGACACATTTTCGATTCTAAACTTTTTTTCATTGGAAGAACACGTTTTTATTTCTTAGCTTCTTTTCCTAAACCAACCAATAATATTATATTTTTTTAGGGAAACAAAAGGGGAAAATGAAACGAAAACATTGCTAGTTGTTAACTCAAAATGTGATTATTTAAACGAATATTTTCGAACAAAATATATCACTTTTTAATTCGTGAAACATAGAAACGTTTTGTTAAGGAAATAATTTATAGAATCAACAAATACTTTTTATTTGAATTACTATACCAAATTTTCCACCCCTAAATAAGCAGACATTTTTTTTATTCTTAGCTTCTTTTCATTTATTTTTATAGGTTAAAAAGGGAAAATAAATTAAACAAAAACATTTTTATCACAGAAGGTGGCAATTTAGAACTGAATTCAAATTTTTGTCTTATTCTTTAAAAGTCTTTAGAAAAATGAAATTATTATGTTTCCGAAAACTCACGTGTTTTGGGTCACATTTTCAAAATATTTTAAATGTAAACAAAAAATTCCTAAAGCAATGTCATCAATGAGCGGAATTCTTCAACGGAACCGGAAACGAACCCTGGAAGATTTAGCATGGTCATACACATTCAAAGTACTTATCTATTCTTTAAATTGTTTATTTAAAAAAAAAAGCCTAAAACTAAAAATATGAAAAGTATTTGTCTTATTTTCTTATTTCTTATAACCACTATGAGTTGGTATAACCCAGCGCTCTTAACAGCGCAAAAGAAAAGACGTAATTTAGGGGATAGTATACATACACGTGCTCACCACAAAACGCTTACTACCGGATGTAATATACCAAAAAAGAACAAAGACAATGGAAAAACGAATTTCGCGCCAAATGTAGTAGCGCCTACAGACACGTCACGTGACTTGCCGTCGTGTTTGAAAATACAAAATAAACCGTCTGCGATTGTGACTCACAACCGCATCACCATATACCCCTAACAACTATTTCAGTTGATATATTTAACAACTGCCACATTTGTCAGTGAGAAGAATTTTCAGTTACCAATTCAGAGGCCATTTTCGAAACAAATTAATCCTGCAAACTGTCACGAAAATATTTTCTTACTGTTGAATATAACGGGTAATATTTGCAAGCTTCTCTTAGCGATATAATGACATGTTTCATTATGACACATAATCAAAGAGAATCTTCCTTTCCGAGACACATGTGAGCCTGTAGGAGGTTCTATTGTGCTTTGATATTTAATTTCCATTTTATAGTGGTATATTTAATTTGTTTTTATATGTGGTTGCGTGTTCTCACAAGTCGGAAGGTCGCCATTTATAGTGATGGGGATAACATTATTATTATTATTAGGTTTTTAGGTTTAAGGTTTAAGTTGCGTTTTGCGTTGGATATGTTGATATTACATTGATTGCGTTGGTATTTCGTTGGTAGCGTTGGTATTTCGTTGGTTGTTATCCCCTCGCTAAATGTTGATGGAAAATAAAGGTGCTGGAGAAGAACGAAGACGTCGTTAGGTTTTGTATCAAGGATTTAATAGCAGCATGAAGTAAAGGGATATAAGAAAGAATGTAGGAATTTGTTAGAGTGTATCATCTATTTTTTTTTTTTTTTTTGACTAGGATCCCTTGGTCTAGAAGAATTGACCCAAGGGGTCCATAAACTAGATGGCTCTCCTCATAGTGTATGATGCTGCTACAGCTATTCAGGAGCAGACGAATAGACGTCCGTTCCCATTGAAGATTTCTGAGGAAGAGAAAGTTTCGCAGGCTTTTTTCAATTTTTGGTGCTGCTAGGAAATATGGTTCGGGCTGAATAGGACAGGGCATCCTGATTGGGTGAAAATGTTCGGCGACACTAACGGTCAAATTAAATTACGCGCCAAACAAAAAATACAAGTTTCTTTCTGCTACAAGCCCAGCAAAGAGACAACCCATATCTGTTATAAAGCAAGCAGTTCCTTTATCCCGAGGTGAAGTGGGTAATTCGGACCTTTTTTCCTGATTCCAGACACCTCTTCCATGTCAAGGTTTGGCCTTTCATCAGCAACAGTCCAGCCTTTCCAGTAATTTTCCGTCCTTTTCAGGATTAAAACCCAAAACCCTTTAACAGTCTTTTTCAGGTTTCTCTCAAACAGTCTTTTTTATGGTTTTATTTCTTACTCGCAAGGAGTGATATTATAATGAGGGTGACGGGGATACTATTTGTGATTGGCGTACTTGGAACGGTCCCCAAAAGAATTGGAAAAAAGACTGGAAGAGTTGCATAACGGAGAACGAATCGAAACCAGACCGACAACCTCATTGTTAAGACTGACTCGAGAACTCAGAAGATTCCTGAAGACTAGAGGAGATTTGCTGTCTTGGATCCTTAGGGATGGTAATTTAGTCTTCTGTTCACAGATATTTTTTGCCTTGAAGTAAGCATACCCGAATGGATGACGAATTTAAAACTAACCTGAACTAGAACAAGCCCAAAAAAGGGGCACAACCCGGTAACTATAGACTAATATGTTTACGTATGATCCAAAAACGGGTGGAAAAAGCTAGACGGTAACTACACAAGAATGCTGCGAGTAGTATTGAACAAGTCCTGGTGGCAACACCTCACAAAGCACCAACTATACGGCCACAATAAAGGCATTAACCGAAAAAGTAAATTAATTATTTTGTAACTCGCTTGAAGCATTGCACAAATTATTTTATTCTATTATATTGAAATAATTCAGAGGGCTATTGCAATGTGAAATTATTATTATTTGAATTTAATCAATTTCGAAGTAAAAACTTCCTCGTCAAAGACATTTTTTAAAATGAACATGATGTTGTATGTTCAGTTTTTTCTTTTTTTTTTTTTTTTTTGGACGTTGTAAACATGGGGTCACGTAGGGTGATTGGATGTCATGTTCGATGTTGTAACCATGGTGCCACGTGGGGTATTTAAACGCCATGCGAAATAGACGTGACTTCAGTTGCCCTAATCAATTTCATTTTTTTATATTTATTTTTTTAAACTTAAATATTTATTTAAAATGAGCATGTTTGTGATATATTTAGTATCTAATTTTAACCTATTGTTAATCTGAGTGTGTAACTTGGCTATTTGGAAAGCCTCTTTAATTCTGAGTTTACCAATATTACGTATTATTGCTTCTATTTTAATGAAAAAATTTTTATTATTTTTATATTTAATTAAATGTTTATGGAATGAGGATGCACATGTTATGAGGTGTTCTTTAATTTTGATGTGGAAGGGTATTAAAAATTATGGCATTTTAAGCAAGTTAAACAATAAATAGTGTGTTTTTGGTATATATTTGGATCTCTAATGGGGCAGTTGGCTAGATTACATGTTGTGATAGTATTGTTATTTTTCTTCGTTAGGTATTGGTGTATTGAGGGTCCGGAATATTCCAGTTGTATAACTAGCCCTTCCTTGTAAATAGCCCTACGTATTCCTTCGGTGATAATTTCACCGAAATGTTTTAGTTTCAGGAAGCACGTGTTAGAGGGTGTATGTTGTTTCAGTGATTTCTTATTATTTGAATGTCATTTGATTGATGTTGAATAATCGTTGTTTCTGAGGGGGGGGGGGTTATAAAGTGTGCGATGTATGTAATTTTCTCGTTTTCCTGGCTGCATCCTTTGTGATTTCGTTTAATTTCATTTCTAATGTAATTTGTCTTAGCACTGAGTGGAAGTGCTGATTTGAAATACACAAAGAGGTTTTTGTGGTGGGTTTTCTATAGAAACTAGTGTGAAAAAAAAAATGAAATTGATTAGGACAACTGAAGTCACGTCAATTCCGCATGGCGTTTAAACACCCCACGTAGCACACTGGTTAAAACACCCAACATTGTGTCCTAACACCCCACGTGACACATGTTTTCAACGTCAAAAAAAAAAAAGAAACAATTGAACGTACAACATCGTGTTCATTTTTTAAAAAAAGTTTCTGACGATGAATTTTTTACTTCGAAATTAATTAGATTCAAATAATTGTTATTTCGCATTGCAATAACCCTCTAAATTAATTCAATACAATAAAAAAAAAGTAAATAAATTACTGCAACATAACGAAATGGATAAAATAGGTATCTCTGAAAGGCATACAAACAAAAAATCAACACCTGGATGGGAAATGAGACTAGAAGGAAGAATAATGTAACTGACAGCAAATGAGACAGCTAAAGTAAATAAAACATACGAAGATTCTACGGAATGAAAGAAAGAAATCAAAAGTCCCAAAAAGACAATTGAAGACAAATCTGATAACACAAGAAGAAATAAATCTGGTGAAAGAAAGGAAACTCAAAACGTGCCCTGACAGAGTCAAGCAATACAAACAAAACAGGACTTTCCAAATTAACTAAAGAAAATTCTTCCAATAAGCTGCTGAAGATTACACCAGAATAAACCAACTACAGAATGCAAAGGAAATAAAACAATTTCGGAGAAAGATGTGGAAACAGAATGAGTATAATAGAAATGCTGAATGAATAAATAACAGGAAAAAGCAATTAGAACTTGAATAAGTTCCGAGACGAATATATATCCATATTCGTTTAGAGCAACTCACAAAGAACTAGTAAATAGGAAAGCGCCAGACCATGATAACATACATGGATTCTGGTTTAAATAATTAAAGTTCATCCGCAACAGACAGGCCTTGCAACAGAGTAAGTGCCTAGAAGTAAGCATACCCGAATGGATGACAAATTTAAAACTAACCTGAACCAGAACAAGCCCAAAAAAGGGGCACAACCCGGTAACTATAGACTAATAATATGTTTACGTATGATCCAAAAACGGGTGGAGAAAAAGCTAGACGGTAACTACACAAGAATGCTGCGAGCAATATTGAACAAGTCCTGGAGGCAACACCCCAAAAAGCACCAACTATACGGCCACCTACCTTCCATCACGAAAACTATCCAAGTTACACGAACCAGACATGCAGGACACTGCAGGAGAAGCAGGGACGAGATCATAAGTGATGTACTCCTATGGACTCCCACATATGGCCGAGCAAAAGCAGGACGACCAGCTAGAACATACATACAGCAGCTCTGTGAGGATACGGGATGTAGCCCTGAAGACCTGCCAGAGGCAATGAACTATAGGGAGAAGTGGCGAGAGAGTGTCAGGGATATCCGTGTTGGCGGTGATGATGATGATGATGATGATCAACAAATTCTGACCGTTCAGATAAGACAAGAAATCTATTATTCGTTTGTATGCCACGAACTGTTTCCGGAAGAACAGAAAGGATACTGAAAGGGAACAAGATTAATAAATGTGCTACTATATACTGATCAGCACGTCCTAAAAAAATCCAAAAAAGGGCGGAAAAATGTAGCCATAGCATGAATTGACAACACAAAGGCAAGCAAACTGCGAGAACGGAATGTCTGAAAATGTACAAAATATCCGAGAAAATCACAAATTTCCTCGCAAATGCAATGGAAAACTGGAGGGTAGAAATAACAGGGGGAGGACAAACCCATGCTAAGGCATAAAATTTAAAGATCCCGGAAAGACCCACTCTCACCACTACAATTCATTATAGAAATTATACCACTCAGCTACGTACTTAGAAAGTGCTCTGAGGACTACAAATTTACAAAAGCACGAAAAAAAATTAATCACCTTATGAAATTCAACAATATACAGGAACGGCCTTAGAAACTACTGATGATCAGAGACCAAAACGCACAACATGGACTTTGGAAGACAATCAATTTGCACTACAATGCTATTTTAAGAGCAACCCTTTATAAAGAGGATACAGAAAAAGAATAATAGAGATCTGGCAAGAATGTAAGAGTTTTCAGACAAGCCAAAGTCTTGCCGATCAAGTTAGAACCATAATTAAGTAGGATTGGTTTTCTGAACTTGAAATACTAGAAATACATCAGAAAACACATAAACAAAATTATGATACAGTACCAGACACATCAAGTGGTGTCAAACAAAAGCAACCAAACAGAAATGAACAGCTAAATTTGGAAAATAGAAATCCCACACTACCAAACAACGCACAACGAAGCAACCATAAAGAAACGCTAATACAAGAACAAAAGTTAAATCTAGAAAATGTAAAGAGAATTGTGAATAGTGAAAAGACTATCTTACCATCATTAAGAAATATAGAATGACGAATACTTAAGATAGAAACGAATAAAATAAATTAAGCAATAACTTGCATACCAACGAATAATAAAACCGGGTTAAACGAACTAATCTATGCAGGGGAGAAATTATTTTGTGAGAAAATTGGGATCTCTTAAAAAATGTACTGGCGAAAGAAGGGAGATTAAAGAAATATCGACAAAGGGTAAAACAATACAGACAAAACAAAACATTCCAAAACATCGAAAGAAAATTCTATCAGCAATTGGGAGGGGATAACACGAAAACATACCAACAACCCGATGCCAAAGAAACCGAACGATTTTAGACTTAAATATGGCAACCAAAAAACATAACGAAAGGGCTGAATGGATAAACAATATGACAAGAGAACTAGAAGGACTTGAAGAAGGCCCCAACGCGAAAATACACATCGATTTACTCAAAACAACACAAAAAAAATATCCAACTGGAAATCGCCAGGCCATGATGGAATACATGGCTTCTAGTAAAAAAGTACACCTCCATTCACGGTAGACTAGCACTTGAAATGAACAGATGACTAGAAGGGGCACAAGTACCTGCCTGGATGACGAAAGGAAAGACAACACTGATCCAAAAGGGCCCAAGCAAAAGAACTGCTCTAAACAATTACAGATCGATAACCTGCCTACCGATGATGTGGAAAATATTAACAGCACAAATAAGAGAAGAGATTTACAACTCACTAACGAGCCGTGGATTGTTCCCTGAATAACAGAAAGGATGCCGCAAAGGATCTAGGGGCATAACAGATTTACTTTACATAGATCAACACATCCTAAACGAGAGCAAGACTAGATGGAAAAATCTTGCTATAGCCTGGATTGACTACAAAAAGGCATATGATATGATTCCACATAAACTGCCTCAAAATGTACAAAATAGCACATGAAGTCATCAACTTTATTGAGAAAAAAATGAAAACCTGGAGAGTGGAGTTGACAGTAGGAGGAAGAAGCTTAGCTGAAACAAAGATCCAAAGAGGAATTTTCAATGAGATGCACTATCACCGTTACAATTCATAATTGCCATGATGCCACTTAATCACATACTGAAAAAATGCACAACCGGGTACAAACTTAGCAGATCGCAAGAAAAAATCAATCACCTAATGTACATGGATGACATCAAACTATTTGCAAAAAATGAAAAAGAACTGGAAACTCTCATACACGCCGTTAGAATATTCACTCAGGACATAGGAATTGAATTTGGCAAAGAAAAATGTGCCGTGCGAGTAATGATAAATGGCAAACGACATATGACTGACGGAATGGAACTACCAAAGAAAATGAAACTTTAAGAGAGAAACAGAATCTCTCCTAATAGCAGCACAAAAAACACCATGAGAACTAATCATATCAAAGCCAGAATAGATAAGACTCAACAAAATAGCAAATGTAGGCTATGCGGTGACAGAGACGAAACGATCAATCACATAAAAAGCGAATGCAACAAATTATCACAGAAAGAATATAAGACTAGACGCGACTGGGTGGGCAAGGTGATCCACAAGGAGACGTGCAAGAAATTCAAATTTGACCATACCAACAAATGGTATATGCACAACCCAGTACCTGTCCTAGAAAAAGACACACATAAACTCCTATAGGACTTTGACGTAGACACAGATCACCTAATATCGGCCAGAAGAGTAGACCTAATAATAATAAACAAAAAAAAAGAGAAGATGCAAAATTGTCGACTTTGATGTCCCGGCTGACCACAATAAAACTGAAAGAGTGTGAAAAGAAGGATAAGTACCTCGACCTTGTAAGGGAATAGAAAAAATTATGGAACCTGAAGGTGACAGTTATACCATTCGTAATTGGTGCGTTTGGAACAGTAACTAAAGGATTACTAAAGGGACTGGAGGACTCGGAGGTTGGCGGACGAATGGAGACCATCCAAACAACAGCATTATTGAAAACGGCCAGAATACTGAGAAGAGTCCTGGAGACTTGAGGAGACTTGCTATCACTCAAACTCAAGAGAAAGATCATCAGCTAACGCTGATGTGAAAAGCTCTTATGAGTAAAATAATATTAATAATTATAATGAGACTCATAAAATTCTCAGGGATTTTGAGTTAGAAACAGATCCCCTAATCTCAGCAACACAAATAGACCAAGTGATAATCAACAAAAAAAAAGACGACCTGCCGAATAGTGGACTTGGCCGTTTCGGCTGACCACAGGGTAAAACTGAAGAAAAGCAAAAAGAGAGATAAATACCTGGACTTTGTGAAAGAATTAAAAAATCTATTGAACATGAAAGTGACAGTGATACCAGTTGTAATTGGCGCGCTCAGTATAGTCACCAAAGATTTCTGCGGTAGAATACACCAACTGCTTCTCTGCTGAGGGGTAAGACTTCCCCGCAAGTGTCCTGTAGATGACACTAAACAATCTGATGGTAAGGCTCTAGTAATACAGGTGCTCTTTAGAATGTGAATAACCCTTTCATTACCATCGCTCCCAGTCCAGAGTGATAGCACCTGCTGGAGTCCTCTCTATGGTTCAAATAGAACTAAATTGTGTACTTATGCTAAACTGAATTGCTTTCAATAGAAGTTTTATCATTTAACTGAACAGTTTTGACATTTAACTCTCTGTAAACAGTTTCTTCCAAGCAGCTGTCGTGTCGATATTGCTATATGGATGCACTACATGGACGCTAACTAAACGGATGGAGAAAAAGCTTGGCGGTAACAACACAAGAATGCTGCGAGCAATATTGAACAAATCCTGGAAGCAACACCCAACAAATCAGCAGCTGTACGGCCACCTACCTCCCACGAAAACTATCAAAGTTAGACGAACCAGACATACAGGACACTGCCGGAGAAGTAGGGACGAGCTCCTAAGTGATGTTCTCTTATGGACCCCCTCACATGGCCGAGCAGAAGCAAGGCGACAAGCTCGAAACCTACATTCAGCAGCTCTGTGAGGATACGGGATGTAGCCTTGAGGACCTGCCAGATGCAATGAACGATAGGGAGGAGTGGCGAGAGAGCGTCAGGAATATCTGGGCTGGTGGCATGACAAGATGATGAGGATAATGAAAAAAAAAAACTATACTTATATTAAACTGAATTGTTTGAAATTTGATTCAGATTTAAATGACCCGAAAAGGTTTGATATGCCGTAAAACAAAACAACCAACAACCAATGATTGGAAAAGGGAGCGGAAGACTTGGAAATAAGAAGATGAGTGGACACCGTCCAAACAACAGCATTATCGACATCAGCCAGAATACGAAAAAGTCACTCAAACTTCCGTGAAAAACTATCCGCTAACTCTGGCGGGAAAACCGCTCAAAAGAGTAAAATAGTTATAAAAAGAGATTTTCCCTAAAGTGTAGCTTCCCCAGTCGGCTGGAGCTGTAGAAAACACCGAAAACACCTCTGCTGAGGGGTAAGACCCCCTCTCCACGAGTGTCCTGGATATTACACAAAACAGTCTTATGGTGAGGTCCCAGTAATGCTGGGGCCTTGGGGAATGCGGAGCACCCCTTCATTGCCATTGATCCCAGGTCCACTCTTGCCCGGCGTGGTAGCACCTGATAGGGTCCTATCAATGGGTTAAATAGAACTAACGAGATACTTATGTTAAACTGAATTGTTTGATCAAACTGAATAGCTTGAAATAGAAATGTTTTTGACAATTAAACCGTAATTACATTCAAACTGCGTGCTTATGATAAACTGAATTATTTCAAATAGAACTGTTTTGACATTGAAACTGCATTTTCTCTAAACTGAATTGTTATATATAACTGTTTGGATAAACTGAATAGTTTGAAATAGAAATGTTTTTGACAATTAAACTGTGTACTCATACTAAACTGAATTGTTTGAAATAGAAGTGATTATTTACATAAAAATGGATTTGGCGTTAAATAACCTACAAAGGTTGATATGCCATAAAACCCAACCCACCAACCTAAAGTGTAGCATGGAAGGAAAGTGAATTAGACGCTGGCACGGCAGCTGTAGATAAAGATATCTTTTTGTTTTTATTTCATTTTATTTTATTTATTTAATTATTTTATTTTTGTGAAGGAATGTGTCTTTGATCTAATCACGTTTGAACCCATGAAAATTGATTTATTTTCATACAAATTGATTGATTCATGCAGAAAATATGAAAAATCGATTTGTGTTTGTAGTCAGGTGAATTGTGTGTATCACCAATTGGAAAGCAATCAAAATATGGGACATTTTTGTCCATATCGGTGAATCGATATATTCGTAAAATTCTTATATATATATATATATATATATATATATACAAATAATCCTTATATATATAGATATATATATAAGCATTATTTGTATATATATATATATACAAATAATGCTTATATATATATATATATATATATATAGCCTAAGAGTATTATTATTATTATTATAGACATAAGTTTGTCACAGTATTGATTTGTGATTAATTTTAACGGCACGACGATCCAATTAGGTTTATTTGATGCCTCGAGATTAAAGAATCACGTTCATTGTATATTTATATTTTTGTGTAGATTATTTTAGTGTATTTTGCATATTTATATGATATCAAGTATTCTAATCTAATACAAATAATTTGCACTCAGTTGTATGGATTTATGTGTTCCTATCCAGCACAAATAATTATACGGTTTTAAGAAATTATTCATGCATAATAATTATCACTTGTTTTTGCCCAATCAAATGATTTTAAGCAGCTACTAATAATCTTTAGTAAACAATAATAGCTTTAATTTTCGTTTGGTTTCGTTTGGTTTTATGGCATATCAACCATTGCAAGTTATTTAATGCCATATCTGGTTTATAAATACAGTAGCGAGCATAAAGACCAAAACGATGTTAAGAAAAAGTCTAAATGTGAAATAACTTTTTATTTTAAAGCTTCATAGAACATTTTATCTTGGAAAAATAAATATATAAAGGTAAATTATATAATTCCAAAATATAAGCTCAATAAATTTATTTTGATAAAGTTGTATGAATAATTAAACATTCGAAAAAAATAGATGTTCGAAAACATCGGAACAATTAAATAAATCCGTAAAATTTAATAATCATTTTGTGATATTAAAAAAAAAATTAGAATAAGAATATAAAATAGGGTATTTTACAAAATTTCACTAGCTCTTCACCGGCTCTAGCATTGTAAACATGGCGAAAAATCTGTGACATCACTGGAACTTAGAAAACTAATAGTCAAGTTACGTAATGAAAATAAACTCTCGACTGAGGAAATTTCAAAGACTGTGGGGAAATCTAAAAGTATTATTCATAGTATTTTAAGAAGACCTGAGGAAACTGGGGCATGTGAAGGCAAGAAACCTCCAGTTAGGTCTAGGAAAACTACTGCAAGGGAAGACAGATGAATTGGTAATGAATCAAAACAGGATCGATTTGCGACAGCAACCGCTATCTCTAAAAGAGCCAATGCTAAACTTGGCATTAAAATATCAAGTCCCATAATTTTCCGAAGAAATAATGAAAGAAGTTTGAACAGTCGAGCAGCTTCTATGAAGCTTTACATTTCTAAACAGACAAAATGAGCCAACTGAAATTTGCAACTGAACACGTCATATGGACTGAATGATAGTGGGATTGTGTTCCTTTCAATGAGTCAAAGTTTAACCAGTTCAGTTGTGACGGGAGAAGTTTCGTCTGATTCAGTCGTAAGGAACGATATTCACCTCAGTGCACTAAAAGCAGCGTTAAATTTAGGGTTGGAAATGTGATGGTGTTTTGCATGATTTCTATACTGGTACAGAACCTCTTGTTAGCCTACACGGTAAAATAACGCAACTGTATACGAAGAGATATTGAAAAAACATGTTGGACCTAATTTGAGAACTGCAATCAATCAACCAGTTATATTTATGCAAGATAACGCTCTGTGTCACACAGCGAAGTCTGTTAAGACATTTTTTCTGAGGAGGATGTTACTGTTATGGAGTGGCATGCTCAAAGCCCAGAGGAGAATCCTTTTGAGAATGATCGAAAGTTACTAATCGAAAGACCTAAAGAAAAGAATCCAAGAAATGTCAAAGAACGAGGGACAAATTTGAAAGGAGGATGGGAGAAAATATCCATTGATAAACACAAGACATTAATTCGCTCGTGTAGTAAAAGATCTTAAGCTGTTATTAAAAGTAAAGGTCAACACATCAATGAATTATGAACGCTATTTTCATTTAGATATGATGTATCTATTATAATAGTATGATTTTGTTAATTGTTCAGATGTTTTTGATCATCTATTTTTTTCAAATGTTATATTATTATTATTATAACTTTATCAAAATTAGTTTATTGAACTCTAAATTTGGCATATATATAATTTACCTTTATATCCTTATTTTTCCTTAATGAAATGTTCTTTGAAATAAAAAGTTATTTCGCATTTAGTCTTTTTCTTAACCTCGTTCCGATCTTTATGCTTGCTACCATATATATTAGATATATATAATTTGTAAACAAAAGTCAACGTATTGTTATCTATATATCTATATATACGATTTGTAAAAAAAAAAATCTGATTATCGCTATGTTTCTCTAACATTTCAATTAAACATCAGTCATTTGTTTACACACAATTAAATGATCAAAGAATTCTATTTCTAACAGTTCAATTTAACCAAAGTCATTTGTTTGCTCTCAGTTTAAACGTCAAGCAGTTCTATTTGACCCATAGACAGGACCCTATCAAGTGCTACCACTTCGGGCCAGAGTGAACCTAGGAGCAATGGTCATGAAGAGGTACTTTGCATTCCCCAAAGCTTCAGCATTACTGGAGCCTCACCATCAGGTTTTTTCATTTCATATAAAAGACACACGTTGGTAAAGTCTTATCTCTCTGCAGAGATGCAGTCGGTGTACTGTGCAACTTCAAGTAGCTATTCTTTACACAAGTAATTTAGTTATATGACACCAAGTGAACGAACAATTTCTTGTGTAGTATCTTAAGAGGTTTTACATACGGTAATTTGATATCAGTATTCACATCAAATAAAAATAATTTGCGAAGTTTCATTTATTACCCCTGTATGACTTGACTCTTTCTGATCGTTTTATAAGAATATTTCCATTTGGGATTACAGTTTTGTGTTAGTTTAATTGGCCTTCAACGGTCTTGTATATGATTTAAACACGTGTATTAGATCCGAAATAGCAGCATCAACGTTATCATGGATCACTGTTATCACAAAAATCCAACAGGTTCACAGGCTGTGTCGTATATTGATGAAATTCGAATAATATTGAACACAAACTACAAAAAATAGCGCAATACGAGATATTTATTGGGCTAATATTTTTAAAATTCTTAAACTTATAAAATAAAGCAATTTCCGATTTATTTTGAAACTGAATAATTATTGGTGAGGTCTGCATTCACGCTGAATGGGTTCATTTGTCATCGTATTTTTAATTAAATTATACGACCTCAAGAAGAATATATTCGGGCAGAATATATCATTTTAATAGAGTTATGGAATTATCTAATAGTTAAGACTGGAGCCACGAAATAAAGTACGTGATTCCTTAACCTCTAAATTCAAATAATCTACGACGAATTGACAATTCCATTAAAATCAAACAAATTTGAAAACTACTTTTAATCGTTTATTTAATTCTTTTAGCGATGTTATTTTTTAATTTAAATTCTATTTTACATTTGGTTTAAATTTCGTAAGTTTGTTCTTCCAATAAAATGGTTGACATATTTTTAATGCAATTTATTATAAGGTTTGGGTGGTTGTAGGTGGCTGTACAGCTGCTATTTTGTGGGGTGCTGCCTCCAGGACTTGTTCAATATTGCTCACCCATCACGAAAACTATCAAAATTAGACGATCCAGACATGCAGGACACTGCTGGAGAAGCAGGGACGAGCTCATAAGTGATGTACTCCTGTGGACCCGTTCAAATGGACGAGCAAAGGCAGGACGTCCAGCTCGAACAGCAGCTCTGTGCCGATATTGGATGTAGCCCAGAGGATCTGTCGAAAACTATGGACGATAGGGAGGTGTCGCGAGAGAGGGTCAGGAATATCCGTGCTGATAGCATGACATGATGATGATGATGATTATAATGTTTATGTTTGGAGATTTTTTCGGTCATGAAATTGGAAATTGTTTCATTTATTCGGTAACTAGGTTGTTTACATCGTTATGCAAAACAAGAAAATGATTTTGGATCAACAGAGGTCCCTCAGAATTATGACTGAGTAAATTGTTGAGTTACACAATGGAATCTGCAAACCAAGTTCACCGCTTGAACGAGTCCATTTTGCATTTTACTACACGGTGATGCTATTGGGAAAGGCATGAATCCATCTCTTCTTTCTTCATTCCAATTATTGGTAAATGAAAGAGCTGGCTGGTTTCTTTAGCTTTCGTCATACGAACAGCCAAGGTTTGGTTTGTTTGGATTTTATGGTATATCAACCATTGTTGGTTATTTAATGCCAAATCCTCTATAAACATATATATTAAATATAGAGGATTTGGTTTGGTTGGATTTTATGGCATATCAACCATTCTTGGTTATTTAATCCCAAATCCTTTTTAGGCATATATATTACATATAGAGGATTTGGTTTGGTTGGATTTTATGGTATATCAACCATTGTAGGTTATTTAATGCTAAATCCTTTTTAAACATATATTGAATATAGAGGATTTGGTTTGGTTGGATGTTATGGCATATCAACCATTGTAGCAATGCTAAATCCGGTTTATATATATATATATATATATATATATATATATATATATATATATATATATTAGCTATATGTGATTTGTAAATTAAGTCAGAAAAGTTAAATAGTTCCAAGTACTGCTACGTATCACTAACAATTTATCAGTCATTTGTTTATACATTTAAATGATCAAAAGGTTCTATTTCAAACAATGCAATTTAGCGAAAGTCTTTAAATGTTAAACAGTTCTATATGACCCATAGATAGGATCATATCAAGTCCTACCACTACAAGCCAGAGTTGACCTGGGAGCGATAGTAATAATGGGGTACTTCACATATCCAAAATCTCCAGCATTACTGGAACCTCACCATCAGATAGTTTAGTGTAATGTCCGGGAGACTCGTCGGGGAAAGGGACTTATCCGTCTGCAGAAATGCAGTCAGTGTATTCTACAACCCCAGCTGACTGGGCTGTTTAGGGGGGAATGTCTTACCCGTCTGCAGAGATGCAGTCGGTCTATTCTACAGCCCCAGCTGACTGGCCTGAAATAGTCTCAGAGAAGGAAAAATTTACATTCAAACGAGCAAAAGATTGACCTTCTCAAACCCTGTCCATAGCAGAGGAATTGGGTAAATAAACACATTGTATACTAATAATTGACTTGATGGCTTGTTGGTCAGTCGCCGATTGATCGATCGATTGATTGATTTTAACGGCCTATCAATCTATCTAGTTTTATATTATACCAAAAGGTTAGAAAATGCGTTTATTTTATGTTCCTATATTCATTCTTTTGTAGTCGTTTCTTTCACAAAGACATGTTATATAATTACGGAATGATTTTTTTATATTAATCATTTTTCGTTAATTATATTTTATCATTCAGTTTGGTTGGGCTTTGAACTATTCGGCTCTTTGTTCAGGTGCACACACATTGAGTACAGTTCACGCTCGCGCGCAGAGGATATGACAATCATAAATGTCATAATCAAAACCCCAGATAGGAAATAGGCTGGGGTGTGAACGGCATCATCCCCGGAAGCGATGGGTTGAGAATTTGGTGATTTTGAAAAAGGCGTTTGTTGAGATTCGACTCTGGGCCGGGCCAGTCCAGCGGGGTGTTGACTGTGGACGATGTAGGAGACAGTTGGTTTGTCTGCCATTGAGGCATATATTGAAGTTGAAGTCTGACCATGGAGTTCTGCAGATCTCTACCGACTGAGATCTTGGGGGCTACGGGATGCACAGTGCGTTTGTTGGGTCAGATAGTACAGTCAGAATAGTAAAATTGTGTCTCTCTCTCCTCGTGTCGAAAACTCAACTCAAGAAGTTAATAAACGTTTCTTACCTGAACAACAGAGACTCGCCAGTGTTTCCTATTTCCCTGAATCTGAATATTTGTATAATTGTATTGTTACTATACAACAGATTTTTTTTTATCGGTCAGGCCTGATTGAAACGCAGTTTCTGCCAAGCAGCGGTTGCATCGATACTACTATATGGATGCACTACTTGGACGCTAACTAAACGGCTGAAGAAGAAACTAGACGGCAATTACACAAGAATGTTGAGAGCAATATTGAACAAGTCCTGGCGTCAACACCCCACAAGACACCAACTATACGGCCACCTGCCTCCCATCACGAAAACTATCCAAGTTAGACGAACTAGACACGCAGGACACTGCTGGAGAAGCAAGGACGAACTCATCAGTGATGTACTCCTATGGACACCCGCATATGGCCAAGCAAAAGCAGGACGACCAGCTCGAACATACATACAGCAGCTATGTGAGGATACGGGATGTAACCCTGAAGACCTGACAAAAGCGATGAATGATAGGGAGAAGTGGCGAGAGAGGGTCAAGAATATCCGTGCTGGCGGCACGACTTGATGATGATGATGATGATGATTATACAACAGATATATGATATCAAATATTCTTATCTGATATAAAATTTTGCGCATAGCTGTATGGTTTCTAGTATTCTTATCTATTACTAATAATTATACAGTTTCAAGGAATTATTTCAACTTAATAATAGTAAATTGTTTGCACACAGTTATATGGATTGATTAGTTATTAATAATCCTTAGAAAACAATTATAGCTTCAAGTAGCTGTTCGTAATTTAAATAATGTACCCTTATATAGTATTGAGTATTCCTATCGGATACAAATGATGTTTTAAAAAGATCGATTAAACCCACAGAAGTGACTCTAACAAGCAACTCAATTCCGGCTTAGAGTGAACCTGTGAGTAATGGCAATGAAGGGGTACTCCAAATTCCCCCAAATCTCCAGAACCAAAGCCTCAAAATCCTATGAAGTTTAGTATCATACCCAGGACACCCCATTTTTGGAGCTCTTATCCCTCTGTAGGGTATATATGCAGGGTATTCTAATGCCAACTAACTCGGCTAGTCTTCTTGGATGTTGGTTGGTTAGGTTTAATGGCATATCAACCTCTCAAGGTTATTTAATGCCAAAGCCTGTTTACACATATGTACGGTTTGTAAACACATAATTTAATAATACCATACTAAAACCAAACAACTCATTTACTTGCATACGAGTAACTATTTTCAAGTATTTCTATATGACATTAGTTTATTTAGTGATGATCTTTTTTTTTCAATTATTTCTCACTACTATTTCTACTAACACAAACATAATGGTTTTTCTATTCAGCAATAATTTGCTTTCAGTTGACTAGTTTGTTGCATTTTCTAACCAAGTCTATATTTTCTGATACAACCCGGTCTCTTTCAAGAACGACAAAACTTTATCCATTCTCAAATAAGTCCTTCGTGGTATTTGCGTGGAAATAGCGTTTTCTGGTTTCATTAATAACTTTACACTCAAGGAGAACGTGTTTGATTGTGCAGGGTGTTTGGCATGTCGATCAGAAGCGTTCTGAAAACTGTTTTAAGGGATTATATGTAGGTGCTGTAACGCGTCTTCTTCTGAAAACAACGATCTTTCACAGAATATTTTTGTTATAGAAAAAAAAAGTTCGGCTATATTCTTAAATTTAAAAGGGCGTATGGGTAGCATAGTCTTGATAACATAAAAGAAACTTGAAAGTAAATTCTATACAGCAAAAATTTTTAAAAAAATGTATTACCTTGAATTAACTAGAATGTAAGAAGAAATAGATGATTGGTTGGAACATAAGGTTTTTGGAATCACGTGGCTCGTTTATTTCTACGTCCGCGTTGTCTGCTTTGTTCAACATAAACTGGTGCCTGTGTGCCTGGTATTGCTGTTATATTTTTGACTTAATGTAAGGTTTATTTTTATTTGTTTTATTCATTTCTTATTTTTTTAAAGAAACAACAGAGTTGATCAGATTTCGGATCTTTTTTAGTGGATTTTCAAAATTTGAAACGTGTTCTGGATATATCACGAAACTGCAGCCAGTGGCAAGGCTCCAGTTCAGGAGTTCTCAGTAGTGCTCAGTATCCTTTTAATGCCTTTATTCTTAGGTTCGCTCTAAATTGGTAGTGTCTGTTATAGTTCCATGAACGGGTCATATAGATGTTTTTAAATAATTTGTATGAAATGGTAATATTTGAAACCATATAACTATAAGCTTACAAATTATTATTATCAAGTAAAATCGGTTCCTTGAAAGCATGTAAGTGTGCAGAAATAATTAGTTTTAGATAAGGGTACTTGAAAACAAACAACTAGGGACAAATTATTTACATTAGATTGGAATTCTTAGAGCTGTCATCATCTCTAAAAACCACAAACATTTTCTTTTTATTCTCAAACACGTTCTCTGTCTTGCAATCTCTAAACATTCGCAAAATAAACTTAACGACACCTTAATCATTATGCTCTTGAGTCGACTGAACTTCATATGTCACTCAAAAAAGATTCTAATACCTTGGACCCCAAACTACACGGGAATAAAAGAAAACGGAAGAGCTGCTTTGGCAGCTAAATCGGCTTTAGATATGGCCGCAGAAAAAGTCAAAATTCCATACACTTATTTCAAACCTAAGATCAATAAATTTTTCCATACAAAGTGACAAAAATAACAGCATACACAATAAAGCCTCTGTAAATGAATCACGCAAAGGAGATGGAATCCAGCTTTTAGAAAATCGAGAAGGGTACAAGTCGCGATATCCCTATTGACCTTTGGTCACCTAAGACTTACGCACTCTTAAACTCAAATAAGAAGAACAGCCACAATGAATAACATGTCAAACACTCTTCACTCCTATACATTTCCTCATAAAATGCAAAGCTTTTTTCAATGCAAATAAGTTGAAGGACCTAACAACAAATATCAACTTGGCTGAGATTTTCTCCTCATGAAAAGAAATAAAATTTTACCAAAACGTATAAATATAAACGTATTCAGCCCCATACAAATTATTTGAAAACCATTGCAGGGGATTCTGACATATCGTTTCTCATATATATAATGAAATAGAAATTTCAAAGCACAGTGTACGTGATTCCCTAACTTCTAAATATAAGTAAACCATGATGAATTGTCACGCCATTAAAATTGATCAATTAATTTAAGATACTGGTGCTATTCGAAGCTTTGTGAGTCGCTTTAACAATTCTCCTCAGACTCCTGTTGCAAAATTTTTTAAATCTCTGTAAAAGCGTTATCTTAATTTGAGAAAAATCTCTCAAACTCATTCTTTGTTTAACTCTGGGCTTCTCAAATGTTCTACTTGATGCACTACCAAACAAATTAAATATTGCTGACATTTTTCTTCGTCTCTTTGCACTAATATATCTTTGAGGTGTACTTATTTTTAAACAGCTATATATTCATATTTTTGCTTAGAAAAGGCTTCTCAAATTTTACTTGATTCGCTCCTCGTAACCAAATTTCATTTCCCTTCACCCTCAAATAAACTAACTGAATATTAAATTAGAAAACATAACCAATTTACTAGTATTTAATACAATTTACATGAGAAAAGAACCAGTAAACTATAAATTCAATGGCAGCTTTAATACATGTATTTGTTTTTAAAGGGAAAGATGAGTTAGTGGATACTTATGAGATTATTAATATTAGTTTGTAGGTTTGGGAATTTGGGTCGCAAATCACAACGTTCTATATTCAAATTGCTTCTTTGATTGCTTTGTAAATCATGCACTTTGCAAAACCCAGATACTGCGATATACAAAATTGGAAAAGCTAGTAAAATGGCAAAACTTGCACAAAACTTGAGATATTGTTGTCTAGTGGCTCGTACCACGTGACTTCCGGTATCGCGGAAGTATAAAAACCACCGTGTCTCTTAAACACAGGGAAGCAGAAGCAGAAAGAGAAGCAGAGAGACAGCCCTGGAAGGACGTCGGTCATTAGTAAGACTTACCTCGGACGTAACACCAATAGTGCAAGACTTATAATACAAGTCGGACTGTACCACTTGAGTTAATAAATAATTAACTTTATTTCACTGTGTATCTTTTCCTTACAACAGATATTTTGCTAGATTTTTCGTTCATCCACTAATATCCAATTCCTTTCAATTTATGCGTATACTTCGCTTCACGATCGAAAGTGATTTCAAAATATTCTTCCTTAAAAAAGATGGTTTAATTTTTCCTCTAAATGTTGCAACTTTCATTACGTCATCGTTCGTTCATTTTAATGACCCGTGTATGTTGAAGGGGTTGTATATTAACAATAAATAACCTGTGACTTCCTATGTATAGTACACATAATAGAATGGCCGATTGGGTGCGAACCAATCAGGCATTCTGTTAGATGTACGATATCTAGCAACTAACGTACAAAATACAGCACTCTTTGTTCTGTTATAAAAGGATTTATAAATACAAACTAGTTAATTCCCTCCCTAGTGACACTCTTTTGCTTTTATGCCTTTTGTTTATGCCAAAAAAATTTTTTAGCCTCCGGGGTATATATGAATTGCTATGAGAAGGCCTGGTTTAACTTGAGAAAGAAAGCGTTCACTCTGTCATGTGTAATTCCAATCCTAACCAACATCTAACGAAAGAAGAAAGGAGAGGAAAGAATACGAGAATTGTTACCTCAGTATGCGACACAAAAGTCTGTTTAACGAGAGGAGTAAAGTGTGTATACAGAAGCCAGGTTAAAAGAAGTACAGAAATGGGAAGAAAAAAGTCATCGTAGAAGAACTGAAAAGAAAGAAAGAAAGAAAGAAAGAAAGAAAGAAAGAAAGAATACTTCAAAGCAAAGAAAGAAAATCTCGTGGATTAAATAGAAATGTAAAGAAAGATGAAGACATAGAAAGAAAGAAAGAAAGAAAGAAAGAAAGAAAGAAAGAAAGAAAGAAAAGGTGACGAGAGAAAATCAACAAAAAGAATATGGTCAAATTGAATTATAAAATCAAATGAAGAAAGAAAATAGGAAAAGTGAAAGATAAGGAAACACAGGGTAAAGAAAAGCAAAATGAAATAAAGACGAAATTAGGAAGAAAAGACAAATTAAGAAAAAAGAAAAAAAAGAAAGAAAACTGTATAAGATGAATTACAGAAAGGAAAAAAAAAAAAAGAAATAATGTACATTGTGAGGGGATTAAAAAAAGGAATGAAAAGAAATAATTAAATTCAAAAGTGGCAGTTTTCCAAGAGGCCCCTGACAGGAAGCGAAATCGGCGCATAAGGGGCCTTTTGGCGCAAAAGAGAAACTTTCTCTCATTAAGCAGTTATTACTGCTATTGAAAGGACCCCCATAAATGAAGTATGCCCGGAACAAGAGAAAAAACAGTTATGAGAAACAAAAAACAAACCAATAAAAAAGAAACTAAAATAAAACGAAAGAAGGATAGAAAGTTTATAGGAAAAATAGATTTAAAAAAAAGAAAAGTTAATGAAAGAAAGAAAAAGAAAAGAAAAAAAGAAAATTGTCTAAAGTCAGCAAATTAAAAAAAAGAAGATAATAAAAAAGAGCAAAGAAGGAAAAAAAAAAAGGTTTACTAAAAGAAAAGAAAAAAGAAAGATCCGATAAGATTGTAAAAAAAAAAATTAAATAAACAAAACATTAAAAAATATCAAAATAGAAGAAAGAGGAAAGTTTAAAAGAAAGAAAAATTGCTCACGAAAAAATAAATTTCAGAGAAAAAAGAAGTAAAAAAAGGGCCGATTAAAAGAAAAGGAAAGAAAAGTAAAAAAACTAAAGAGAAAGAATTTAAAAAAAAACATTAAAATCGTACGCTGAGAGTAAGAAATTTAACAAGAGAAAAACGAAAAAGAAAGAAGGAAAGAAGGAACGTTTAGCAAAAGAAAAAGAAGAAAAACCAAATGAAATGTAGAAAAAAGAAAAAAAAAAAAAAGAAAATATGGAATTAAGAAATATCAAAATAGCAGGACAGTAGAAAAATTTAACAGAAAAAACTAAAAAAAGATAAAAGGAAAGAAAGAGATTTTAGTAAATGAAAAAAAGAAAAAACGATTTAAAATATTTAAAAAAAAACAGATTTTTTTTAAATGAAAAAAAAATCAAAAAGGAAAAAAGAATTAGAAAATATCAACATCTTAGCCAGAAATTCGATATGGACCCAGTCGGATGTAGAATACACTGACTGCATCTCTGCAGACGCCTCCAACGAGTGTCCTGTATATAACACGAAATAATCTGATGGTAACCTGCAGTAATCCAGGGGCTTTATTGCCATCGCTCCCAGGTCCACTCTGGCCCGGAATGGTAGCATCATATAGGGTCCTACCTGTGGTCAAATATAAGTACTTGACTTTTAAACTGTGTACTTTGACATTTAAAATGAGGGTAAACAAATGACTTATGCTAAATTGAATAGTTAGAAACAGAACTGTTTGGTAACTTTACTGTGTGTAAACAAATGACTGATATTTATTGAAATGTTAGTGATACATAGTAATAGTTGGAACCATTTAACTTCGTTGACAAGTTAAACTGAATAGATTGAATTAGAACTGTTTTGATCATTTAACTGTGTGTAAATAAATGACTGATGTTTAACTGAAATGCTAGAGTTGAATAGCAATACTTGAAAAAGTTTAACTGTGTGCAAGCAAATGATTATTAGTAAATAGAATTATTCCTATTTTATAGAAATAAGTGAAATCTTTAAACTGTGTGAAAAAATGAGCTCAGATGATGGTTTGGTTTGGTTTCTTTGTTTAATGGCATATCAATTCTTTTTAGGTTATTTAATGCCATTCTCCTAGAAGAACAGTAGGGGTACTATTTAACCCATAGCTGGGAGGATAAGGGGGTTCATAACTTTCCCAAGGGTATTTGCCCGAAAGTGAACATAGCGCGACTGGAGCACGAACTCGTTTACTACGATTCCGCAGTCCATCGCTTTAACCATTACACCACGAGGACATATCTACAAAATGAGTTAAGAAATCATATATTCAATATATAATGTATAAGAAGAATCTGACTTTAACTAATCAACAAAGGTTGATATGCCATTAAACCAAACCAAACTAAACCAGAAATTTAAAAAATAGAAAAAAATTGAAGGAAGTATGAACGGAACAAAAGAAAAAAAATGATACAAAAGAAAGAAAGAAAAAAAGAAAGAAAGAAAGAAAGAAAGAAAGTTTTAAATTATGTACAATGACGTATGACCGGAACAAAAGAATAATAATGATACAAAAGAAAGAAAGAAAGAAAGAAAGAAAGAAAGAAAGAAAGAAAGAAAGAAAACTAAAACGGAAAGAAAGAAGGAAAGAAAGTTTAGTTGAAGAAAAGAAGAAAGAAAGACATTAGAAGAAATGTGAAAGAAAAAGAAAAATAAAGAAAAAAGACAAAATAATAATGAAAGACAGTAAGAAATATTAAAGAAAATATTAAAGAAAAAAAATGAGAGAGAGAGAGCGAAAGTATTATTGCAAAAGAAAGAAAAGCAAGATAGAAAAGTAAAAAAGAAAGAGAGAAATCTCAGAAAAGAAAGGAAGAAAGAAAGACAAAATTACTGATAGATAATAGATTAATATAAAAAAAAGAAAAGTTATTGTGAAATCGTGTACATTTAAAAAAAAACAGAGTCATCAGAAAGCCTGAAATTACTTGATTTGAAAATCACGCGGAAAAGAGGCTAATGTGAAACAGGCGTTTGAAGGCATATACAGACATCGTCTAATTAATAGAGAAAGATAAATTCATAGGAGTACAAGGAGAGGAAGAAGGAGGAAGAGAGAACGCAACATTGGCGTAATTAAATTTACACGTCAAGAAAACGAAAAGCAGAAGACGAGAAAAAAAATTGAATCTCTAAATTGCAAACCAAATGCGAAACACACATACACAGAAAAGCAGTTCAGCTCTCCAAGAAGCCGAAAGAAAAGAAAAGAAAGAACTATGAGAGAAATTCTTTAATAAAAAAAACAAATTAGATTTTTGGCAAGTTTGAGAAGTGAAAGGAAACTAAAGAGGTTTTTAAGAAATGCTGAGTTTGAGAAAGAGAGAGAGAGAGAGGAAGAGAGTATGCGTTTGACACAGAGAGAGAGAGAGAGAGAGAGAGAGAGAGAGGGAGAGAGAGAGCACTCCAGTAATGGTTATATGATGTACTACCAAGCCAATCAAAGAAGAGTGTGAAGGAAGCCGGCGTACCAAAGGAGTAATTGAAGAAGTAGTATTTCCAAAGTGTTTCATAAAGGTTCAGAATAATGTCTGTGAAACAGTGGCGAAAGTAGTCAATGGTACTGCCGCAACAAAGAAAGAAGAAAGCAAAAGATTGATGGATTTTGACAGTATATAAATTCACAAGAGATACTTTATGCCTACAGGTTAGAGAATTGTGTTCATTATATATTTATATTCATATTTTTGTGTAGTTGTTTCTTAAGAGATTTAAGTATAGTTATCAATTATTCATCATCATCATCATCATGTCATACTGCTAACACGGATTTCCCTGACTCTCTCTCTCTCTCTCTCTCTCTCTCTCTCTCGCCATTCGTCTCTATCGTCCATTGCTTCCGACAGGTCTTCTAGACTACATCCTGTGTCCGTAAAGAGCTGTTGCTGAAAAGTTCTTATTGGTCGTCCAACACTTGCACACCCGTGTGAAGGGGTCCATAGGAATACATCATTCATGAATTCGTCTTTACTTCTCCAGCAGTGTCTTGCCCAGTCGGCTGGGGCTGTAGAATACACCGACTGCTTCACTGCAGAGGGGTAAGACCCTCTCAACGAGTGTCCTGGATATGACACTAAACAATCTGATGGTGAGGCTCCAGCAATGCAGAAGCTTTGGGGAATGTGGAATACCCCTTCATTGCCATCGCTCCCAGGTCCACTCTGGCCCGGAGTGGTAGCACCTGATAGGGCCCTATCTATGGGTTTAATAGAACTAACGACATACTTATGCTAAAATTGAGTATACTGAATAGCTTAAAATAAAAACGTTTTTGACAATTAAACCGTACTTACACTTAAACTGCGTGCTAATGCTTAACTGAATTATTTGAAATAGAACTGTTTTTCGACATTAAAACTGCATTTACACTTAACTGAATTATTACATATAACTGCTTGAATAGTTTGAAATGGAAATGTTTTTGACAATTAAACTGTGTACTTATGCTAAACTGAACTGTTTTCAATAGAACAGATTATTTACATAAAAATGGATTTGGCGTTAAATAACCTACAAAGGCTGATATGCCATAAAACCAAACAAACCAAACCAAACCAATCCAGCAGTGTCCTGCATATTTTGTTTGTCTTATTTGGATGGTTTTAGAGGTGGGAGTTAGTCGGCCATACAGCTGCTGTTTTATGAGATGTTGCTTCCTGGATCGGTTCAGTATATCTTGTAGCTTTCTTGTGCAGTTCCCATTTAGCTTTTTCTCTATACACTAGGTCAATGTCTATGCTGTGCATCCATATAGTAGTATTGACGTGATCACTGCTTGAAAAAATTACGTTTTATTTTATCGGATAAGAGTGATTTCACTATGATCGATAACTTATCGATAGCAGTCTATGCCTTCACTAGTCGCATTCTGATGTCATTTTCAGTAGATGAGGTAAATGAACTTATCCACAAGTTTCAGTAAATCATCATTTAGTGTGGAGATGTACTCCGTTTTATCTGCATTCACATGAAGGCCAAATGCCACCTGCAGCCTGTTCCAGACTATGCAGCAGGGACTCGACTTGAGAAGATGTATTTGCCAGGAGTGTTTTGTCATCTGCTTAATCTGCGCCCGGAATAGTTTGTGCAGGGTATCGTCTGCTTCTTGCCTTTTTTTTGTGTAAAACTATTTTCTTTCATTAGATCTATCGACGTTCAAAGTACGTAAAGGTAAATTATGAACAGATATTTGGCTAAGGTATCCCCCTCGCAGAAAACCAGCAACAATGTCAAAGAAGTCTCTATCTCCATCTGGTGAGCGAACTTTTACTTTCGTGTAAACCAATTATTTTTATCTGATACAAATATTTTCTATATAGTAATATGATTCCAAATATCCCTATCTAACACTGATAATTATATCGCTTCGAGTAATTATTCTAATTGATTTGTTTGTTTGTTTGTGTTTTATGACATATCAACCCTTGTAGGTTATCTAATGCCAAATCCATTTTTACACAAATAAGCAGTTTTATTTCAAACAATTCAATTTAGCATAAGTACACAGTTTGTCAAAAACCTTTCAATTTCAAGCTCTTCAGTTTACTCAAACAGTTCTAATTCAGACAGTTCAGTTTAGTATAAGTATAGTTTTTGTCCACACAGTTAAACGTCAAAGAGTTCTATTCAAAACAATTCAGTTTAGTGTAACTACGCAGTTTAAATGAAAAAAAGTCTTATTTCAAGCAATTCAGTTTAGTTCAAACAATTCAGTTTAGCGTAAGTACTGTTACAATGACAAAAACAGTTCCATTTCAAACAATTCAGTTTAGCATAAGAACGCAGTTTAAAAGTCAAAACAGTCCTATTTTAAGCAATTCAGTTTATTATAAGTACACAGTTTAGTTCTATTTGACCCATAGATAGAACCCTATCAGGTGCTACTACTCCGGGCCAAAGTGAACCTGGGAGCGATAGCAACGAAGAGGTACTCCTTATTCCCCAAAGATTCAACATTACTGGAACCTCACATAAGATGCACCGAAATTCATATCACCAATCTATTTCCACCGAAACTGCCACAGACAGAGAGTACAAAATAACACCATTGGATTGAGCAAGATTTTTTTTTTTTGCAACAACACCAGGACCAATGCAATTTGGCTTTGGATTAAGAAGATCCTGCGTGCCGTGCTTGTGGGTGAACTGCTCCAAAACTAATGGTGTTCAGTTTCTTTAGTTGTTCTTCAAAGTGAGAAACATATGATTATATTGCAGTTTATTTTTTTTTCATATAGAATAACACCAAGAACAAATACATTACGTTAAGAACAACAAATTTAATTGCCTAAGCAAACTTGATATAATGAGAGGATTTATCCGACTTCCTACCAAGTCAGACTTGATATGAAATTATTCAATAGTCAAAGGTGACGCACGAAGCATGCCCGTAAAAAATGCTTGGTCTTCTTAGCATTCTCCTTTTGCGGGGCCTCAGGTCCCAATCGATAGACTCATCCTTGCAAAGCAGCTAGTGCCAGGGGGAAAAGTACCCTGGGACAAGGCGATTCATTTTAAATCGCCCACCCCGTATAAACGCCAGATGGGCCTCAGGACACCAGAGAATTACTTAATTGAATGAATTCACATAACTCAATAAAAGGAATATAAAATTAAATGATCTATAAAACGAATACATTAAGAGGTATATGAAGAAATGTCCTGGGGTAGGTTGAAAGACCCTCAGAGTGGATACGAATAAAAGAAATGGAAGTTTAAAGGGAAAAATTTACATATTTAAAAAGTGAATTATTCTATGGTATCATGTTCAATGCAACATGAGATTTGTTGGGGACGAAAAATCCTTCCCGGAGAATGGAATCTAGTTTGGTGTCAAGACATAGCGCAAATACAAAAAGAGAATTCCACGCTCTGGTTCTTTTACATTGCTTTGACAATGCCATTTAGATATCACCAGCAGAAACTTCGGCACACATGGGAAGTAGTTCCGCAATATGCCATATTACTGAAAAGTTCTAAGTGGCAATCTGGCAAAATGACGTCTCACAAAAAAACAAAACTGTCAATAGATTCCGACATACAAAAATAGGGTGCCGATTGATATTTATCGACGCTTGTTAACCGTTTAGAGGATATTAGCACAGGTGGTGGCGGGGAATTTTGTTCAAGCTATGTGGTTGATCGATGGATTTTGATTTGTCTTCCAAACATATCAACAGATGGAAATGTTTTTTATAGAAATTTTTAAAAAAATCTTATGGTGCATTTACTTATTGTTTATGATATATACACATATATGAATAAATTTACATATATATATATAACTACTCAGCGTATTTATGACGATAAATCTGTCGACAGTTGGTCGGTTGGGTTTTATGGCATATCAACCATTCTAAGTTATTTGATGCCAAATCCTCTTTATATATATATATATATATATATGATTTATAAACATATTTTGTAGATAACATTTTTAAACAAGCCTGAGTTCTATTTTGCACACAGTTAAATGGTTTCGAGTATTGCTATATAATAATCAAACTTCATTATCAGCCATTTGTTTGTATACATAGTTTGTTCTTTTTGACCCATACTTAGGATCCTATCAGGTGCTACCACTCCGGTCCAGAATGGAGCTGATAGATATGGTAACGAAGAGGTACTCAGCATTCCCCGAATATCCAAGCCTCGCCATCATTTTGCTTCATGTCATATCCAGGACATTTGTTCGGGAGAGTCTTACCCCTCTGCAGAGATGCAATCGGTGTGTTTTACAGCCCCTGCCGACTAGGCAATTATTTACCTAGCCGGCTTCGAGATGTCAGCTTGTATTTAATTACCCCTGAATGTTTTAACACTCTCTGGTTGTTTTATATGAATATTTCTTTTTGCGAGTGCAGTTTTGTGTTCGTTTATTTGGCATTCAACGATCTTGTATACGATTTGAACACGTGTATTTGCTTATAATACAACTAGAATATATTGTCGTAGAAAAGAAACTCAAGGTTGAAAATAAATATTCTTCGAGATAATTACAGATACACACAAAAAAAGACAATATTTTTTTACTTAAACGAATATATATATATATATATATATATATACGTGGTACCTTCAATAAGTTTCCAGATGTTTTTGTACAGGCATTTAAAATTGTCGTAGACTCTTGAGAATTCAGTATGCTATTGCAAAACATCTTATGAGATGACTAACCAATTTTTATGATTTCAGGTTCAAATGAACAGCTACAGCAGCAATTGGTATACACCCTACTAAAAACCCTGATTGTCACAAATTTCAAAAATGCAATCTGGACGTGAGGACACTTTAGAAGAACGATATGCAATAAAATTCTGTTTTAAACTTGTAAAAAAAGCCACAGAAACGTATGGATTGCTTCAGACTGCTTTTCGACCATCTTGCATGAATCGAGCATCAGTTTTTGAGTGGCATAATAGATTCAAGGAAGGCACAGAGTCTGTGAGGGATGATGAGAGGTGTGTGAGGAGGAAGGAAGGCAATAGACCAGAGCTGATTGGCCAAAGGTTTAGGGTTAGGGTTACTATATTGAGGTTTTAAGAGAGTTCAGGAAGAGATCCCGTCGGAAGAGGCCAGCACTCTTCAAATCGGGGCAGCAGCATTTCTACCAGGACAATGCACCAGTCCACAACTCCATCCTTGTCACAGACTATTTAACCAAGATGGGCATCAAGACAGTTCCTCAGCCTCCCTACAGTCCAGACCTTGCTCCCTGTGACTTTTGGTTATTCCCTCCACTTAGAGGCTGTCGTTATAAGACAATAGAGGAGACGTAAGAGGCTGTGACGAAAAAAAAAATTAAAAGGACTTCTTCAAATCTTATGGATAAAATAAATCAGAACGAAATAAATCTATAATCCTAATGTGAGCGGTTTGTATTTTTGTTAATGAAATTCTTGCTCTGTAATGTCAGTTACATTGAGCTTTTTACCAGGAAAATTTAAATGTTCACTTTTGAATAGTTTTCTTGTCCTGGTGGCATTACTCACAACTCCGGTTTAACTGGACCAAATAATACCTATATATATATATATATATATATATATATATATAAAGAGAGAGATAGAGAAAGAGAAAGAAAGGAGGGTTATGGTCGTGGCAAAGTGAATTGGAGATCCGAGTTCGAATCCCATGTAAATTTGCGTTTTTCTTCGCATTAATGTTCTTTGTAAAAGGCATAAACTCATCTTTTCCCTCCAGTTACGAATTAGTAGTCTGAGTTCATTAGTCATGTTAAGGCAAACAATCTAGGAAAAAGAAAGTCTTTGAATTGAAATTAGTTGTACTCCGCTTAAAATTTGACCGAGAGTTGCTATCCGCTCAGAAGATCAGCTCAACAGATTGAGACGTTTTCTCCTTTTTTCTAATACACTGTTTCCCAAACTCTTCGCACGAATAACCACTCAAAAATTTGGATGCCTTTCACCACCCCTAAACTATATCTTTAATCAAGTCATCGCCCCCTCGTAACGTATAATACCTTCCTAGGGGGTCCTAAAGACACCAGAGGAAACACAACTGTAGCGCCCTTATTTGCTGAAGAATTAGCATCAATTTTCTTGCTTGAAAGATGATCGTTGCTGCAACACTTTTTACAACAAGAAAAAACAACATTCAGCAGTTATAAGAAAGAAGTTTATTATCAGTGTAAAAACCACACAAGATTTTTTTTCATTTGACCCTGGATCTATAAGCTGGCCATCTTGCACCGCTAGACTGCACACACGGTAGCTACGTGCGCACACTGTTAACCTCAACTTAATCAAATTTGACAGCGTGGAGTGTTGGTATTCCCTCATCTATACTTTTTCCTTATCGGTAGGACTTAGAATAAGACCTCCACCCCGCAAAAAAAGAGTCAAACGAGAAATTATGAACGAAAAACTTTGAAAATAGATAATATAAATTTCTTAATCTCAACCATTTTCAGTCATAAGGCATCATCAGGGGTTGTTTATTTTAAGACTGTTTAGATTTCAAATCTTATGTGCACTGGGGAATCGGTTTCACGTGTAAATGAAAATCGAATATTTTCTCAAAGGTATTTTCAGTAGAAGGTTTAAAAATATTTTTCAATTGGAAAACAATTTCGAACCTTTCTTTTTTTTTCCTCAATGATGTAAAGAAAAGAAATTGAAATATTTTTAAACAATGCATTTTTTAACATATCAATGTTTAATATAAAAGTTGATTAATAATAGCAATATAAATTTTTAGGGATTGAAAAGTACTGGGGGTTTTTTTTCGGGGGGGGGATGATTTAATTGGTTCGTAAGCCCTTTTGAAGTATCTAAATGTAATATACGTCTCTGATCATGGGTTTCAAGAAATAACGTTGAGATTGGTAAATGCTTTTCCAACCATCTCTGTTTTAGGAAATTTAACGTTTCTCTTAAAATCGAAAAACCATTCGGCAGAAATATTGTTCTACTGGGATAAGTATATAATGATTCAGAGATCTAATTCTATATCGATAACTATTCTAAAATTAGAAGGCTATTCGTATTTCCCTATACATGGTTTGGAGCAACGTGTGTATTCTAAAAGGTAAATCAGGTATTTGTAATTACGAAATGATTTATGGTAAAAGTAAAAAGGAAAGTTGGCGACCGTAGTCGAGGGTGACCCGAAAGCTTTCTTTTCGATAGCTACTACACCGAGGTGTAGGGGAGAGCGCTACTCCATTCCCTGGATTGCTCCACTTTACCCTTGATCCTTACCTTATAATGCTGAGTGTTAAGCAAGGCGGCATCAAGTAGCATTTTTTGAGTCTTTGGTATGACTTGATCTGGGATTGATCCTCGGTCTCCCGGATCATTGGCGAACACTCTACTCATTAAGCCAACGGCCCGGTTAAATGATTTATGGTAGATCTTTAAAATGTTGTTGTTTATGGCTAAAAAATTGATTTGTGTATTGATGCACCAACTGGTCTGTAGTATTTTTTGCTAGTAAATTTGATTTTGCTTGTTTTCATAGAGACCGATTGCAAGAGGCTTTATGAGCAGCGGGGCCAAACTGGAAACATTTTTGTTGAATCACAGTTCGAGTCATACTAAAGACACAAAAAATGGTACTTGATTCCGCCTTGCTTAACACTCAGCATTATAAGGTACAGATCAATGGTAAAGTGGAACAAACTAAGCAATGAAGTAGCGCCCTTCTCTACACCTTGCTATTGTTGCTATTGAAAAGGGAGCCTTCGAGTCACTCTCGACAACGATCGCCAACTTTACTTATATGTCCAGAGAAGTATGGAAAGAAATTATAGTGTATGCTTAAAAATTTCTAGTCTAATTATAAACAGGGAAATGGCTGAAAAGCTTTAGTGATGACATCATCTCTGCTCTTGATGACCTCTTTAAAAAATGAGACCCAAACAACGATGGAAGAAATGTGTAGGCCGCAATGAGAACTTTCTTGAAAAATAAACCTGATTTGGTCGATTGCATTAAAATATCTTGGTCTATTTATGAACTTTTCAGCTGATCCTTGTATTACAAAAATTCTCACTGTGTTCATATATATATTATATTTGTGTTTTAGGATTTTCCGAGGCATATACATTTGAAAAAAACAGACTTATAGGATTTGAACTTCGTCGTAAACAAGGAATGATTCGAAATCTTTCTCGATGAACGAACGGAACGAGGATTCAGCACAGTGTTTCTAATAGGTCAGGTGACATAGTTTAAAGCGACAAACGCTGATTCATTGATCAAACGCCCAACTTTTTCTTATTATACAAATTTTCCAAAGTTTTTATATATTTTTACACTTTTTACACATCTATCGTTAACTTAACATCATTAATATAACCCCTCATAATCCTGATGATGGTTCAGTAGAATCGAAACGCTATAGTGTCGACTTTGTTTCTCAATAAATCTCTCCTTCTACTTGGATTACCTTGTTATCAATTTTTCTTTACAAATTGTCGGATCACAATCCATTATTTACTTCCATATATATATATATATATAGTAATTAACTGCGACAAATACTTTGAATTGGATAACACTCCCATATCCCAGATAGATAGGTATTAAAGAAAGCCAGGCTACAAAGCATTGATTCATTGGAAATTTACTAAGCTTTTTGCTTAGATGTGGCACAAGGCCATATGAAAGGGGCACCCAATGAGACTCGAACTCACTCGTGTAGGTTTGCTAGTCGAGCTTGCTAACCATTACACCACCAGAGGCGCCTAAGCATTGATTCATTGGTAGTGTAGAATTGTCTTCGTTGAGCTGGGCATGTTCGAATGGATTACAATCGCCTACCAAAGCAACTGTTTTACTGTGAAATGTATTAACGGAAGAGAAAGGCTTCAAAACCAAAGAAATGATTTAAAGACTCTGGCAATTTTGCCGAAGACAATTCAGCATCTCGGTGGACCAATAGGAAAAATTATACTGGATAGAAGTCAGTGGCACAGACTGATTAATGTGGGCATAGAATCCTTCGAGAACAACCGTGTTCATAATGCCACTTACAAACAATCAGTTCGTAAGGGAGAACAAGGATCAGCATTAAGTCCACAAAGTCACCTTGTCAAACGTGAAATATGTAAAAACTCTCTCTCTCTCTCTCTCTCTCGCTCTCTCTCTCTCTCTCTCTCTCTAGCTGGTCTTAAAAGCCTTACGAGCAAACACGTCTAACTTGCTGCTCCATAACATTCCTGTGAGCCAAAGCCATCAACAATGCCCAGTCTGTGGTAAAATTTACCACAATTTGACAGGCTTGAAAAGTCATATGCCGGCGCATACAAGCTAAAAAAAAGTGTGGGAAAGGAAGAGAAAGGAATCGCAAAACTCAATTGGTGTTCACATTCGAAACCGAGAAGACAGCCTAACACAAAATTTAACCAAGCAAAAGCCACTACATACGCGTTATAATTCTTGTGCTGACGTATGTCGTCTGTTGGCTGAGCGATAACATACTAAGTCTAAAGTAAAGTTAGGCGGGTTTCGTTCCCAGCTTGAAGCGTCCTGTGTGTCTTGCCACATCGAAGAGTTGTGATACAACGAAACAATCTGTCTGTGGATGACAATATTTATATACATACATATTTACCAACCCCTCCGCTCGGGCAGGATATGACACAAGGTCAATTTTTGAGCGGAGTTTGACAGGTTTGAATTCAGAGTTTTCCTTCTCCTAGACTAATTGCCTCATTAAGGCTGAAGAACCCAGTCTGCCCTATTATTTACCCATAGCTGGTGGGAGAATGATTGGATTCATACCTTTCCCAAGGGTATTGAAGCTATGTGAAATGCAATCAGTCTCGTCTAGGATTTGAACCCGTGTCGCCGTTTCCATTTCCTAAGACAGTAACCATTACACATACACACACACACATATATATATATATATATATATATAAGCATGATAATTAACAAACTCATACAGTCTATTATCATCATCAAGAGTGCCAAAGCACAGATACCCTTGATTCTCTCTCTCTCTCTCTCTTTCTCTCTCTCTCTCTCTCTCTTTCTCTTGCATACGTCTCTATCCGTAAGTCATCTAGACAGTACCCTATGTCTTTACAGAGATGAATGTAAGCTTTGAATTGGTTGTCCAACACTGGTGTGTCCATGAGCAGAAGTCCACCGAAAAGCGCTGCTTATGCGTTCGTCCAACCTTCTCCAACAAAGCTCAACATGCTTTCCTCGTCTTCCTTGTTTAGTTCACAAGATGGGAGGAAAGTGTGCGTACAATTGTTTTTTGTAGCGTGTTACTTTCCAGATTTGTTTAAAACAATACACAGCATCCTAATGAAATTCTCATCAAGGTTTTCTTCGGTTGTTCCCTTATAGTCCAAGTGGTGCAACCGTACAATAGTACTTATACAGTTACAGCTAGGAAGAATTCCCGTTTTATTTTATCGGAGAGAGAAAATTTCCATATGGTTGATAACTGGTCAATAGCAGTCCCTGCTTTGACGATGCGTATATTGACATCACTTTCAGTCGATGAGATATTGCTACCAAGGTATATGACCTGGTCTTTTAAATTGAGAGGTTTGCTGTTTAATGAGTATGTTTCTTAGTACTTCAAACTTGAGACACAGCTGTATATAGTTTCTTAGTTTGTGTTTTACCTTGAGCCAGATTAAAATGAGATTAATAAATGCCTAGTCCCATTTGAATTGTTTGTTTTATCGAAGGAATTAGCGAGAACGAGAAACGCCAACTGCATTAACCAGAGAGGAAGAATAAGTGGAAAGTAATGTTCATCAGGGAGTAAAAACGCAAAGCGGAGAGTAAACAGCAGAAAGTGGCAGCGGAGCTGAAAGTCTGCAAATCGACAAGTGAAGCCAACACACAGTGATTGCGTGTGTGTAGATTGGTTCGTCGTCTTATTCTTTGTCTTTGCTTGTCAGTTACACACACACACACACACACACACACACACACACACTCTCTCTCTCTCTCTCTCTCTCTCTCTCCCTATCACTCGCACACATCTCTCTCTCTCTTTCTCTCATATTCATTCTCTCTCGCACTCTACCCACTCTCTTTTTACACACACACACACACACGCTCTCTCTCTCTCTCTCTCTCTCTCTCTCGCTTTCTCGCGCCCATCTCTCACATATTCATTCTCTCTTGCATTCTACTCTCTCTCTCTCTCTCTCTCTCTCTCTCTCTATCTCTTTACACATTCGCACACACACTTTCTCTCTCTCGCACTCACCTCTCTCTCTCTCTCTCTCTCTCTCATATTAATTATCTCTCACACTCATCTCATCTCCTTCTCTTTCTTTCTCTCTCTCTCTTCACACAAACACACAGACACCCTCTCTAACTCTCTCTCTCTCTCTCTCTTTCTCGAACTCACCCCTCTCTCTCTCTCATATGCATTCTCTTTCGTATTCTATTAAGTCTCTCCCTCTTTTTACAAACACATACACATACACACACTCTCTCTCTCTCTTCCTTTTTCGCACTCATCTCTCTCTCTCTCTCTCTCTCTCTCTCATATTCATTTTTACTTGCACTCTACTCACTCTTTCTCTTTTTACACACGCATACAAACACACACATACACACACTCTTTCTCTCTCTCTCTCGCGCGCACTCATCTCTCTCTCTCTCTCTCTCTCTCGCACTCATCTCTCTCTCTCTCTCTCTCATATTCATTCTCTCACGCACTCTACTCACTCTTTCTCTTTTTACACGCACACACTCTCTCTCTCTCTCTCTATTTCTTTCTCTTTCTCGTACTCATCTCCCTCTCTCTCATATTCATTCTCGCTCGCACACTACTCACTCTCTCTCTCTCTCTTTACACACACATACCCACACACAAATGAACACAATTATTTCTTCAACCTTGGTTAGATTTTGCATAAAGGCGTATTATGAAGCACATCGTGAACATCGTTCTCATTATTTAGTTGTGAAATCTACAGAATACATGTTACAACTTGATAAAGCTTACCCAACTATATATATATATATATATATATATATATTTCAGAATTGCCTAATATATATATTTTTGGTCATTTACGGATGATAACAAAATAACCTATCTATCTATCTATCTATCTATCTATCTATTTTACAGTTTCTTTTCACTTAACATTATGATAATATCCGACAGTGTGAGAAAAAAGTATGTCAGTGATTTTCCATATATATATGCGTGCGTGGTTGTCCATCTGTCTGTTTGAGTGCGTGTACGTGCATGTACGCATATATATGTGAGTGTGCCTGTATGATAATCTATAATTTGCCTCTGGATTTTTCATCTAAAAACTATTATATATATATATATATCACCATCATCATCATCTTCAAGTCACGCTGTTAACATGGATTCCCCTGACTCTCTTTCACCATTCGTCTCTATCATCCATCGCTTCCAGCAGATCTTTCACATTACATCCTGTGTCTGCGCAGAATAGTCGAAGATAACTTCTTGTTGCTCGGCCAACACTGACACTTCCATGTGTAGGAGTCCATAGGAGAACGTCACTTATAAATTTATTCTTGCTTCTCTAGCAGTGTTCCACATGTCTTGTTCGTCTAACTTGGATAGTTTTAGAGATGGGAAGTCAGTGGCCAAACAGCTGTTGCTTATATCGCCAATGGCCCGGGAGACCTGGGTTCGATCCCAGGTCGAGTCATACCAAAGACTCAAAAAATGGTACTTGCTGTTTCCTTGCTTCACACTCAACTTTATAAGGTAGGGATCAAGGGTAAATTGGAGCAGTCCAGGGAAAGGAGCCGCGTCCTCCCGTACAACATGGTGATGTAGCTATCGAAAAGGGAGCCTTAGAGTCACCAATTTATATATATATATGGCTGGAAGTTGGTGCAAGAGAACAAACGGTTATCATCAGCGGAAATTATCATTTGATTATCTTTGATCATTAAAGCTCTTGAATTTACTTCTCTGTAGGGGAGTCCCTATGGTGTAATGGCTGAAGTGCTGGATTGTGGCCTTAAAGTAACTAAGTTCGAATTCTAGTCGTGCTATAATGCTCACATTCGGACTAATACCCATAGGAAAGGTATGAAAGGTCATCATCATCATGTCGTGCCGCCAGCACGGATATCCCTGACCCTCTCTCGCCACTTCTCCTTATCGTTCATCACCTCTGGCAGGTCTTCAGGGCTACAACCCGTATCCTCACAGAGCTGCTGTATATATGTTCGAGCTGGTCACCCTGCTTATGCTCGGCCATATGTGTGGGTCCATTAGAGTACATCACTTATGAGCTCGTCCCTGCTTCTCCAGTAGTGTCCTGCATGACTGGCTCATCTAATTTTGATAGTTTTCGTGATAGGAGGCAGGTGTCCGTATAGTTGGTGCTTTGTGGGGTGTTGCCTCCAGGACTTGTTCAATATTGCTCGCAGCATTCTTGTGTAATTGCCCTCTAGCTTTTTCTCCAACCGTTTTGTTAGCGTCCAAGTAGTGCATCCATATAGCAGTATCGATACAACTGCAGCTTGGAAGAAACTGCGTTTTAATTTATGGGTCAGATCTGATTTCCATATGATCGACAGCTTATCGATAGCTGTCCATGCCTTTGTTAGCCGCGTGTCGATGTCTTTTTCGGTTGATGAGACACTGCTTCCCAGATAGGTGAACTTGTCTACCAGTTTCAGAGAGGTCCCGTCTTGAGTGGAAATGTCGCCTGTTTGATTAAAGCACATGTATTCATTTTTGTGTGCGTTGACATGTAGGCCAATGCCTGCGGCGGCTTGCCCTTATCCGCCCAGTTACAAGTTTATTGGTATCACTGCTGTTCTTCTACAAGGATTGATTTGCCAATAAACAACACAGAAAGGTTGATAGGCCTTTAAACAAAGAATCCAAACCAAACCACATCTCTTAGGCATAAATCTACTTCTCCCTTGTCTACATTCTGCCCCTCTATGTGTATCTTAATGGAAACGATTTATCTTGGATATACTACGATGCTTTACGATGAATGTTTGACATACATATATATATAGAGAGAGAGACAGACAGACAGACAGACAGAGATAGAAAGAGTGACAGACAGATAAAAAGACTGAGTTAGTGGCGAAGAGCAAAGAAAGAATAAGAGAGAGATAGTGAGAGAGAGAGAGAGAGAGATTTAGTTATTATGCGTTATTTAATCTAGTACATCACAAAATGCCGTAACCGTGATGATTTAATAAAAGTCAGATCCTATTTACCCAACCCCTCCGCTCGGGCAGGATATGACACAAGGTCAATTTTTTAAGCGGAGTTTAACAGGTTTGAATTTAGAGCTTTTCTTCTCCTAGACTAGTTGCCTCACCAAGGCTGAAGAAGCTAGTCTGCCCTGCTATTTACCCATACCTGGAGGGAGAATAATTGGATTCATACCTTTCCCAAGGGTATTAGTGCTATGTGAAATGCAATCAGTCTCGTGCAGGATTTGAACTCGCATCGCCGTGTCCATATCCTGTGACGATAACCATTACACCACGGGCATAAAAGTCAGATATCCTGAGTAGGATGCGAATAAACGCTGAAATATTTACTATGCATGCTGGTTATTTAAATTCAGTTTACATTTACCGAGTTAGAT
This sequence comes from Sepioteuthis lessoniana, assembly GCA_963585895.1. Classification (NCBI taxonomy): domain Eukaryota; kingdom Metazoa; phylum Mollusca; class Cephalopoda; order Myopsida; family Loliginidae; genus Sepioteuthis; species Sepioteuthis lessoniana. The sequence continues at coordinate 4,455,772 of OY757921.1, read as the reverse complement.
TCAACTTCCTAAAGTCAATAAGCATTTCTTACGATCATGACTAGTTCAAGTCTTCAAATTTACTCTGACCAATTTTTACGCGAAATATTTCAACTGATTGAGTTCCTTTCCATCCATGGCATTTCAAAGACATGCTAAGTGATTCCGAAGTATTATCAGCAGTGTTGGGAAGAGTCATTAACATGCCAGACATTGTTTAAAGAAGTGAACTTCTTTGTATTCTTGATATTGTTTATACAATGTTTCGACTGATTCGTTTTGATATGCTATTCATTCTTCCCAGCGGCAAAAAAGACACATTTTTAAGTTGGTTAATCAAATAATCATTCCTAATTTAATGTAGGGTCAACCTATTAATTAGTTAAAGTGTTTAGAACCCAAAATCGACAACATACTTAGAAAAAACCAAAATGGCTTCCGAAGAAATAGATCCACGACCTCACAAATATTAACCATCCGCAGAATCCTTGAAGGTGTACGGGCAAAGAACCAACAAGCGACATTAATATTTGTCGACTTTACCAAGGCTTTCGAATCCATTCACAGAGGAAAGATGGAACAAATCCTACTAGCATACGGCATACCTAAAGAAACCGTAGCAGCAATAACGATTCTCTATAGAAACACTAAAGTAAAAGTACGATCACCGGATGGAGACACAGAATACTTTGACATTGTAGCAGGAGTACTACAAGGGAACACGCTGGCCCCGTACCTCTTTATCATTTGTCTAGACTACGTACTTAGAACATCGATTGACAAAATCAAAGAGAATGGCTTCGAACTGACGAAGAAAAGAAGCAGAAGATACCCCGCAACAACAATTACCGATGCCGACTACGCCGATGATATAGCGATACTGGCAAATACACCTGACCAAGCCGAAACACTTCTGCATAGTTTGGAACGAGCAGCAGCAAGCATAGGCCTCTATGTTAATGTACACAAAACGGAATATATGTGCTATAACCAAACGGGGGACATCTCCACTCTCGAAGGAACCCCTCTTAAACTAGTAGACAAATTCCCGTACCTAGGAAGCAGCGTCGAATCAACCGAAAAGGACATCGTAACGAGGTTAACGAAAGCATGGACAGCTATCAATAGGCTATCGATTATATGGAAATCAGACCTAACCGATAAAATGAAATGCAGTTTCTTCCAGGCAGCGGTCACATCGATACTGCTATATGGATGCACTACATGGACGCTAACAAAACGACTGGAGAAGAAGCTAGACGGCAATTACACAAGAATGCTGCGTGCAATCTTGAACAAGTCCTGGCAGCAACACCCCACAAGACACCAACTGTACGGCCACCTGCCCCCTATCACGAAAACTATTCAAGTTAGACGAACCAGACATGCAGGACACTGCTGGAGAAGCAGAGATGAACTTATAAGAGATGTACTCTTATGGATCCCCACAGATGGCCGCGCAAAAGCAGGACGACCAGCTCGAACGTACATTCAGCAGCTATGTGAGGATACAGGATGTTGTCCTGAAGACCTACCTAGGGCGATGAACGATAGGGAGGAGTGGCGAGAGAGGGTCAGGGATATCCGTGCTACCAACGCGATATGATGATGATGATGTTATCGTTATCGTTCTTAAAAGTGAAATCAATAGACCAGAGTTGATTGGCCAAATGGTTTGGGTTACGGTTACTATGTTGAGGTTTTAAGGGAGTTCAGCAAGAGATTCTGTCGGAAGAGGCCAGCACTCTTCAAATCGGGGCAGTGACATTTCCAGCAGAACAATGCACCAGTCCACAACTCCATCCTTGTCACAGACTATTTGACCAAGATAGACACCAAGACAATTCCTTAGCCTCCCTATGGTACAGACATGGCTCCCTGTGACTTTTGGTTATTCCCCAAGCTCAGAGGCTGTCGTTATGAGACAGCTGAAGAAATGTAAGAGGCTGTGACGAAGGCCATTGTCACGCTCCCACAAAAGGACTTCCATTGGGCCTTGGAGAAGTTGTTGGAACGGTACAACAAATGCATTACAGCCGGAGGAGATTACTTTGAAGGGGACTAGACTTTCATGTGTGTACTATCAATAAAATGCCCATACGAAAAAAGTCTGGAAACCTATTTAATGATCCTCGTATGTCAACTCTTATAGGGTTATTTTATACTAAAAGGTTAGGGATTCGCGTTCAATGTACATTCATATTTACATTGCTGTATCGCTGTTTCTAAAAGGTTTTCATGCACGCGGTCTTATCGAATACAAATAATCCTTAAACATATCTATTTGGCTCATAGATGGAACCCAAACAGGTACTACCATCCGGATCAGAAAGGAACCGGACGTAATGGCAATAAAGAGATACTCCGCACTGTCCTGATCTCGAGAAATAGTGCCTCGCTATCAAATGCTTTTAATGTCATTCAAAGAATGCCGCTATTTGGTTTCAGGTCTCTTGCTCCTTTTCAAAGTATTCAAAGACCCATCGACTGGAGAATCAAATGAAGGAATTAAGGGAGCGAATGCATCACAGAAATTTGGTACAGAATTTGGTCTTGTTTCCTATTTTTGGGACACTCTTAACCAAACAGTAGTTGTAATAATCCAAGATTAATCTGCTGAACAGGAATTCCAAGAGAAAAATATGAATGTTTTAAAACAGGTTCAAATTGAAATATGTTCAATCATGTTTGCCAATCAAAAAATTTTAAAAATCAGACTTTTTTTCCAGAAAAACTTCGTACACCCAACATTTCACCGAAAAATGTACACAGTATTAGAGGTGTTGTTAAGAAAATGTTTTGACCGCTCTCTTCTTCAGTCAAATATATACGCCGATAATTAAAAAAAAGAGTTTCTGTATGACATACAATATTTCGATAGTGTTACACACTTCTATCAACTTTTAGCTGAAGAAACACCGAATTTCTTCTGCTGTATAGTATAAAACTTTGGTTAGAATCATTTACACTCAGTAAATTCTTCTGATAATAGAACGTCTTATTTGTATTCTTGATAATTTTAATACGACATTTCAGCCGATACTTTGTTCAGTCTTTGTCAGGTGTATCGTCTTTAAGAAAAAAAAGATATTCCTTGAAGGAAACAGAAAGAGGACAAAATAATCATGGGTATACAAACAAGACAAATCCATCGAATTTCTGCAGAGTACCCTGGGAAATCAAAGATGGAAGTTAAGGTTTCTAAATAAATTTATACGTTCACACAAACACACACACACACACACACACATACACACTTATATATATATATATATATATATATATATATAAGACATATGCAGGCCTAGTTAAAAAACAAATGGAAAAGTGGTCGCTGTAGAAATCAGAATTGAGGACGCGATTTCAAATCCTGAACAAGACTGTTTTCGTTTCACTTCATGCTAATGCCCCTAATAAAAGCATAAATCCATATATTCTCCTTTAGGTAATGAGTAAATAATAGGACAGACTGAGTTATTTTGTCTTGGAAACCAAACCAATCTAGGAAAAGAAAAACCCTGACTTCAACTGATTATATATTTGGTTTGGGCGGAATAATATATTGGCTAAAATATTGAGTACACAATATCAAAATACAAAGAACCGGATTAATCATCCAAATGATTACGAATAGGCGTCTGAGGTGTTTTGTTGTATTGTAACTGTAAAATATAAACTGGTTGATTTTGGGAACTATTGGTGTAATGGTTATCGTCGTAGGAAATGGACACGGCGACACGAGTTCAAATCCTGGACGAGACTGATTGCATTTCACATAGCACTAATACCCTTGGGAAAGGTATGAATCCAATTATTCTTCCTCCAGGTATGGGTAAATAGTAAGACAGACTATGTTCTTCAGCCTTGGTGAGGCAACTAGTCTAGGAGAAGAAAAACTCTGAATTCAAACCTGTTAAACTCCGCTTAAAAAATTGACCTTGTGTCATATCATGCCCGAGCGGATATGATAATATAATATTTATTTGACTACAATACATGATGCTGGTGTCATATAGGGTGAATTAAGACTTGTACAATCTGGATAAAAAATCGATACAGTTATAGGGTGAGCATTTTTTTCGAAACGGCATAATATAGACACAACATGAAATAAGCACGAAAAGCCCTCTGTGTAACAAATCCACCAGTTTTTAAAAAAAACTTTCTGACTGCAAATTCACTGCATGAATCAGTTCAAGCCAGAATCGTAACTGATTACATCTAAAAAAAATAAAAAGACATTTGCTAGTTGAAGCAACCATTGCTTCTTGCCTAAGTCAACTCGGGCAGGATGTGACACAAGGTCAATTTTTTAAGCGGAGTTTAACAGGTTTGAATTCAGAGTTTTTCTTCTCCTAGAAGGATGCAGTAGAAACACCTCCCATATTTTAACAGAGATGAGTGTTTAAAATATGGGAGGTGTTTCTACTGCATCCTGTATGAACATATATACGAGGATCATAAAATAAGTTTCCAGACTTTTTTCGTATGGGCATTTTTATTGATAGTACACACATGAAACTCTAGTCCCCTTCAAAGTAATCTCCTCCGGCTGCAATGCACGTGTATTGTTCCAACAACTTCTAGAAGGCCCCACGGAAGTCATCTTGTGTGAGCGTGTCAGTGACCTTCGTCACTGACTCTTACATCTCCTCAATTGTCTCATAACGACAACCTCTGAGCTTAGGGAATAATCAAAAGTCACAGGGAGCAAGGTCTGGACTATAGGGAAGCTGAGGAACTGTCTTGATGCCCATTTTGCTCAAATAGTCTGTGACAAGGATGGAGTTGTGCTGAACTCTATTAAAACCTCAACATAGTAACCCTAACCCTAACCCTTTGGCCAATCAACTCTGGTCTATTGACTTCCTTCCTCCTACCATAACTCTCATCATCCCTCACAGACTCCCTGCCTTCCTTGAATCTCTTATATCACTCGAAAACTGGTGCTCGATTCCTGCAAGATGGTCGAAAAGCAGTCTGAAGCATTCCATACGTTTCTGTGCCTTTTTTCCAAGTTTAAAACAGAATTTTATTGCATATCGTTCTTCTAAAGTGTCCTCACGTCCAGATTGCACTTTTGAAATTCACCAGCTGTGACAATCAGGGTTTTTAGGAGGGTGTATTCCAATTGCAGCTGTAGCTGTTCATTTGAAGCTGAAATCATAAAGATAGGTCAGTCAACTCATAAGATGTATAGCAATAACATACTGAATTCTGAATTTCAAATGCATGTACAAAAAAGTCTGGAAACTTATCGTATGTACCTCGTACAAAAGAGTAAAATAACTCAAGTGGTTCGAGCAAGTTTTCCGCTGCAAAACGTTACTTTTCTATGTCATCACCAATAACGGCAATGCCCTTTAACACACAATGAACAATAATGTCCCACAGCGTCAGAGGCGGATGTTAACGAGCATGGCCTTTAACGCTGTGGGAGAAGATTACAAAATAGAAAGTACTACATTAGAAGTAAATGTCTTATGATTGTGGCAATCAGATTCTTGTTCATTGCTGTCAAAAACGCATAAGCTGTTTTGGTGAATATGTGGAAAATTTGTATTTTTTGATGAAAAGTATCCATTTTTCGTAGATTTTTTTTAGAATAAATAGGAAGCATTACTTTCAGATTAATCATATAATGGTTAGAGTGTTTGCTAATGGTCCAGGACACCGGGGTTCAATGCCTTCCCAAGTCATACTAAAGACTCAAAAAACAGTACTTGATGCCCCCTTGCGTAACATTCAGCAATTTAAGGTACGGATCAAGGGTAAGTGGAGCAATACTAGGAAAGGAGTGATGCCCTCGCTTACCCATCAGTGTAGTTGGTACTGAAAAGGGAGCCTTTGTGTCCCCTTCCACTACTGTCGGCCAACATATATATATAGAGAGAGAGGGAAAGAAAAAGAGAGAGAGAGAGAGAAAGAGATGCATATTTCTTTATCCAATGGCATATCAATCTTTGTGGATTATTTACTGCCAAATCTATGCTTGTAGAGGATGGTAATGGTAGCATTTAACCTCTACCTCAGGTAAAAAGAGAGTCCATGCCTTTGCTAAGAGTATTAGACCGAAAGTGAACGTAATAGTGCGATTAGAGTTTGCACTTACTACGATGTCAAAGTCAAACACATTAACGACTACGTCATGAGGACTCCTTATATATATATATATATATGTGTGTGTGTGTGTGTGTGTGTGTGTGTGTTTACACAAACCATCCATATCATACTTTATGCGTGTTTCCTTTCTGTCTAAACCATAATTTCATTCAACGCTATTTCTGGTGTTATTTTTTTTTATTCTTCAAGATCTTGCTCATTTAGTAGCAACAATAATATAACAAAATTTATTATCATTATATATATATATATATATATATATATATATATATATATATATATATGCGTGTGTGTGTGTGTGTGGTAAATCTGACATTTATGATCTAAAAAATTATTCAGTGCTCTAAAATGGAAACAGATTTGGTATAAAAACTAAAATGTTGTTTAAAAAAAATAGGCGCAAATAAATAAAACGTCGTTACAAAAGGTTTCGCGTAGTGTGAACACAACAATCTTTAGGCAGGCTTTGGTCAACAGTTAGTTTTTCAGGGTTTTTTTCTTTTTTTGTTATTTGTTATATATATATATATATATATAGTACAATTTGATGGAGACTCTAACTCGGTTAAGTCGTCATAATAAATTTATTTCGGCGGAGAATATTACAATACTCTCCGTTTCCTTATATATTCTATGTAAAGAATAATCCACACCTACTGTCCTTGGACACTGGATATTTTTAAGATAGACATACATACATACATACATACATATATGTATATAAGACCAAAATCTTCACCTGGTCATTTTTTCTGAAGATCGTAGATTGTATTCACATCATGTAACGCTCACGCACACAAACACACACACACGCATATATATATATATATATATATAAGCGTGTCTGTGTGTGAGGGTGTGTGGTGTGGATGTCATTGTGTTTTGAACGAAAATATCGACACACAAGCACGTGTAAAGTCAAATGTTTAAATCATTAAATGTGAAGTTTTATTCTTACTTGATGTGATATTCATACACTTATAGTTTTGAAATTTAAACATTGCCTGAAAAAGAAAAAATCATGTTCATAAATTTGTTAATCCAAACCGAATTCGGCCCTCTCCTATTATTAGAAAATGTTTATTGAATCTGTAAACATTCTAAGACTGAAGGTGTGTGAATGTCAGGGGATTGGCTTCACATGTAAATGAAACTTTAGCTTCAAATCTTAATGATTTAAACATTTGACTTTGTGCGAGTTTATAGTTTCCATTCTTTTTTTTTTTTTAAGATTCTTAGCAGGAAGATTAATTAAAGAATTAATGCGTTTTTAAAAACATTTTTGTCATTTTAATAAATATTACTATGCGCTGTTTGGTGGATAACCGGCTCATTGGTCTTGTGGGTAGAGAGTTCGACAATGGTCCGGGAGACCTGCGTTCAATCCCATACCAAAGACTTTTAAAAATGGTACTTGATACCTCCATGCTTAACTCTCAGCAATATAAGGTACGAGTCAAGGGTAAAGTGGAGGAATCCAGGGAAAGCAGTTGCGCCCTCCCATACACCTCGGTGTAGTAGATATTGAAAAGGGAGCCTTCTGGTTGCCCTCGTCTACTACGGTTTGGGGGATGGTTTTGTTTATTGTTGAGTCAATTTGGTGTGAGGGCTTCAAGACTTAATGTGCATCTTTTTTCAGAGATTTCTAGAATGAATGTGACCTTTAGTAAAAAAAAAAAAAAGGATGCAATCATTCTATGGTAAATTTAGCATCTCTTTTACGTTATTATGTTGTTCTATAGTGGATTATTGTTTTAATCCAAAGATTTAATTATGTATCTATTTTTTTTTTATTTTATTAAAAAGCTGAAAGGTCAATCTGATTTCCCAATGTATTTCTTCGGGCAACAAATGCATCCTTAAAGGTAGATAATTTTTTTTACAATTACTGTTTGATTCGTAATAAATTTTATAGATTTTTGCTTATGGAACGACTGGGTGAATCAGTGCATTTACAGCAGATGCTGTTTCTACAAGTCCATGTTATGTTATTTCCTTTGTAGATTTGTTTCTGATTACTTGTCGCTAAAGTTTTTATTGCTAAGTTTTTGTTGCTTCCGATCCAACCCTTAGGATTTTTAGGCCTACGATAAACTACTACCCGATTCTAGAAATACATTTCTTAATTTCTATCATTTAGAGTATTCTAAAAAATTGCAATATGAGATAAGGTAAAAATATTGTAGTAGTAATTCATATAGGTGATTAAAACATGAGGTTTACATTCGCATTGGTTTGACCAGCAGGACGCATGGCGTAGCGGAAAACAAATAACAACGAATAATTACGGTTGTTTAACTCTTTTATCCAATTACAATTAACGTATTTCGATAAATCTATCCCCCGTGGGTTAAATAAAGGATTCAGTTCGAAGTTCCGTGGAGGATCTCGAGAAGAAACACCAAAAAAAAAAGACACATCCACTGAAACGTTGCAAAAATAAAAACAAAAAACAATTGTCAGAATACTCTAAATGATAAAAAAATTTCAAGTTTCATCTGAGAAATTAAGACTAATATTATTTCTTATTGATTAATTGCTTTTAACGGTATATCAACTAAACTGGGGTTAATTTATGGGTAGAGGTAAGGAAATTCCATATATTGCACGATTATATAAACGTTTTTATGGAGTTGTTTAATGAAATAGCGGAAGTGTCCTCGTGGTGTAATGGTTAAAGCGATGGTCTGTGGAATCGTAGTACGCGAGTTCGTACTCCAGTCGCACTATTACGTTCACTTTCGGGCAAATACCATTGGGAAAGGTATAAACCCCCTTATCCTCCCAGTTATGGGTAAAATAGTGCCACTATTGTTCTTCAAGGAGAATGGCTTTGGCATTAAATAACCTACAAATGTTGACATGCCACAAAACAAAACCCATGAAATAGGTATTTAGTGTCATACTTCGGACGCCTTTTTGGGGGGGATGACCGACGCTGACTACGCCGAAGACATAGCACTTCTGGCAGGTGCACCCGCCCAAACCAAATCCCTGCTACATAGTCTGGAACGAGCAGCAACAGGCATAGGCCTCCATTTCAATTCACACAAGACGGAATATATGTGCTTTAATCAAACAGGCGACATTTCCACACTAAACGGTAGCTCTCTAAAACTAGTAGACAAATTCACCTACCAAGGAAGCGGTGTCTCATCATCCGAGACAGACATCAACACGCGACTAGCAAAGGCATGTACCGCTGTCGATAGGCTATCATTCATAGGGAAGTCAGACCTGACCGATAAATTAAAACGCAGTTTCTTCCAAGCAGCGGTCGTGTCGATACTGCTATATGGACGCTAACTAAATCTATGGAGAAAAAGCTTGACGGCAACTACACAAGAATGCTGCCAGTAATATTGAACATGTTGTGGAGGCAGCACCCCACAAAGCAGCTGCTTTACGGCCACTCACCATCCATCACGAAAACTACTGGAGAAGTAAGGACGAACTCATATGTGACGTACTCCAGTGGACCCCTTCACGTGGACAAGGCAGGATGACCAGCTCGAACCTACGTACAGCAGCTCTGTGCAGAAACCGGAAGCAATGGATGATAGGGACGGGTGGCGAGACATGATGATGATAATGAAGTGACAAACAAAAGGACGGAAAAGAGATTGTAAAAAAGAATTTTTTTTAAATTGCCCTGTTAATGAAGCTTAGAATATACTGACGGTATCCACTTCAAAAAAGTAAGACCTCCCCCACCAAAAAGGAGAATTGGAGTACTGCTACTTAGCCATTACTCCCAGATTCATTCTGAGTTAGAATGGTAGTACTACTTAGAGTTTCATATATATGTCAAATAGATATGTTTTAAACTTATTTATATTAATAATACTTGATACTATATGACTGTGTACACATTATTTGTAAGAAGAATAATTACTTAAAGTCATTAATCTTTACCAAGGATTATTACAAAGTACTTGAAACCATTTAAATGTATCCAAACAAAAGACTATCATTAAAAAGAAATATTTACCTGAAACTATCTAGAAGCAACACGCCATAAAACAACTGTTGTACGGCCACTTACCTCCCATCTCTTAAACCATTCAACTAAACCAAACATTGTGTGAAGGGCACTGCCGGAGAAGCAAGAACTAAGTCATCAATAATTTCGTCATGCTTCACAAGAGAAATTATTAAATTTATTAAAGACAGCAGAAATGGTTGATCAAGAAAATAAATATCTTCTCAAGGATATTTATAAAAAATGTGCTCTTTGTCACAAATACACGCGTCCTAAAATGAAACCGATTGTTAGTTTTAATCCAGAAAATGATTTTAATCAAGTAATTGCCCTTGACCTTCATGAACTTCGTCCTGGCCTTTGGTATTTACACATGATTGACTTGTTTAGTAGACTGAAAAAGGCTGTTGTAATCCGTAATAAAGAAGCGGGTGTCATTGCTGATAAGCTCATGCAGAACTGGGTTGCTATTTATGGTGCACCTGAATTTTTTTTTTTTACAGATAATGGTCTTGAATTTAAAAAAATACTTTTCAAGAAATGGCTGAAAAGTTGAATCTATCTCTCAAAACAACTGAAGCCTATTCCCCATGGTCAAATGGTATTGTTGAACGCCATAATGCGATCTAGATAGAAATCATTACGAAGGTTAAATAAGAAAAAGTTGTTATTTCATGGAAAACTGCATCAAGGTGGGCTGTGAATGAAAAGAATTGTTTGGTAAATGTACATGGAATTAGATGTACATGTTTTTACGTTTTATGGTGACTCAGTTGTAGAGTTTCAGCACTGCAATTTGTGGTTGCTGGTTCGATCTCCAGTGGTGGAGATTTCGGTATACACTGCTGATGAGACCTAATAAGGTCGAAACAAATGTCCAGTGTTCCTGTATGTCGTGCGTAGGTGATGGGCGGATTTTCTGGTCATCGTAATTCAATACATGGAATCAGTTCATAAAAGATAGTGTATGGCAGGAATCCAAATTTACCACCCGCTGTCTTAGTTAAGATTTTATTTCAACCATTCCCCAGAGATACTTGATTATTTTGTGGTAAGGGGGAATAATATTACTAACGAACTAACTATATATATATATATATATAGTTATCCACGGACAGACTGTTTCATTGTATCACAACTCATCAGTGTGGCTAGACACGCGAGATGTTTCAAACTGGGATCGAAACCCGGATATCTTCACGTCAACCTGATAACATAACCCTACAGTCATCAGCTGCCTCAACTTAAGCTAGGGATTTCAACGTATATGGGTTAACTTCCTTCTTTTTACATTTTACGTAGTCGGAGACTGAAATACTCAGTTCGTTAGAAGAGCTTTGCATTTCACGAAAGGCAACCGTTAATTTCTTCGCCAAAGTGCTCACTTCCGTGGAGAGAAGCATACACACACACACACACACACACACACACATATATATATATATATATATATACATGGCTAAAAACGAGGGTCGGCTGAAAAGTTCATAGGCAGACTATGATATACCATTGAATTTTACCAAATGAGGTTTATTTTTCAACATTGTTCCCCTTGGAGTCTACATATTTCTTCCCATCACTGTTGCAGTGCTTTAACCCCATTTGTCAAAAATATCATCTAGAGCAGATACGACATCACCATATTTACTCTTCAGCATATGAACTTTTCAACTTACTCTCGTATATATATATATATATATATATATAAATATATATAATGTGCTGCTAACACAGATTTCACTGAGTCTCTCACCATTCGTCTCTATCATTCATCGCTTCTGGCAGGTCTTCTAGACTACACCCTGTGTCCGTACAAAGCTGTTGTAGATAAGTTTGAGTTGGTTGCCGAACACTTGCACAACCGCGTGAAGGGATCCAATGGCGTTCGTCCTTACTTCTCCAGTTATGTCCGGTATGTCTTGTTCGTCTTATTTGGATGGTTTTAGAGATGGGAGGTAGGTGGCCGTACAGAGACTGTTTTGTGGGATGTTGTTTCTAGGGTTTATTCAGTATAGCTCGTAGCTTTCTTTTTCAATTTCCGTGTAGCTTTTTCTCCATACGCTTAGTCAGCATCCATGTAGTGTATCCATATAGTAGAAATGACTCGACCGCTGCTTAGAATATATATATATATATATATATATATATATATATATATGTGTGTGTGTGTGTGTGTGTTTTGTTGATAAGTTTCCTTATCCGCTAGTGATTCAATGACTCTTTCTGATGTTTTAGATGTATATTTCCATTTGGGATGATAATTTGATTTTGATTTTTTTGTTGTGTTTTTTGCTTATTGTTTGTCTTGAAGGTCACTTAAATACGCTAATTTGCATATAATCATATATCTGAAGAATATTGTGGGATTAGCATCCTTACCTTTTTACTTCATATTTACCAGGCCCTCAGTCTGCTTTTCCTTCTCTATCTTTGCTCTCTCTTTATCTCTCTCTCTCTCTCTCTTTCTCTCTCTCTGCTTTTTTCTTTTCCTCTCTCTCTAAGTCAACATTTCTCTCTCTCTGCATTTTTTCTCTCTTTAACTATTTAACTCTCTCTGTCTTTTTCACTCACCCAAGCTCTTTAACTATTTAACTCTCTCTCTCTCTCTCTCTCTCTCTCTCTCTCTCTGCATTTCTCTTTTCCTCTCTACGTCAGCATTTCTCTCTCTCTGCAATTTCTCTCTCTCTCTCTCTCTCTCTCTCTCTCTCTCTCTCTCTCTTGTTGAATCACTTTGGTTTAGTGTGCCATCATTGCTTAATGCCATATCAACGATTGTGGGTTATCTAATGCCATCTTGGTTGAACAGTATTTAACACATACCAAGGGTATCAGTCTGAAAATGAATGCTAGTACGTGATTGGAGTTCGAACTCGTTTACTAAGATGTCGCAGTCTCGCACGTTAGCCACAAAGCTAAGGGAACTTCTCCCACTGTAAATAAAAAAAAAGGAAAAGAAAAAAGATGCCCTAAAAAATTTCAAACTCGTTTCTTTTGACGTCGTCTGCATCGATATGCAAACAAGTCATCCTGAAAAAGTATCAACCAACGTTAAACAAGAATATTCTATTTTGTTTCCATATTAATTTTGCTTGATAAGAGGATATATTAAAGAATCCAGATCGTTATTTGAACGTTTAAAACAACATCGTCGGCTGATGAATTTGCTCTCATCGAGTCACATCAAACAGATACCGCGCTGTTTTTTTGTTGGGGGGTGGTTGTTTTGTTTTGTTTTTTTATCATATCATTTTTCTTCCAAAAGTAATTTTAAAACAAAACAAAAGATCTCTTGAGTTGACAGGTTACATTGATATAAATACCAGACATTGGCATAATGGTTAGTGTTCGCCAATGGCCCGGGAGACCTGGGTACAATCCCAGGTCGACTCATACCAAAGACTCAAAAAATGGTATTTGATGCTACCTTGCTTAACACTCGGCATTATAAGGTAAGGATCAAGAGTAAAGTGGAGCAATCCAGGGAAAGGGGTAGCGCCCTCTCTTACATCTTGATGTAGTAGCTATCGAAAAGGAAGCCTTCGGGTCACCCTCGACTACGGTCGCCAACTTTACTTACTACTACTTACATTGATATAAACCTATCCCCATTTTTCATCGGCTATCATACACTATTTAGATATTAGTCATTGTTAAAAATTCTTTAATCCACACAACAATAAAATCTTCAAATTTCCTAATTTCCTAAGCAAAATTTTCCATTTTTCAAGAGATCTTTAACATCTGAAATCCCAAGTTACACTGCCTTGATCACCTCGATGAGAGTTTGATTTGTTCGTTATTCTATGGTTTAGTGGACTTTTATGGCATATCAGCCATGCAGTATCTCATCAACCGAAAAGGACATCGACACGCGGCTAACAAAGGCATAGACAGCTACCGATCGGCTATCGGTCATAAGGACGTCAGACCTGACCGATAAAATGAAACGCAGTTTCTTCCAAGCAGCGGTCGTCTCGATACTGCTATATGGATGCACTACATAGACGCTTACAAAACGGATGGAGAAAAAACTAGACGGCAACTACACAAGAATGCTGCGAGCAATATTGAACAAGTCCTGGAGGCAAGACCCAACAAATAACCAATTGTACGGCCATCTACCTCCCATCACGAAAACTATAAAAGTTAGACAAACCAGATATGCAGGACACTGCTGGAGAAGCTGGGACGAGCTCATAAGTGATGTACTCCGATGGACCCCCTCATATGGCCGAGCAAAGGTAGGACGACCAGCTCGAACCTACATACAGCAGTTCTGTGAGGATGCGGGATGCAGCCCTGAGGACCTGCCAGAAGCGATGATCGATAGGGAGGAGTAGCAAGAGAATGTCAGGGATATCCGTGCTGGCGGCACGACATGAGGATGATTATATATATATATATATATATATATATAATTTGTAAACATTTTATAATAACATTTTTCAACGAGTCTGAGCTCATTTTTTGTGCATAGTTAAACAGTTGCAAGTATTTCTATCAAACACAAAAATCTTTTAACTTACAAACGTTTGTTTGCATACAGTTAAATGGTTTCAAGTATTGCTATGTAACAGTAACAATTTACGATCAGTCATTTGCTTACATGCAGTCAAATGGATATTCATATACTTTTTATAAGTTAACAGTTTGTAGGTAATTTCATTTTTAAACGGGCCATTGGACAATTGGGTAGAGTGTTCGCCAATGGTCCGGGAGACCGGAGTTCAATCTCTACATTGGGTCATACCAAAGACTCAAAAATAGTACTTGATGCCACCTTGCTTAACACTCAGCATCAAAAGGTATGGATCAGGGGTGATATGGAGCAATCCAGGAAATGGAGTAGCGTCCTCCCCTACACCTCAGTGTAGTAACAATTGAAAAGGAAACCTTCTGGTCCCCCTCGACTATGGTCGCCAAATTTACTTACTTGAATGGTTTCAATTATTGCTATCTAACGCAAGTAATTCTATTCAATATAAATCGTTTATTTATAGATAATGAAGTTGTTATTTTGCATCATTTATTATAGAATAAATGATTATAGAAGAAATAATAATAGAAGAAATAATTGAATGAATATAACTAAATAGTTAACTCTATTCATTCAATTACACACAGTCAGACGGCTCTAATTATTGCTATGTAATGGCTATTATTCAATTTAGGCATAAAGAGTTAAATGTATTGATATTTAGCACGAATAATTCTATTCAACATAACTCATTCGTTTGCGAACATTAAAATGGTTCCAAGTATTATAACTAACAATTCAATAAGACACGAGTTATTTGTTTACAAACAGTTAAATGCTCAAAGATTCCTGTTTCTAACAATTCAATTTCCCATAAGTCGTTTGTGAGCACACAGTTTAAATGTCAAATAGTTCTATTTGAACCATAGATAGGGCTATATCAGGCGCTACCTCTCCGGGCCAGAGTGGACCTCGGAGTAATGGTAATGAAGAGGTTCTTTGCATTCCCCAAAGATCCAGGACTGAAGCCTCACCATCCGATTATTTAGTGTCATATCTAAGACGCTCGTTGGGCTCGGTCTTATCCCACTGCAAAGATGCAGTCGGTGTATTCTACTGCTCCAACCGACTACACTATCATTATCCTTTCCTGGAATACCCTGTAAGATCATTATCAGATGAACCTGTTATGATTGATTGATTGATGTTAATGGCATGTCAACCCATCTGGCAACATAAAATGTCAAGGGGTTAGAGAATCGCCGTCATTGTAGGTTGATTTTTTGTATAGTTTCTAAATTTTTGTACAGTTATATGGTATCAAATATTTCTAGCAAATATAAATATTTTTCAAATAGAACTATTAAAAGCCGTAGGTGGGCATTAACATATACTACCACATTGGTTAAAGTGGACCTGGGAGTAATGACAATAAAGTGCCAATCCACGTTTACCAGATCTCTAGAACTAAAGCCTTACTACCAGATGCAGTTTAGTGTTACACACAGACACAACTTTTGCAGGGGTGGGGATTACCCATACTGCAGGAGATACAGTCAGTGTATACACAGCGGGTAAAATCTTATACTATCTTCAGTTCTATCGCATATATATATATATATATATTGTCATCCACTGGTAGTCTCGTTGTATCACAACTCTTCAGTGTGGCTAGACACGTAGGATGCTTCAAGCGAGGATTGAAACCCGCCCAACTTTACGTTAGGCTTAATATCATATCACTCAGGCATCAGTCGACATACACCAGCTCGGGAATTATAAGACATTATGTAGTAGCTTTAATTTGTTTACATTTTGCCTTACCAGATACCAGAGTGCTCAATTCATTCAAAGAGCTTTGCATTACGTGAGTGGCAGCCGTTAATTCTTTCGCCCGAGTACTCAAACCGACCGGGGAGAACGATATATATATATATATATATAAACGCGTGCATATATTTTAGGAATATCTTGATTCTCTAACTCACAATATACTGAGCATGTATGGAAATGCATTTCAGTAAATTTTCTGTTTTTATTTTATGCAGAAAAAGATTATTGTGAAAGTCATCCGGTGACGATCGCACTCCTCTGCTGATGATCAAAAACGTTGGTCACTTTATGAATACAGATTCTGAAAAAAAGATATAAATGCAGCATTTTCTCAATTAAATCAAACACAAAGTTTTTGGAATCACCCTATATATATATATATATATATATATATATAGGGTGATTCCAAAAACCTTTATCATCTTTAGGGGAGTAAATTTATGATATAATTTCAAATAGTCTCAACATATTCACCATTCCAGCTGAGACATTCTCGAAATCTCCCACAGGTGACTGAAAAAATGTTAATATTCCATGGAAATGTATTTATATAAAAAGTAGAACGAATATTACAGAGACCACCTGGGGAAGATACCCAAAATATGTGGACTGGGATGGTGAACAGGTGGGGACTTTAATGTCAACATACCATAAAAAAAACTCCTATAGAAACCTGAACATTATTTTAAACACAATATATATATATATATATATATATATATATATATATATATATATATTCGCAGGGCCCTCCTCGTAGTTTGGCGATCTTGCAAATCTCGCAAATGATTTGCCAACGAGGAGTAGCGAATTCAATCCTTACTAGGTACTTCATATTACTGGCATTGAGGAAATCTAAATAACACTTATTTTCAAAAAGGTGCTTCGTAAATTAAGCTTGCGAACCATTTGCAAATGAATTTTAATCACGCTGAGTTCGTAAACTTCTCGTTTCACAACTAATTATATATATATATATATATATATATATATATATATATATATATATATATATATATCATTATCATCAAGTCAAACTGCTGGCACGGATTTCCTTGACTCACTCTCTTCATCCGCTCCCGTCAGTTCTTCTCGACTACATCCCTTGTCCGCACAGAGCTATTGTCCGTAAGTTCTTGTTGGTCGGCCGACAGTGGTACGTCCATATGAAGGGGTCCATAGGAGGACTATATTTGTCTCTGCCTCCCACCAGATAGGACTTGACACAAAGTCAAAAACCCGAAGGCCAATTAAAGTGGGGATAAAGGGGAATGGAAGGTCGGGAATGAGCCGAGACTCGAACCCTGCTGGTCATTGACCCACTAAGTGCAATGTGGGTCTAATGAGTCAAGCAGTATCACGGATCTAAATCTTGATCTGGGCACGTATGCTAGAATATAACTTGAACTAGACTGTGAGGTCTAGTGCTATACAAGGGGTGCATAGGAGTAAAACAAAAAGGAGCTCGCCCACCCGGAGGTGGCCCAGCCGAAGTTGGGGGCCTTTCAGCCTCGAATCTGTCATTGATCGATTTCCCATCTGGCACGAATAACAGACGGCCCAACCAAAAGGCTGGGGTCCATAGAAGAACATCACTTATGTGTTCCTTTGCTTTTCCGGCAGAATCCCGCATGTCTTGATTGTCTTATTTGGATGGTTTTAATGATGGGAGGTAAGTGAATTTACTGCTGTTTTTTCGTGGGATGTTGCTTCCAGGATTTGTCCAATATAGTTCGTAGCATTTTCGGGCAGTTCCCGTTAGCTGTACGTTTTGTCACTATCCATGTGGTGCATCCATACAGTACTATCGACGCAACTGCTGCTTGGAAGAAATTCCGTTTTATTTTATCAGATAGATCAGACTTCGATATGATCGATAGCCTATCGATAGCAGTCGACCCCTATGCTAGGCTCATATTGACATCTCTTTCTGTAGATGAGACACTGCGGCCGAGGTACGTGAACTGGTCCTCTAATTCAGAGAACCACCATTTGGAGAGGAGATGACCCCCTTTCTTGATTAAAACACATGTACTCGATTTTGTCTGCAATCACGTGGAGGTACTATTTACCAATCCCTCCGCTCGGGCAGGATATGACACAAGGTCAATTTTTAAGCGGAGTTTAACAGGTTTGAATTCAGAGTTTTCCTTCTCCTAGACTAGTTGCCTCACCAAGGCTGAAGAACCTAGTCCGTCCTACTATTTACCCATAGCTGGAGGGAGAATAAGGGGGTTCATACCTTTCCCAAGGGTATTTGCCCGAAAGTGAACGTAATAGCGCGACTGGAGTACGAACTCGCGTACTACGATTCCGCAGTGCATCGCTTTAACCATTACACCACGAGTACACCCCGCACGTGGAGGTCAATGTCTCTTTCTGCCTGCTTCAGGCTGTGCAGTAGCAATTCAGCTTGGGTAAGTGTGTTTGCAAGAAGTGCTATATCATCTGCATCGTCTGTGTTCGTTATAGTTTCTGCGAGATTACGTCTGCTCCTTGTTTGTTTGTTTTTTGTTTTGTTTTTAGTGTAAAGACATTTTCTTTTATTTGATCTATCGACGTTGTAATTACGTAGTCTAGACGGATTATAAACGGATATGATGCTAATGTATCCCCAAGCAGAACTCAAGCAATATTGTCGAAGGGGTCTGTATCTCCATCCTGTGAGTGAACCTTGACTTTTGTCTTAGGATATTGTGTACAAACTTTGAGTAATCTATTGAGGAACAATACTCAGTATGAGTGATGAAATATATATATATATATATATATATATATATATATATATATATATATATATATATATTGTATTATTTGAGTAATCTATGGAAGAAAAATACTCAATATGAGTGATGAAATATATGTTGTCATTTACTATGCTTAGTTTTTTTTAACACTTGGTCAGAAGTGAATGACATTAGGTGCGAATCAAAGTCCCAATCAATGAAATGCTTGTGAAATTTACAAACCATGAGAGCATGCAAGGTGCCCAGAAATTAAGCATACGTAGAGGCGCTGAAGGAATGAAACTGAAATCACAATGACTGTCTATTCTTTTGCATAGTTATATATATATATATATATATAGAGAGAGAGAGAGAGGTGGGGACAGAGACAGAGACAGAAACAGAGAGAGGTGGGAGATAAAAAGAGTTAAGAGTGTCTTATATCTTGCATATACATAAATAATTTAGTAGTGAAATATTCGATGTTTGTGTTCGGAGTGATTTAAGGCCAAGGAAACGTAAAAATCATCATAAATAAAATATAGTTTGGTTTCTTTATTTAATGGTATATTAACCTTCGTGGTTTATTTAATTCAAAAGCCATCGTTGTAGAAGAGAAGCAGCGATACTATTCAACTCGTATATGGAGTGGGGATATGGTGGTTCATGCTTTTCCTAAACGTATTATTCTGAAAATGAACGTAATAGAGTCACCGGTGTTAGATCGATCTTACATCGAGGCTGCAGTGTAGCACTTTAGCCATTACCCTACCCCCGAAAATATAGTGTTACCGAATAGAAAATGAATTGAAAAGTGTCTATAATGAGAGTGAGAAATTTTTTTGGAAAAAAAGTGTTATTAGGATTTGAAGGTGCCGCAGAAAAAGAGTATTTCATATAATTTGAACAGGTTTCTGAGAGGACAGAAATAAAAGAAAAGGAATATCATGATATAGAGAGTGCAAGAGTGATGTGCAAATAGAAGGAATAAGAATATCGTCGATTAAATAAATTAAAAGAAAGAAAGAAAGAAAGAAAGAAAGAAAGAAAGAAAGAAAGAAAGAGAATAAGTTGAAAGAAAAGAGAAATTTAAAAAGGTTGAAAAATACACGAAGCTAAAAGAAGAAAAAAGAGAAGTTAAGAAGAAAGAAAGAAAGAAAGAAAGAAAGAAAGAGAGTTGAAAGAAAAGAGAAATTTAAAAAGGTTGAAAAATACACGAAGCTAAAAGAAGAAAAAAAAGAAGTTAAGAAGAAAGAAAGAAAGAAAGAAAGAAAGAGAGTTGAAAGAAAAGAAAAATTTAAAAAGGTTGAAAAATACACGAAGCTAAAAGAAGAAAAAAGAGAAGTTAAGAAGAAAGAAAGAAAGAAAGAAAGAAAGAAAGAAAGAAAGAAAGAAAGAAGTAATTAACAAAGAAAAGTAGAAAAAAATGAAAGAACGACAAAAAAAGATAGAGTGAAGGAAGGAAGAGATCAACAAAAGATACTATGAAAGTAAAAAAAAAAGTCTGATTGACAAAAAGAAAGAAAGAAAGAAAGAAAGAAAGAAGGAAAGAGGAAGGAAGGAGAGGAGAGAAAACCGAAAAAAAGAAAACAGAAAAGAAAACTAGACGGATAGAAATACAAAACAAAATGAACGTAAAGATGAAAAGAGATAAAAAAGAAGGAAAGAAAAAAGGAAAAAACGGAATGAACGCGGAAAGAAAACCCAACGAACAAGCGAACAAAAGAAATTGAGTCTGACTGAGTGAAAGATAGTGAGGAATGAAGGAAGAAACCAATCGGGGATGAACGTACAAAAGATTAAAAAAAAGAAAAAAGCGAATTAAATCAATAAGATACTGAGAGAAAAAAGAAAGGAAAAAAATATGAAGGAAAGAAATAGGGGAAGAAACGATGTAAAAGAAAGAAAGAAAGAAAGAAAGAATGAAAGAAATAAAGAAAATTTGATAGGCTGACAGATAGAAAAATACTTAGAAATGAAGGAAGGAAACTGGAAAGAAAGAATGAACGAGCGAACAAAAGAAACGATAAACAGAAAAACAGATAGAATGAAAGATGGAAGGAAAAAAGAAGGAATGAATGAAATAAGAAAGAAGAAAAAGGAAGCGTGTCCTTGTGGTGTAATGGTTAAAGCGACGGACTCGTAGTCAACAAGTTCGAACCTCAGTTGCGCTTTTACGTTCACTTTTGGACAAATCCTCTTGGGAAAGGTATGAACCCCCTTATCCTCCCAGCTATGGGTTAAATAGTACCACTACTGTTCTTCTAGAAGGATGGATTCGACATTGAATAACCCAAGAAGGTTGATATGCCATTAAACAAAGAAACAAAAAAAAGGAAAAAGAAACAACGAAATTAAATCGACAAGCTGAAAGAAAGAAGGGAAATCAGACTGGCTGATAGAGAGAAAGATAATTATAAATGAAATTAGGAAGGAAACAATTATAAAGAAAAAAACCTGGAAAGAAAAATGAACGAACAAGCACAAGACAGCTAGATAGACAGAAAGAATTACAGAATGGAAGGAGAAAAAAAGAGAAGGAATGAAGAAACTAAGAAAGAAAAAAAAACAAAAACAAACAGAATTAAAAAGACAAAAGAAAGAAAAAATGAAAGAGGAAATAAATGAAAAAAGAAAGGAAGGAAAAGGAGGGGGAAGGAAATGAATGAAGGAAGGAAAGAAAAAGTAAGGAAGAAAACAGGGGAAAAGTAAAGAAAAGAAACAAAGCAAGAAAAAAAATCTCAGAGAGATAAAGCAAGAAAGGAAGAAAGAAATCTGAAAAGAAACAACGACCGACCGAACGAACGAACGAACAAAAGAAAGAAAAAATGAAAGAGGAAATAAATGAAAAAAGGAAGGAAGGAAATGAAAGAAGGAAGGAATGAAAGAAAAGTAGGGAAGAAAAAAGGGAAAAGGAAAGAAAAGAAACAAAGCAAGAAAAAAAAATCTCAGTGAGATGAAGCAAAAAAAGAAGAAAGAACTCTGAAAAGAAAGAAAGAAAGAACGAACGAACGAACGAACAAAAGAAAGAAAAAAGCCAACCGATCAATACATGGAAAGAAAGAAAGAAAGAAAACAGATAGACCAAAAGGCGGAAAGAAATGAAGGAAGGAAAGAAATTGCGAATGAAAGAAAAACTAATGAAAAAAAGACGAATAGGAGAAAGAAAGAAACAAACAAACAAACAAAATTCGACTGGCAAACAGATAGAAAGGAAGTAAAAAATGAAAGAAAGAAAAAAGAAAAAAGAAGAAAAACTAGAAAATAAGCGAACAAATGAACAAAAGCAAAAGAAAATCAGGCAGAGAGATAGACAAAAAAGTAGAAAGGAATTAAGAAAAGAAGGAAAAAGAGAATAAATATGAAACCATTAAAAAAACAATGAACGAACAAAAGAAAGAAAGAAAGAAAGAAAGAAAGAAAGAAAGATACAGAAATTGATAAATGTATATTACTGAAAAAACCTATCACAGAAATAAAATGTATGAAAGGTCGAAAAAGAAAGAAAGAAAGAAAGAAAGAAAGAAAGAAAGAAAGAAAGAAAGAAAAAGACAACTATTTAAATAAATGTACTTCTTACTCGGCGAAAAAAAGAAGAAAAAGAAGAGAAAAGAAAAGAAAGGAAAGTCGTATAAAGAAAGATCGTGAAAGATTGGAAAAGTGAGTAAATAAATCTGGAAATTTCTTTCTTCCAATTTTTGATTAATTCTATGAAGAAAGAAAGAAAGAAAGAAAGAAAGAAAGAAAAAAAGAAAGAAAGAAAGAAAGAAATGAGTCACTAAATGAAAAACGAAAATGGAAGCAAAGAAAAAGAAAATGGAATATTAAACAAGGAAAGAAAACAATGAAGAAAATGAACGGGGTGAAAATTAAGAGGTGACAATAATTTAAATTGTTTGTAAGGGTCGGAAATGTAATTGAATGAGAGAGCAAAGGGACAAGTGAGAGGGTAAAGTGATCATTTACAGAGGAAGTAAGAGATTTAGTGAGTGAGTGAATGAATGAATGAAGAGTGAAGCGCGCAAAGTAGAAAATCATTGAACTGCGATATCACATGAAGGGCGGAATCAATATTACTGATAGAAAGAAAGAAAGGGGGGATGTGTGTGTAAGAAAGAAAGAAAGAAAGAAAGAAAGAAAGAAAGGTTAGCTTTGTGGGATTTTTGATAAGAATAGATTGATAGATAGATCAATAGATAGATTGATAGATAGATAGATGGAAAGGAAGCTTGATACAAGGTTAGAAAAACCCGTTTGAGAGAGATACGAAGCGAGAAGAAAAATAAAAATGGTTGTAATTTGAGGCGGCAAAAAACAGCATTAAAAATATAAACGAACGTGTAAAAAAATGATGGATTGATCTCAACGGCATTTCAACTTGTCTCGGGTTATTTTATACCTAGAGGTTAGAAATCACGTTCATTGTACATTTGTATTAATTTTTTTCTGAAATTGTTTCTTAACACACACTCTTATATATATATATATATATATATATATATATATATATATATATATATTATGAGAGTGTTGGTCGTCAGTAAATCACTTTGTGGTTATGTGTCGAACCAAGTGCAATATAATATGGAGAGTGCTCAATATCTAGGATAGAGTTATTATAATAATGATAATAAATAAATACATATTATATATATATATACATATAATCAATGGAAAATATTCTGCGACCTTAGGTTTCATGAAGTTTATAAAAGTTTTTAAAATTTATAAACTTCATGAAACATAAAGTCGCAGAATATTTTCTATGGATTAAATATATATATATATATATATATATATATATATATATATATATATATATATATATAAAATAAAGTAAAGTAAAGTTGATGGCCGAAGTCAAGGGTGACCCGAAGGCTTCCTTTTCAATAGTTACTCCTTTCCCTGGATTGCTCCATTTTACCTTTGATACTGTGTATTAAGCAAAGCGGCATCAAGTACCGTATGTCTTTGGTATGACTCGACCTAGGATTGAACCCCCGTCTCCTTGGCCATTGGCGAACGCTCTACCCACTAGGTCAATGAGCTGTATATAAATATATATTACACACGGTTTTATCGCGTACGAATAATTTTTAAACTGATCTATTTGACCCATAGATGGGATCCAAACAGATTCTACCACTCCAGGTTAGAGTGGATCTGAGAGTAATGGCAATGAAAGGGTACTCCACATTCCCCAGATCCGAAGCCTTCCCATCAGGTTATTTTAAGTGTCATAATCAGGACACCGCTACCCCTTTGCAGAAGATTGCAGACAGCGTACTCTTAGTCTCGCCGACAAGCTTATAAAAAAAGATTATTGATATACTTGACATATCAACCTTCGTGGGTTATTAATTGCCAATGCCTTCTTTCTAGATGAATAGCAGTGACGTTATTTAACCCATGGCTGGGAGGAGAAGGGGGTTCATACCTTTTCGAAGGGTATTTGCCCGAAAGTGAACGTAATAGCGCGACTGGAGCTCGAACTCACTTACTCAGATTCCGTAGTTTAGCGCTTTAACCACTACACCATGAGGATACCGCCCCACCTTTCGATTTACTCATAGATTTATGGGTACCAAATTATCAAATTATGAGATTGATTTATCTATTGTTAATAGCATTCTCTTTTGAATGGTTCACCATACTCCACATTTAAATTGTTTATAATACTCCTTATTGGAATTGTTCATAGTACTCCTCTTCTGAACTGTAGTGCTCTCAATTTAAATACTCTTAAATTTGAGCCTTAAAAATAATTCTTTGTGTATTTATATTTACCAACCCCTCCGCTCGGGCAGGATATAACACAAGGTCAATTTCTTAAGCGGAGTTTTACAGGTTTGAATTCAGAGTTTTCCTTCTTCTAGATTAGTTGCATCACCAAGGCTGAAGAACCTAGACTGTCCTACTATTTACCCATAGCTGGAGGGAGAATAATTGGATTCATAACTTTCCCAAGGGTTTTAGTGCTATGTGAAATGCAATCAGTCTCGTCCAGGAATTGAACTCGTGTCGCCGTGTCCATTTTCTACGACGATAACTATTACACTACGGGTACCTCCTTTGTGTATTAGTCGATTTCAATAAAAATTAACACTACAAAATTCGAGATATACTCGTACAAGATAAATGAAATGAAGTCAGTGAAATCCCCAGTTTTCGAGTTTGAATTTAAGTAAAATACCTGATCCTTTTCACTCCTCTTCTTGCTTTCGGATTGAACGCTGCAAAAGATTAAACAGTTAATTCAAAATGTGCCAGGTCTCGAGTATGTTTATTGGGGGGGAAGGGGATTAAAATCTCTGACACTCTCCGAAGAAATATTTCAGTTATTGCTCGTGAGTATAAGCACGGTCGTCCTTTTTAGAATAACCACGTGTTGCATTCAACACCCGAAGGGTTTTAGTTAAATACTGTCCCCAATGTTTTGCCTAAAATCATACGACTTCGAAATTCGATCTATACACATTATTAAAAATGCAAAAGCGAAAATAGATAAACCAACGGACACATGATTTACTTAATGGCATATCACGGATTATTTGATGCCAAAACCGTCCTTGTAGTGGAACTGTTGTGGAGACTATTTAACCCCTAGATAGGAAGAAAAGTGTTTAGATGATTACGTATTTTCTTCTATCGTAGAAATTCCAAACCAATAAACCACCTGTTACGAATAGAGATTTTCAAAGGTAGCAGTCACATTCTTTAAAATATTTTATTTCCTTTAATTTATCCTGGTATCAGATAATATTTTCCAGTTACCTAAGATCTTTGGATGACAATACTAGATCCCCTTTATCCTATTTACCCAACCCCTCCGCTCGGGCAGGATATGACACAAGGTCAACTTTTAAGCGGAGTTTAACAGGTTTGAATTCAGAGTTTTCCTTCTCCTAGATTAGCTGCCTAACCAAGGCTGAAGAACCTAGTCTGTCCTACTATTTACCCATAGCTGGAGGAAGAATAATTGGATTCATACCTTTTCCAAGGGTATTAGTGCCATGTGAAATGCAATCAGTCCAGGATTTGAATTCGTGTCGCCGTGTTCATTTCCTACGATGATAACCATTACACCACGGACACCTACTAGATCCCCTTATAAGCAACGATGTGTCCTTAGCAGACACCATCTCCCTTCCAAGAAACATGCCGTATGGGGTTATTGGGTTACCATCGGCAAGGAACGACGCTAGTAAACCTTCAGTATTCATACAAGCGGGAATAAGAACATAAAAAGGAAACATTGGACCCTGTCAAGGCCAAATATAACTGATGAAGTATGTGATAAGGAATGATAATGATAGTTAGTCTAACTGCTCAATAACTTCTCCGTTCTTCATTGTGACATGACAGCAATACGACTTTTTTTTTTTTGTCAAGATTCATGTTGATGGAGAAATGACTCAAAGACAAAAATGAGCTGATCTGAGACTTTTCCGAAGTAAAAATGAATATAAAGTGTTTTAGTTTGAAATCGAACCGAATTGCAGGTTCCGTTCTGATATTTTCTATGTGATGCATTTCTTGCGAGAGAAAGATTTTTAATAATTGATTAGAACAAAAATAAAAATGGTGGAGGCAAGAGTTCAAAAATTTCTTTGCCGGACTGGTAAATGTAATTTACAAAGCGCTTTGCTTTGATGTAGCACAAGGCCGAATGAATAGGGCGCCCAATGAGACTCGAACTCACTCGTGTAGGTCTGCTAGTCTAGCTTGCTAACCGTTACACCACCAGAGGTGGCCTTCTTTGCCGGACTGGTGTCTGAAATATGAAGTGGGGTTATGCTTTTTATTTTTATTTTTTTTTTTTTTGGTGGGGGGTATTTTATTTATTTATTAATTCATTTCGTTTTTTTATTTTTTATTTTTTTCTAGCTGGTACAAGAAATCTGTTTTCGAGCCCACGGAAGCAGCCGAATTAAGAAACAGATTTTATAGTCACTCAAACATGCTCAAGCGGGAAGATTGGTGCGACACGATATTTCACCCTAAGTCAACTTGATCTTGAAAAAATTAATATATATATATATATATATATATATATATATATATATATATATATATATATATATATATATATATATATATATGTATGTGTGTGTGTGTGTGCGTGTATATATATATATGTGTGTGTGTGTGTGTGTATATATATGTATATATGTGCGTGTATATATATATATATATGTGTGTGTGTGTGTGTGTGTATATATATATATATATATATACATGCTCTTTACACCTTTTCATTCATACACACACCTACACACCTACACACACGCACATGCACACTTGCAGTGTCAGAGAAGTGGTTACACTCTTTCTTTTATGGGATAGAATTAAAAACCTTAGAATACAACAGCAACAAACGTAATCATCTAATAAGCTTAGCTTAGTCTAGCATAAGGCCAGAGGTTTGGAGCACCCAGTAAGAATCGAATTCACTAGTTATGGACAATTAGGCTAACTCGCCGACCATTACAATGCGACATCAGGTGCCTAAACTCAGTTTGGAAGAAGGCCAGAAATATGAAGCACCACGTGAGATCGAACTCATGACTCAATGGCTGTGAGTCTGCGTGACTAGCTCGTTCAGCCACTACACTCCGACAGGGTGCCCTATGAACAACGCCCATTTCCCTAGGTGAGAGAAGGAACTGAAAATAACAGAACGAAATGGTCGGATGTTGTTTTTTTTCTTTCTTTCTTTCTGTAAATCGCTGACGTTAAAATATGTTTAGAAGTCCGTACACCAACACATATGCTATAAAAAATCAATAAATAAAGTCATCGGCAGTCACAGAATAGGACATTGAATTGTTTGAGAACACACACACACACACACACACACACACACACCTATATCTATGAATCTATCTATCTATCAATCTAAGTCTATTCATATCTATCTATCTATCTACGCTGGTAGACTTATGAATATGAGAACTCGTAAAAAATAGTAATTTACAATATTTTACAATAATTGTGCGTTGTAAATTTTGTTGAAAATAGAAAAGGTCGTCACTTAGGGCTCAATTTTCCGACCCTGTGCCAGAATTGTCTGAGAAAATTATTTTATGAGATTAAGTTTATTGAGTTGTACTCAAGTTATCAATTATCACTGAGAGTATTTTCCCTCTATCAACTTGTTTGTAAATGTGGTGCGTGGTAAGTAAAGAGGGTAACGTTGAATTTTATCATTTTAAGTTCATCTTTGTAAAGTATAAGGCCCCGTGTATGATGTGCCAAGTGAGAAGAGATCGAATTCATTAAAACTCTAATAGATTTTAAGACTTGATTTGCATCTTGTCCTCCCTGATTCTCCAATAATTTTAAGCTCTGTCGTTGTGGCTAAAAATTCGCTGCCTGTGTCTCCGGTGGAGGGGAACCCGCTTCCCCACCAAAATAGAAATGTCTTGGGTATGGCATTAAAAGGTATCTTATAGATGTGTTCCAGTTCTGAAGACCTTGAGTATTTCTATTACTTCTAGGTCCACTCTAAGCAGGTGCTTTTGTACTAAGAAGTGTTCCATCTATGGGTCGAATATATCAGTCATATTCGACTGAAAGGTGTGAAAAAAAAAACGAAAAAGAAAAAGAAGAAACTAATCGTAAAAAAAAATGCAATTATAAAAACTATTTATTAACTTCAATCAGTCAATACAAAAAAAAATCTCTTAAGAAACGATTATAGAAAAAATGTCAATATGAACGTTTAATGAACATGATTCTCTAACCTCTTTTCATAAAATAATCCTAGAAAGGTTAACATTTCGTTGAAATTTATCAACCTATCCAATAATGTTCAAAGCCATATCATCATAACCCTTAACTGATTAGTGACCAATTCGCCCTTGTTTAGAGAAAATCTGGATTAAAGATAAAGTGATAAATAAAACTTATGCAATAATAATTATTAATTTTAAAGAATAATCCCTGATCCATGTCGAGGCTTCAATAATCGTAATTTTTCTGTGGATATTTCCTTAAAAGTTATTCATCCTCAAAGCGCACCCTTTCCTCTTGTGGCTTAAAAACTGGATTTCGGCCTCGGAATAAACGAGATCGAAATCCCGTTGCGTTATTTCGTTCCTTTTCGGACTAATATCCTAAGAAAATACATTGAACTTCTTTACCCACACAGCTATGGGTTAAATGTTATTCTGCAGGGATGGCGTTGTTATTAAATATGCCAATAAACAAACTAAACCTTTTCATTTCTGGTAATTCGAATTAAGTTTTTTTTTTTTTCTTTTTCTATCTTTTCTTTATATTCTTTGAAAGAGGGTTTGAATTCAAAGACGGTTACTTTCTATCTATTTATTTTTCAATCTATTTATATATCTACCTACCTCTGGCCTCTTCATATCTATCTATCTATCTATCTATCTATCAACGATTGTGTCTTTCTCTACTCTTTATTCATCTATCTATCTATCTATCTATCTATCTATCTAAGAAATATGAATGTTCTGTCAGATGGTAAAAGTATATGTCTTTAAGAAAGAAAAAAAAAACTAAGAAAGAAAAAGATAGACGTCTTTTTCTTTCTTTTTTAAATATAATTTGGGAGAGGAGGATCTGAATTTAAAAACAGTTACTTTTACCCTCTGACAGAACGTTCATATTTCTTAACAGTCAGCTGATAATCATGTCAAAGACAAACAAATAAACAAACAAACGAACAAACAAAAAACAAACAAACAAACAAAAAAACAGTTATGACTTCCGACGATCTTTCTATAAGCTAATAAGTTGCAAACTTCGATTCGATAAATTTCCTTTCCTCGTATACCCGTAATATTCAGACAGATAATCAAAACTAGACTCTCTCTCTCTCTCTCTCTCTCTCTCTCTCTCTCTCTCTCTCTCTCTCTCATTCACACACACACACACACACACACACACACACACACTCACACACACACACACACACACACTCTCTCTCTCTCTCTCTCTCTCACACACACACACACATTGTTTATTTAATTTAGTGAAACACAGGGAAAAAAGAAGATGAAATTGTCATTGACTAAGCTTACTTCTTTGAGAAATATAACAGAAATTTGGATCACAGTGAGAATCGAACTCACTAGCAATGTAGTCAGATAGCCACGCTTACTTGCATGAAGCGTTTAATGGGATAAATTTGGAGTCCGAAAATTGATCTTTTTTAAGCGGAACTATTTTCCTTGTCGCTCTTAGTTCATAGCATTTCGACCGATTACCCCCGGCCTTCTTCAGGTCTCTTTGTAGTGTCATTTGTGAAATTCCATATAAATGAGAATATCTTTTTACTGTTATTGATTAGTAATGACTCTTCCAATTTTTCTTTATTTGTTTATTTATTTATTCATTATTTATTTACTTTTTTATTTATTTTGTTATTTATTTATTTACTACTAAAGGTGCGTTCACGTTTGTTTAAATCTATACTGGATTTATTGATAAAAGTCAAAGAGAGTCTTTAGAAAATATATCAGAAAAATGTGAGAAGGGTAGACGGTCGAAACGTCGTTGACCAAGGAGAGGAACAATCAATTTTTTAGGAATTAGAGTAACCCTCGCCAAAACAAATTTAAATTCGAAGATTGTGTGGTACAAACTTTGAACTGGTCGGGAAAATCAGAATTTTAAAATTTTGGCTTTTAGAACTCGATCATTGGCCCCTAAAATCAGAGCGGATATTCACGAGCCAGTAA
This sequence comes from Sepioteuthis lessoniana, assembly GCA_963585895.1. NCBI lineage: Eukaryota > Metazoa > Mollusca > Cephalopoda > Myopsida > Loliginidae > Sepioteuthis > Sepioteuthis lessoniana. Next base: position 4,424,941 of record OY757921.1, on the reverse strand, counting down.
AATTTATTTTCACTACATAAGAAATCTTGTTTGATTTCGTCGTACATCAAGAAATTCAAATGATATTTCAGGTATATATAGGGGATAGGGTCTGTCCATTTGATGAAATTATTTATAAGCGTAGAAATTTGTATGGAACAAAATCCAATCTTTAGAAATGATAAAAACTTTCAAGAACTTGTGATTATGGAGTTGACAAAAAAAATATTTCGAATTATCTATTCAGATCTTTTATCAAAACAAGAAAAAAAAAAAGATATCTACCACAACCGTACATGCACATATAATTCATCTGCTACCTTGAAAATCAGATTTATTTTCAAATATATAAACTCTTATATTGTATATTAGACACACGGAACGTAAAATAGACGTCTTTATTGCTTCTTTTTAAATTGTTTATGTGACACATATTACATTAATGAAAGATAATCAACTCAACACACGAAGATATATTAGTTTTATCAAATAGATAGATAGATAGATAGATAGATAGATGAACTTATAAATACACAGAGAGTTCGAGATAAAGACAACGGTATTTAAGGAGAGTGCCAGAGAGAGAGAGAGAGAGAATGAGAGAGGGAGAGACAGACAGGGAGTCACAGTAAGAGAGAGAGAGAGAGAGAGAGAAAGAGAGAGAGAGTTTAGGAATGACAATGAGTTACTAAATAATTTTGAGGGACTTAACATTCGTCCAAATTCGAACGCTTAAATCCCTGACTAACATTTTGAAGTATATAAAAAAAAATACACAATATGAAACATGCTTCTTCCTTCTTTCTTTCTTTCTTTCTTCAGTATTTTTTCTTTTTGTATCTATAAACACCAACGACGATAATAATAACGAAAAAAAGAAAATCTTGAACGTACACAAACTCTCACTTTTCTCCACAAACGTAAATGTACTTGTATTTTTTCTTCTTCCTTCCTTCCTTCTTGCTTCTCAGCAATGACTATTTATACTCCCTATTCTACGGCTAATACTGCTACTGTAGTAATCGTTGCTACTACTACAACTATTACTACTACTACTACTACTTGTTCAGCCAACAACCAGGCTGGAGTCAGACTATGTATGTATGATGAAAATAGAGGACAGATTCAGAGCAGCATGTACTACATCCCGATGTACATCAAGTGTATTTATACATATAGGTAAATATATATACACTAGCCTGAACACACATCCATAAACACACGAAAGGTATATATTAGCTATTTAAATATATAGTTTAAGTACAACCAGCTTTGCGCACACACACACACACACACACACACGCACTTGAAATAGTTTTCACGCAAACATTGGAAAGCTTAAACAGTTGAGTATTGCAAAAGTGCTGTTAGTTAAACCTTAAAAAGAAGGCGTATATTAAGCATTATATTTACTCATATACATAGATTTGCATCTGTAAAAACAAAAACACTATAGCTAAGATGTACACACCTTATCTATATTAGATGCACACTTGCATGTTTATTTACAAGTTTAGCTTGTGTTAAAACTAAAGAGTTAAAAACTAAATCTACCTTACTTAATACAAACGTTTTTATATACATATGCAATAGCGAATTCAAGTAAGGAAAAGAAGAGCTAAGAAGAGAAAAGAAAACGTTTTTTTGCTGGACGAAAGAAATACTGAGAAAGAGTAGAAACCACTAGCGCTACAAAAAAAAAAAAAAAAAAGAAAAGACAGATAGGGAGAAAATAGAGAAAGAAAATGATAGAAATAATTAGAAAGTGAAAAAGAAAAAAAAAAAAAGAAAGAAAGAAAACTTGCCGACCAATTTTGAGGCTGACTGGATACTAGCATGGACGTTTGCCCAGTATATATATTTTGACGAAAGAAAAAAAATTCTCTGACCAGACCAACGTATTCCTATACTGCTAAATCTTTTTAAAATTTTTTTTAGCTTTTTTTTTTTTTTTTCACTCCCCGCAAACTATCCACACTCTTTCCTTCTATACACGCAAACACACTTGCACGTACCCATATGCGAGCGGATGTGTACTATTGGTAAAAATCGAACTGTGTCGTGTATATGTACTTTCATAGTTACGTTCTCAATTCTTCACGTTTAAAAAAAAAAAGGGATTTAATTTTTCACGTGTTATATACGAGAAAAATGAATGATTTACACGTTTTTTCTATCCTTAGGTCTTGTTTGAAACCTAACTTCTTCGCACAATTGTTTGTAGGTATTGTTTAAAAAACAAAAACAAAAACGACACCCCCACCAAAAAACAACAAAAAAAAACAAAACACAAACGGTCTAATGATGAATACAAGAGAGACGTGTAAAATCTTATATATACTAGTTGAGTATAATAAAATACTCTACTCTTTGAAAACTCCAGAATTTTAAGCACACATTTGAGATTGCAAGTTGAAATACAATGCAAATATACGCACATTTTCTCATGCAAGTAAGTATATTTACCATAGTATCTCAAGACGCATAAATAACAACAGTACTACACACACACACACACACACACACACACACACACACACATATATATATATATATATATATATATATATATATATATATATATATATACATATATATATATACACATGCACACATATATACAAATAAGTATATCTTATACACAATTATAAGAATACCCACACACGCATATATATACATACGTATATATAAACATATACGCACATAAATATAAGTATATATATATATATATATATATATATATATATATATATATATATATATATATATATGCAAGCATACACACACACACACATATAGGTAAAAGTTAAAGCTTTAAACAGCGAAGAATAATACGCAATCTAAGTTAAAGGACACATGTATATACAATTGTGAACAATTTACGCAAGTATCGATCTATCTATCTATCTATCTATCTATTTATTCTACAAGCATATACACATTTAACGCAGAATTAAAATATCTGCCCTTCTCTCTACACGCTTCTATCTATTCCGCAAACGTGAACACATTTAACGCAGGCCAAATCTCTATCTGTCATTTTCACTTAACCTCTCTCTCTCTCTCTCTCTCTCTCTCTCTCTCTTCACTTACACATATCTATCAACCTATTCCAGAAACGTGTATACATTTTAGTGAGGTTTAATTTCTCTCCATATCTCTCTCACTTTTCAACCCCCACACACTATATATATATATATATATATATATATATATATATATATATATATATATATATATACACATCTATCTATTTAACTATATATATATATATATATATATATATATATATATATATATATATATATATATATATATATATTTACACACACAAATGCGCACACACACTCACGTTCAAATAAACAGAGAGAAAATATAGAATCTTTCTTTTCTAAAATGAAACAAGCTTACTTATTGATAGACCTAGCTAATTAATCTTGTCTAGTTTTATCCAAAAGTTTACTATAATGAATCGTATTGTTCTTTATTCACCGCATGATTTTACTAACAAGTCCGAGTAACAACACACTTCCTGTTCTTCCACAGAGCGTTAGCAAACTTCACCCGTGTTTTTACAGTACGAACGAAATAAGCTTTCCTTCGTCTACACAGTTTCAAAAAGGTCCGTCGTTGTGGGCATGCGCGTAAAAGGCGTAAGGTGTTGCTTGTATATCTACTATGAAACCTGTGATCGACACACTTCTAAAACGGAAGGGTTGTATAGAGACGAGAAATCGAGAGCTTTGCTCTCACACCACACCATACACACACACACACACACCTAGTTTTTTTAGTTTTTTTTTTTTCAAACAAAATCACAGGCGATATTTACACATTTAAAAAAAAAAAAATTGGCTTATAAGCAAAATCACTGGATCTTTTTGTGATTCAATGCGTACAGGATTTTTTTTTTCAATTGGAAAACCAAAATAACAAAACAAAACTTTTCTGATTGGGTTGGGAGTACCTATAAGGAAATATATGTGTATATACATATTTTTTTACTTTAGAAAAATCAAACCAACAGGCTCTTTATATAGCTATACATAAAGCTTGCAAGTTAATCAGAAAAAAAAAAGCTTTCAAACACAATTGTAATTTTCTGTTGGAGTATCCAACACTGAAAACATTTTTCCAGTTCGTATTTGTAATGGGAAACGATATGGAAGGTTTAACACTGATTTTTTTAAAAACATCTACCTTTATTCATAACAACATATATTTTAAAGACACACTGTAGTTTATTTCTTATTTAATTCTTTAATATGCACAAGTAATTTTGCTATATTTTTTCATTCTTCACAAAGTACATGCTACACACGAAACACCAACACAATGAGAAATAATTCACTACCAAATTTTATCCACATATGTGTGTGTATGTAAAAAAAAGTATATATATATAAATATATATATATATATTTATATATAAATATATATCTGAGGTATATTTTGTTTGCAGAAGTAATATCCACTGATGATGTTTACATCCACCATGGATAGCTATCGGTCGCATAGACCGACCTTGTGGAAATACTCTACGTCAATTTTAATCGGATTTCTTTTCAACACTATCGGACCAATTGGATGCGTAAGCGATAAATTTCTATGGAAAGCTAATTCGGAGGTAGTTATTCAAGGTAAGTGGAACTATTTTATTTATACACACACACCCTTATGTATATATATATATATATATATATATATATATATATATATATATATATATATATATATATATATGCCTACATGTGTCATTTCTATTGGGCGAAAGAAACAAAACAAGAAATAAAAAAGAGAAAAACCTCTGACATACTTTGGTCGAGAGAATAAACAGAAAAAATAAATTTTAGCAGGACTGCATATCTTGCCTGGATAACTTTGCGTGTTCTCAGGTCGAACTATACAACTTGAAGGCTGTTTCCTTGCTAGTTATTGCCTCAACAATGATTTGATATTTTTATGGTATAATATCTAATGTAAGTAGTTCGTGGAATTAAATTGGATTATGTGCATTGACAAGGAAAAAGATAATAATAAAAAATA
>OY757921.1:4412416-4414916 GCA_963585895.1 Sepioteuthis lessoniana | reverse complement strand
GCTTTAATACAAATTAATGATACGCTGAGAAACATTAAAAACATTAAAGTTTACTTGATAGGATCGTGACGGAAACGTGTTTTGACCCTTACACTTTAAAGACAGACAAGAAAGAGAAGAGCTATTCTTTTTCTTTAAAGTCGACGTTAAAATATGTAGAAAACAAAAAGATAAAATAGGAAAAACCTATTTATACGTTTTTCTTTATTTTTCTCTAAGAAAATAACATATAATGTTTTCAGATATAAATTTCTCTGGACAAATTTACGGGTGTGTTATCACATATCTATCTATCTATCTATCTATCTATCTATCTATGATCGTGTGTGTCGGCACATAAGTGTATATGCAGTTATGCACATTTACATATATACCCAAGATTTATTTTGTTTATATATACATGCAAGTACTTTGACTATATATATATATATATATATATATATATATATATATATATATATATATAGAGAGAGAGAGAGAGAGAGAGAGAGAGAGAGAATCGACTCATTCTCGTTTCCTCTTACCGGATATAGTTTTCCTAAGTCCTTCTTCTATACTCGGTTCTTTTTCCCCTTACTTTATTTCATCTCTCTCTTTCTCTGTCTCTCTCTGTCTCTCTCTCTCTCTGTCTCTTGTTTTTAGCTTTCCCTCTTTTCTCTCTCACTATCTACCCACGTGCATGAGTGTGTGTGTGTGTGTGTGTGTGTGTGTGTGTGTGTGTGTGTGTGTGTGTGTGTGAACATAATCTCCTCCTTGTTTTCTTTCATGCCATTGTCTTCCTGTTTCCCCTCTCTTTCACTCTTTTTTCTCAACTCATTTCTTTTTTCCCTCTCTAATTCTCTCTTATCTTGTCTCTCACTTTCTCTTTTACGCCATCTATCACTCTCTCTCTCTCTCTGTATATATATATATATATATATATATATATATATATATATAAAACCGGTTTTTCAATCGAGACAAAATTCCCTCGACTCTTCCTTCACTATATTTTTTGCTTTTATTTTGTTTTGTTTTTTGTTCCATAATTCTTTTGGGGTCCCTTCCCCCACTCTAATGTCCGTATGTCTCTCGAGTAGTCAATTTAGTGGTGTATGTCCCTCTCTTTTCTATATTACCGGGGTAACAAAAAAACAAACCAAAAATCCACAAAAACAACCTAAGTGGCCAAGGTATTTTTAGCAGAGTCTTAGTTGTCTCTAACTTCAACACATTTCCCTTAATAATAATAAAAATAGCAATGGTGATAATAATATCTTCAAGACAAACAATCGTATTAATAGAACCGCTTATCTCACCGTATTTTCAAGCATGCTATGTTACACGCGTCTGGCTGTGTGTGTGTGTGTATGTGTGTGTGTGTGTGTGTGTGTGTGTGTGTGTGTACACGAATAATATACATATTGATTCAAAAACTCAAATGTACAACGTGCGAAAATGTCCGTGCGAATTCCCCGGTCTCACAACTCATTATTAACAAAACGATTGTCGTGATCATTCTAATAACAGCGTATTTATCAAAACATCTAAACCTAAGAACAATTAAAAGAAATACGATTCTTACACGAAATACTACTACTACTACTAATAATAATAATAATAATAATAATAATAATAATAATGTGGTTCTTGAAAAATATTACCGTGCCAGTAATAGTAAGAGAGAGCCCTGTGTATGATCAAGAAAAGGATAATGAACTCATCAGCAATATACCTGGCTCCCGGTCCATATGAAATACAAAAAAAATTGCGCTTTGAGGAACTGCGTATCTCCCTATGAAAGCACTATCAATGCGACTGGAAAAATAACGACCAAAGGAGTAGATGGAACATGGAATACATATAATCACTATCTTCCTTCGCGCGAGGTCTTAGATAAAGATCTGATGAAAGACTGTAAAAAAAACCGAAGCTGAAGCTGAAAATTGAATGATAATAATGATAATAATAATAATAATAATTCCAGAGAGGTAAAAAAAAATCTATGGAATATGAAGATGACGGTGATACCACTCGTAGTTGGTGCACTTGGAACGATCCCCCAAAGACTAGGTGAGGGAGCTGAAAGAATTAGAAATCGGAGGACAAGTGGAGACCATCCAAACGACAGCATTGCTGAGAACGGCCAGTATATTGAAAAGAGTCCTAAAGACTTAAGGAACCTTGCTGTCACTCAGACTCCACTGAAAGACCTTCGGCTATCGCCGATATGAAAATCTCGCGAAGAGCAATGATGATAATGATGATGATAATAATAACTGTCAAGAATTCTGAGATATTAATAGACCACCCAATCCTGGCCGAAATATAGACCTGTTTTTTAATCAACAACAAAAAAATATGTTAACTATTTGTGTTTGCTCTCCCAACAGACTCCAGTAATATGGGCTACATTCATATAATTGACGTCAGCGCAATGCGAAAAGTATCTATCACATTACGTTGGATTCTGTCGAACTTGCTGTCCACAAGTTTGAGAATTTATTACACTGTTTCGACC
>OY757921.1:4345539-4408039 GCA_963585895.1 Sepioteuthis lessoniana | reverse complement strand
AGAATGCAATCCATCAGCTTTAATACAAATTAATGATACGCTGAGAAAACATTAAAAACATTAAAGTTTACTTGATAGGATCGTGACGGAAACGTGTTTTGACCCTTACACTTTAAAGACAGACAAGAAAGAGAAGAGCTATTCTTTTTCTTTAAAGTCGACGTTAAAATATGTAGAAAACAAAAAGATAAAATAGGAAAAACGTATTTATACGTTTTTCTTTATTTTTCTCTAAGAAAATAACATATAATGTTTTCAGATATAAATTTCTCTGGACAAATTTACGGGTGTGTTATCACATATCTATCTATCTATCTATCTATCTATGATCGTGTGTGTCGGCACATAAGTGTATATGCAGTTATGCACATTTACATATATACCCAAGATTTATTTTGTTTATATATACATGCAAGTACTTTGACTATATATATATATATATATATATATATATATATATATATATATATAGAGAGAGAGAGAGAGAGAGAGAGAGAGAGAGAGAGAGAGAGAGAGAGAATCGACTCATTCTCGTTTCCTCTTACCGGATATAGTTTTCCTATGTCCTTCTTCTATACTCGGTTCTTTTTCCCCTTACTTTATTTCATCTCTCTCTTTCTCTGTCTCTCTCTGTCTCTCTCTCTCTGTCTCTTGTTTTTAGCTTTCCCTCTTTTCTCTCTCACTATCTACCCACGTGGATGAGTGTGTGTATGTGTGTGTGTGTGTGTGTGAACATAAATCTCCTCCTCGTTTTCTTTCATGCCATTGTCTTCCTGTTTCCTCTCTCTTTCACTCTTTTTTCTCAACTCATTTCTTTTTTCCCTCTCTAATTCTCTCTTATCTTGTCTCTCACTTTCTCTTTTACGCCATCTATCACTCTCTCTCTCTCTCTCTCTGTATATATATATATATATATATATATATATATATATATATATATATATAAAACCGGTTTTTCAATCGAGACAAAATTCCCTCGACTCTTCCCTTCACTATATTTTTTGCTTTTATTTTGTTTTGTTTTTTGTTCCATAATTCTTTTGGGGTCCCTTCCCCCACTCTAATGTCCGTATGTCTCTCGAGTAGTCAATTTAGTGGTGTATGTCCCTCTCTTTTCTATATTACCGGGGTAACAAAAAAACAAACCAAAAATCCACAAAAACAACCTAAGTGGCCAAGGTATTTTTAGCAGAGTCTTAGTTGTCTCTAACTTCAACACATTTCCCTTAATAATAATAAAAATAGCAATGGTGATAATAATATCTTCAAGACAAACAATCGTATTAATAGAACCGCTTATCTCACCGTATTTTCAAGCATGCTATGTTACACGCGTCTGGCTGTGTGTGTGTGTGTGTGTGTGTGTGTGTGTGTACACGAATAATATACATATTGATTCAAAAACTCAAATGTACAACGTGCGAAAATGTCCGTGCGAATTCCCCGGTCTCACAACTCATTATTAACAAAACAATTGTCGTGATCATTCTAATAACAGCGTATTTATCAAAACATCTAAACCTAAGAACAATTAAAAGAAATACGATTCTTACACGAAATACTACTACTACTACTACTAATAATAATAATAATAATAATAATAATGTGGTTCTTGAAAAATATTACCGTGCCAGTAATAGTAAGAGAGAGCCCCTGTGTATGATCAAGAAAAGGATAATGAACTCATCAGCAATATACCTGGCTCCCGGTCCATATGAAATACAAAAAAAATTGCGCTTTGAGGAACTGCGTATCTCCCTATGAAAACACTATCAATGCGACTGGAAAAATAACGACCAAAGGAGTAGATGTAACATGGAATACATATAATCACTATCTTCCTTCGCGCGATAGTCTTAGATAAAGATCTGATGAAAGACTGTAAAAAAAACCGAAGCTGAAGCTGAAAATTGAATAATAATAATGATAATAATGATAATAATAATAATAATAATAATAATAATAATAATAATAATTCCAGAGAGGTAAAAAAAAATCTATGGAATATGAAGATGACGGTGATACCACTCGTAGTTGGTGCACTTGGAACGATCCCCCAAAGACTAGGTAAGGGAGCTGAAAGAATTAGAAATCGGAGGACAAGTGGAGACCATCCAAACGACAGCATTGCTGAGAACGGCCAGTATATTGAAAGAGTTCTAAAGACTTAAGGAACCTTGCTGTCACTCAGACTCCACTGAAAGACCTTCGGCTATCGCCGATATGAAAATCTCGCGAAGAGCAATGATGATAATGATGATGATAATAATAACTGCCAAGAATTCTGAGATATTAATAGACCACCCAATCCTGGCCGAAATATAGACCTGTTTTTTAATCAACAACAAAAAAATATGTTAACTATTTGTGTTTGCTCTCCCAACAGACTCCAGTAATATGGGCTACATTCATATAATTGACGTCAGCGCAATGCGAAAAGTATCTATCACATTACGTTGGATTCTGTCGAACTTGCTGTCCACAAGTTTGAGAATTTATTACACTGTTTCGACCACTGATCTTTCGGGTCTTCCTCAGGTCATCAAGTAATCTGATAAAAGTCCGATGGATCGATGGCCGAAATGATGAGTGAAAAACTAAAAAAAAAAAAAAAAAAAGAATAGATGGCTAAAAAAAAAAAAAAAAAAAGAATAGATGGCTAAAAAAAAAAATACACAGAATGCGTTAAGTCCGTTAATTTTCTTCAAATTAATATACAGCTTTTTAAACGAATCAGAATCATTTTTTGCAAAAAATGTTTTTGGTAAAAACACGGAAACGTGCAAGTGCAACAAGCTCCATACCTAACAGATCTAGCTCAAAGCAACTTTTTCTTGTTTCCTAAGCTGAAGGTTTATCTTAAATGTTAGATTTGAGGACGTGGAGTTTATTACAAGAAACTAAGCTGCACCAATGCATCATAACAAAAGGAGAAGAGCGTCGACCAGAGAAAAACTCCCTAAAATGTGTTGAATGCCAATGGCATTATTATTCTAAGATAAAATTTTTATTTTAAAATTTTAAAAGTTTTATTCATTATCATTTTTTTTTCTTGGTAAAAGCTTCCGTTTAAATACCTTTTGGACACACCTAGTAAGTTGTTGGCGACCATAGTCGAGGGTGACCCGAAGGCTCCCTTTTCGATAGCTACTACACCAAGGTGTAGGGAAGGGCGCTACTCCTTTCCCAGGATTTCTCCACTTTACCCTTGATCCGTACCTTATAATCCTGAGTGTTAAGCAAGGAGGCATCAAATACCATTTTTAAAGTCTTTGATATGACTCGACTTGGGATTGAATCCAGGACTCCCGGGCCATTGGCGAACACTCTAACCATTACACCAATACACCTAGTAAACAAATAAAAATCGTTTGAATTCAAATTTGAACAGGGTGGGTTGCATTAGCCGTTGGTAAATTTGATAACTTACGCATGTGTGTATTTGTATATACTTTCTTTTCCAAATTTAACTGATGATATATATATATATTAGCAAACCTATTTTTTTAGTGATTTCTAGTGTTTAGTGTTAAAAGGCAAATACACCACTTCTAACTTTTAGGCGCCTCTGGTGGTGTAATGGTTAGCAAGCTCGACTAGCAAACCTACACGAGTGAGTTCGAGTCTCATTGGGTGCCCCTTTCATATGGTCTTGTGCCACATCTAAGCAAAGAGCTTAGTAAATTTCCACCACTTCTCACTTTTATCTATCCATATATAATGCTGTTGTTTTTAGCTGACTGTTTGTCCAGGTCACCAGGCAAATGCTTCTTCCCAAATCAAACAAATATCTGGTTTGGTTTAGTTTGGTTTGGTTTTATGGCATATCAGCCATTGTACGTTATTTAATGCCAAATCCATCTTTATCCATATAAACTGTTCTTTTTCAAATAATCCAGTTTAGCATAAGAACACAGTATAAATGTCAAAAACAGTTCTATTTCAAGCAATTCAGTTTAGCATAAGCACATAGTTTAGTTCTATTTGACTCATAGATAGTACCCTCTCAGGGGCTATGACTCCGAGCCGTAGTGGTATGTGAGCAAGGACAATAAAAGGGTACTCCAACATTAATGGAGTCGCACCATCAGCTCATTTAGTTTCATATTTAGGACACTCGTTGGGGGAGTCTTATTCCTCTGCAGAGATGTAATCGGTATATTTTACAACCCCAGCCGACAGGGCCAACAAATTTCTGAATAATGAGTTACATAATTGGATATATATATATATATATATATATATATATATATATATATATATATATATATATATATATATATATGTAGCATTAAAAATAGGTTATTACAAAAGTAGGAAACTGAATAAGCTTTATCATTTGTTTTCAAGCTTTTTTTTTTATACATCCTCTTTTCTTTTCCTGGCCCTGTCGATCAGGTTTTGGATACAATTACTGTATCCCCTATAAAGGCGTTATCGTTCACCTACTAATGTGGTTTCATGCGTATGAAATTAACTACATGGTGAGGCTTTAATTTTGGAGATCTGGTGGGTGTTGGGAATCCTTTCGTTGCCATTACTCCCTGGTCCTCTCTGAACTAGAGTGGTAGTACCAGTTAGGGTTCCATTTGAGGGGCAGGTAGTTCTTTTAAAAAGTATTCGTATTTAGAAAGAAAACTTGACGCTATAAAGCTGTTGATTATTTGTATCAAAAAACTATAATTGCTTACTAAGCATGAATATTAGTCACTTGAAACCATATAAACTTATTTAAGTAGATTGGCGTTCGCTAATAGTTCGGGAGACCGAGGTTCAATCCCAGGTAGAGTCATACCAAAGACTATGACTTGATGCCTCCTTGCTTAATACTCAGCATTATAAGGTACGGCTTAAATACAAGTGGAGAAGTCTCAGGAAAGGAGTAGCGCCCTCTTCATCACTACGGTGTAGCAGCTATTGAAAAAGGGAGCCTTCTAGTCGCTCTCGACAACAGTCGGCTATTTTACTGACTAGATAGGAATACTTGAAAACATACCGCGTACAAATTATTTGCATTGTATAGGTTTTGTAGTTTTAATGGCATATCAGCATTCTTGGGTGATTTAATGTCAAATCCATCCTCCTAGAAGAACAGTAGTGGTATTATTTAACCCATAGCTGGGGGGATAAGGGGGTTCATCCTATTTACCAACCCCTCCGCTCGGGCAGGATATGACACACGGTCAATTTTTAAGCGGAGTTTAAACGGTTTGAATTCAGAGTTTTCCTTCTCCTAGACTAGTTGCCTAACCAAGGCTGAAGAACCTAGTCTGTCCTACTATTTACCCATAGCTGGGGGGAGAATAATTGGATTCATACCTTTCCCAAGGGTATTAGTGCTATGTGAAATGCAACCAGTCTCGTCCAGGATTTGAACTCGTGTCACCGTGTTCATTTCCTACGACGATAACAATTACACCACGGGCACCTCCATCATACCTTTGCCAAGGGGATTTATCCGAAAGTGATAGTAATAGCGCGACTGGAGTTCGAACTCGCTTATTACGATTCCACAGTCCAGTTCTTTAACCATTACACCACGAGGACAACCCCCCAGTATTATATAAGAATACGCGAAATTATATAGCTGTGTATAAAAACGTACAATGAACGGAATTCCCTAACTTCGAGGCACAAAAAACGCCCAAACTGGTTGATATACTGTTAAACAAAATCAATCAATTAATCCTTTTTCGTTTTTTTTCTTTTTTATCAAACGTTATTTTCAAATAACATAGGTGTGCCAACCAAACGAACCAGTAACGTTAGATGTATTGTAAACCCAACCTCCCTTCTGAAAAGTTATACTTATCTTTAAAAAAAAAATGAGGCAAATATATTACAAATTTGATTTTAAGTTTTCAACAGGAGTATTCAACTTTTCTTTTTCCTTTCAAAGGTTATATGAACTACAATTCTATCAGCTTTATTTATTCATTGGTCTAAAAACCAGCTCATTGGTCCAGTGGGTAGAGTCTTCGCCAATGATCCAGGAGACCTGGGTTCTAATCCCAGGTCGTGTCATACAAAGACTTTAAAAATGGTACTTGATACCTCCTTGCTTAACACTCAGCAACATAAGGTACTTACCAAGGGTAAAGTGGAGCAATCCAGGGAAAGGAGTAGCGCCCTCCCCTACACCTCAGTGTAGTAGCTATCGAAAAGGAAGCCTTCTGGTCGCCCTCGACTCCGGTCGCCAACTTTACTTTATTTATTCACAAATTTTAAAAAAGATATATAGAAATCGACAACAATATATCTTGGAATATAATTCATAGTATAAATTCTTTCATTATTCAGCGTGCAAACTGTGGAATTTCTACTGGCACAGTTAGTAGTGCATGATATCTACTGAGCTATGCTTAGTTTGGGCACAAGACCAAAACCAAGAAGTATTCTTTAAGGATCAAACTCACAGTTCTGTATTAATTATTGGCGAAAACAAATTGTCCACAATTACATTATGATAGAATATGTCGTTAGAAATCTGATGTACGGTCCATAAATATAAATGTTTAGAAAATAAATCTTTTGGTATATGAGTGTAGAGTAGCGTAAGTAGAAGCTAGGCATTGATAAAATAAATAAATTCATTAATGAAAGAAGTAGAGCGTGTCTCTCGGGTAAATTTGTCTATGGTTGCTCGCAACGGTTTAAGACTTCTATGACATAGTTATGCGCATGCGTGTCTTCTTCGTTTATACGACTCGCTTGGCTAACCTCTTGTTAACAGCAAATGCATTTTACTTTCTTACACACACATACACACACAGGTTATATTGATAAGCATTCATATGCCTATTCCGCGTACATTACGAAACAGATCGTGAACAGATGTCACGAATGAATTATTTTTTTCTATATATCTATCTCTAATCTGTAAAATTTCCATTATCGAGTCATACCAAAGACTCAAAAAATGGTACTTGATGCCTTCTGGCTTTAACTTAGCATTATAAGGTACAGATCAAGTGTAAGTGGAGTAATTCAAGGAAAAGAGATGCGTCCTCCCCTGCACCTCAGTTTAGTAGCTATTGAAAAGGCAACCTTCGGGTCGTCCTTGACTACGGTCGGCCAACTTAATATAGATATATAATAACCCAAGAAAAATGCTGTACCTAACCAAGATTTCTTAGCGCAAATGTTCGTAAAGAATAAAGTAATTTCTAATCCAAATAATTTACAGTTATTGTATCAAGTATTTGTATATTATACCAATAAATTTAAGCAGACTTATTTGACTAATGAATGAAAGCTAAACGGGTACTTCCTCATTGAGTCAGAGTAAACCTGTGCATAATGGCAATGAAGGGGTACTCCTCACTTTCCAGATATCTTGAACGGGTTGGGAATTACACGACACGACATGTAGTTTAGCGTTATATACAGGACATTCTTTTAGGTGTGGGGCATTTCATCTCTCAGCAAGGAATACAGTCAGGGTATTTTAAGCATCGTAGAGCTACATTAAAAATTCTAGTTCTAAATTTCTTGGAGCGATTAATGTTTTCCTTCATCGTCAATGCGTGTATGCAACTACTCCACCATGAGCCGGATGTATCTTAGAGTCCTTTGTAAGCAGAATAAAGCAGGTTTGAGCAAGGAGTTTTCCTTCTCCTTCTCCATTTTTCCCAATCATTTATCCATAGCTGGAGCGTAGAAGAGATGTTTTTCAAAATGACATTAACACCAAATGAAAGGCAAACACCCCCATTTAGGATTTGAACACGGGTTGGAGATTTCATTTCCAGTGATGATAACCGTTGCTCTAAGCACGCTTCCATATCAGTGTAGAGATGTTGAAGTTTGGATGTGTTGAGATATTGGCAGTCGCCTTTTTACAATCCACTTCGTCTAGTCATTTAAAAGAAATAATACTTTCTGTAAATAAAGTCTGAGAACCAGAGACGAAGTCGATAGATTTGATATGAAAAGAAAACAGGGGTAGAATCTCCCATATATAAAAGACGATATCGGTTCGTCTATCAAAATATTTTGAACTACACGAGATAGAAATAATGGGAAAATTATCATAACTTTCAGAAACGGCATTAAAAGTTTAATCAGTAAGGTCCAAAAGGCACCAAGAAAAAATTCTGGGAACATTTCAAGGGTCAAACCAAAGGAGTTTCAGAGAAAATATTATGGACATCGTTACGCGAAGAATAGTTGAAAAGAGAAAATTGATCTCTATTAAAAACATCACAGATCAGGTATGTAATAACGAACGAGATTTAGACAAATTATAATTAATTAATACCACTAATGTGTAAACCGATGTAATTACAAATCATATGATAAGCGAATGCATCAAATTGGTTCAAAATAGATATTGAGTAATAATCATTCCTTGGGAATTGTGCAAACGACTAGTATTTTATTATGTAGATTACTGTCATTAGCACAAAGCAAATCGCTAAAGAATAGGTCGGTGTCTTCCTTTTGGTATCTCTCGGGGTAATGGGCCCTTCTCGGAGGTTACTCTACTGATGAAAATTTTTAGCGACCAGACCGTCCAGATCAAGGAGCCAGATCTAGTAAATGAAATAAAGAAAGGGACGGCTGTCAAATCTCTGTTATACTACACCACGGGAAAAACTGGACAGGCATTGTCTGAGTATAGAAAATTCGTTAAATATAAACCTGACAGTTATAATTCATTTCTTGGAACACTTAGAACTTTCTTTAAGAGCTTTGCAAAAACATCAGAAGACTTGAATATACGACGAATCTTGACAAACACCCAGAAAATAGCATTACAAGAATCGACAAGAGAATAAAAAAAATAACTGGAATGCTTGGGGAAGGTTTTGTCTCTTAATATCCCGTGAAACATCTTAGGTATTGTAATCATTTTATAATCTTTGATTAGTTTTGCACTAGGCCAAGAAGTTTGAGGTATTCATAGATTATGGTTGTTAAGAAATGTACTCAACGTGCAGAGTTCAATTTCCTGAACGAAGCTGTTTGTGATCTTTTACAAACTTGGAAAAGGCTTGAATAATTTTTTCTCACTCTAGTTGAGGGCAAATAGTTAAGCAGATTAGCATCTTTGGCCTTGGTAATGTATTCAGTTTAGGCTTTATTTGTCTCTGCTTCCCACCAGACAGGACTTGACACAAGTCAATGACTCGAAGTGGGGAATAGGGGAGAGGGAAATGTCGGGCACCAGCCAAAGCTCGAGCTCTGCTTGATTATGCTAGTCATCCACCCACTTAGTGAAATTTGGGCCTGATGAGCCTAGCTAGAAATGGACCCAAACCTGGGTCCAGGCACGGATACCTGATTATAGCTTAAACTAGACAACGAGTTTCAGTGCTATACTTGCTGGTCAATGGCCGTTGCGTGCGCAACCAGCCAAAAGATCGAGGGTGCGCAATTAAAAACTTGAGGAGAGTTATTTTTCTTAATTTCTGTGATGAATTATGATCCTTTTTATCATTTAGAGTATTAGGAATGTTGTCTTCATCTTTATTGTTATATTCACTGCGTTTCCGCCAGTGCGTTCTTCGACCTTCTTCTAGTGTTTCATGTCAAACTCGGGAGTCTGCACGAAACTTCAAACCGAGCCCTTTGTTTAATCCACGGCTTTAGATTATTCTAATCTCATTAATTGTGACCGAGTACAAGTGTTAAGCTATATTAAGTATTTACCGTAATTTACCCATAGTCAGGATTGAACCATCAACATCCGCTTGATTTCCCTTAGAAGCACTATTAACTAAACGCCTCTATCCTGCTGGTCCCATGGCGCTAGACCGAAGGATGCATCGGCCAAAATGTGAATATAACAATAAAAATAAAGACAATAGTCCAAATACTCGAGGTGATAAGAAGTAAGGAGTGTTGTTTTAAGAATCTACGACGCACCTTTCTTCTGTTACCAGTTCCTCCAAAAAATATGACAGGTTCTACACAAACTTGTACCTCCAAAAATTAGAGATTGTCCAACGGTCCGCATTTTAATTCAACAAATGAACCCTCATAAGTCGATGTATACTGGAGAGTCCATTATATATATATACATATATATTTTGTCGCCGAGGAGATAGAGGGCAATTCGGGCTTACTACTAAACTCAGACCAAACTGGGTAATTTGCATCTGTAGCCTCGTGCCATACTAAAAAAACTCAGTAAACACACATATAATCACGCTGCGTGTGGTGGAGTTATGCCTGCTCACTGTCTACCTGAAGGAAATGAGTTCGATCCTCACGGCGCCCCCTGCTGATAAAAAATCCGCCTACTGTATAGCAAAGGCTTGCGGTATAGATACTCGAAATATGGCTAGTTTGGTCTTCAATACTGAAAGTCTTTCCAAGACTTTGTAAATATCTACTCAATTCATAATAATAATGGTAAGTATGGCTATATTATTGATATGTAGTACCTACTATCATCTGATCACCTGGAACAACCATGACACACTTGGAGATATTGCCGTAAATTTGAATCTAAACAAATACATGGTCGATATGAAGAGCAGTACCTCTCAAAATGGTGGGAACTTTTAGGAAAAGAATCGATCTATAAGAAGGTAGGCTGATACAAGCTGACATACAGAAAGAATCCACTAAGAGTTTTGTTATAAAAATTGATTCCTTATGAAAAAAATGACGTTCTACAGCAGAAGAGAACAGATATGATGCCATCGATTTAAAATTGATGGAATTTACATCCTTAATGGTAGAAAACGGGAAGCAAGACGCATAAAAACGAGAGGCTATTGATGCACCGATAGACACTAGAAGACACAAATGAGAACATTGATACGCAAAGATAGACGTTTTTTTTTTTCTTTTACAAATAGAATACAAATGCCTAAAATGATGCACCAAACCGAAGACTTTACTGACTCAATAAACACTTATTAATTGACATATTAAATACCAGAAGATCTAAGATTTAAATGTGAAAATTGACGTATCAAAAACACAGACGGGAAAATAGATGACGCTCCTGTCACGTTAAAAGTACCTGTTACCGTTAGATCGCGGAAGGTAAGCAGCAATAAGTATATTCAATACTTTGATGGTTGACCATTTAGTAATAGCAGATACTTTAAGGAACGATATTTATTGATTTATTTTAATGGAATATCAACCCGTCTAGGTTATCTTAAGGACTAGAAGTTAGAGAATCTCATTTTCCTTCAGGGAAACAAGGTACATTTGTCAAATTATATAGCAGGTTATAAATCATCGGCTTTGGTATAAAATAGTAGGGTAGACTGATTTCTTTGATAAAGCAACGAGTCTATGAACACCAACTGTACTCCAATTTAAAAAAAGAATGACCTTATGTCGAATCTAGCCTGTGTAGAGGGGTAGGGTAAATGTATGAATAGCAAGCTTCTTTGAAATGTATTTTGAGTGATTGATTTTTAACGGCCTGTCAGCCCGTTTAGAGTTATTTCATGCTGAGAGGTTAGGGAATCACTTTCATTTTTCGTGACTGCTTACGTTTTTTTTGTGTTGTGGTTAAGTTTTTTGTTTGTTTTCCTTTTGCATAAGGTCCAATCAAATACGAATAGTTTTAAACAGTTCCGTTTTACCCATACATTGGTTTGATTTGGTTTGGTTTTATGGCATATCAACCATTGTACGTTATTTAATCCTAAATCCTGTTTACACATATTTATTAAATATATCAATCCTTTGAGGTAATTAAATGGTAAATCCTGTTAATACGTATTTATTAAATATATATAATTTGGTTTGGTTGCGTTTTATGGCAGATCAACAATTGTAGGTTATTTAATGCCAAACCCTCTTTATGAATACATATTAAATATATTTATGATTTGGAAACACATTTTATGGATACCATTCTTAAATAAGCCTGAGTTTTTTTTTTGTACACAGATAAATGGTTTCAAGTATTGTTATATAAGTCACAATTTAACATTAGTCATTTGTTGTTTTTTTTTTTTTTATTATTTGGCCTATATATATGACCCTATCAGGTGCTACCACTACGGGCCAAAGTGAACCTGGGAGCAATGGGAATGAAGAGGTACTCTGCCTTCCCCAAAGCTCCAGTATTACTTGAGACTCATCATCAAATTGTTTAGTGTCATATCCAGAGAACATGTTGTGTGGCGTTTCTTACCCCTCTACAGAGAAACAGTCGGTGTATTTTACAGCTCCCGCCGACTAGGTTATTCATACATGGGACCCTAACAGTTGCTACAACTCACAGTCAGAGTGGACCTGAGAGGAATGACAATGAAGGGTCATTTACACACCCTTTATCTCCTGAACTGGAGATGCTATTAAGTGTCATATCAATGACATCCTCTCTTTTGGTGGGGATGGGTCCTACTCCTTTGCAAGGGATAAAGTCAGTCCATCCAAAGCCCCGCAAGCAAAAAATCCTAAGGAACCTAAAGACTATGTGCCAGGATGAAAAAAAAAACTTGTAAATAACAACAGGAATTGACGCACTAATTACCGGAATATTTTATACATTCATGCAATTTATAGATCCAATAAAAATGCGAGAATTGACAGTGTAAATACTGGAATACTTTACACATTTACAAATTCGAGAAATGGCTCCCCAAATACCACAAGATAAAACAAAAGTGTCGAATAAAGAACCAATTTTGAAAATATTATTTAATTTGATAGTGTTAGTCTGGGATTTGGAATAAAAGCCTAAAAATCCGATATATTTATGAGAAAACTGATCAATATATTTGCATCATCGTTGATGTGGAGTATTAGATATAATGCCCATGTTAGCCGTGTCCATGAGATGGAAGAAAAGTTAGATCTTATCAGAAAGACTATTACCATGTCTTCTTAATACTGCGATAGACAAATCAGAAAATGGTTTAAAATGATTAAAACATTAATTTTAATTCAGGAAAAAATTTAAATAACCATCTAATAATCTGGTGTTTCCTATTTTGCGTATTTTGAATTTTTATAGAAATGTTGAATTTTATTTCTTGGGTTGCTTAACGGTGATGGGTGCGAAAAGAAGAATCAGCGTGCCGACTTCAAATTTTACTTAGTTTTAATAATCGTAAAGGGGAAGGGGTAAATGTATCCACTTCTACGCATAATTAGCAACTGTGGGTAAATAACTGCGCTAACTGTGCCTTGTAGAAAACCGAACCACTATCTCTCCTAAATAAACACTAAGCAATGCGCAGTTTTCTGATAAAGACAGTTGTAGAGTGCCGTGATCTCCGTTGTCCTAAAAAAGACATATTAGTTTTCATTCCGTTAAATTTGTTGCTCTTCGAAATAAATTTTGAATTATATATATATATATATATATATATATATATATATATATATATATATATATATATATCATAGATTTTAAAATGCCCAAAGGATTAAATACTATACTCAATTCTTAAGTAGAAGTTTCGATCACTACATAAATAATCCTGTCAATTCTGATTTTTTTTTTTTAAATTGGCGGATACTACTTCTAGATTGATACAAGCTGGAATAAAAAGAATACGGGAGTAGTCAAGACTGGGAAGGAAAGATGCTCGACTGGAAATTATGCAATAGATTAAAATTCGACCATACTGACATACTATATAAAAAAGGAATCTGTCCAAGAATATGAGACGCATTAAATTCTCTGCGACTTTGAAATATAAGCGGATCACCCAATCTCAGCCAGTTGACAAAATCGAATATGAATTAACAAAAAGAAAAGAATTTGTCATCTTGAGGATTTTATTGATCTAGTGGAGCACAGAGTGAAAATGAAAGAAATTGAAAACAAGCAAATATCTAAATTTTACCAGAGAGCTTAAAAAGAATTGGAACATGATTTTGACGGTAATACCAATTCTTATTAATGTCTTTGGAATGATCCCCCGGGGCCCGGAAAAGAGACTGGAAGACTGAAGATCAGAGAAAGAATCAAGACTGTTTAGACCACTGCACTAAAAAAAATCAGCAATGATTTGATTGATCCTGGAAATCTAAGGAGACTTGCTGTCACTTAGATTCCAGTGGAAAAACACCACTTAGAGCTGACATGAAAAACTTAATCTGTCATGAAAAATTCAGTGAGTATATGGATAAATATAATAATAGTAATACTAATAATAATAAAGAAGATGAAGAAGGATTATTGAAGGTAATTTATCAAGAGTTAAAAAGTGTTTTTTTCAGTCCACTTCGCTTCTTCATGAGTCATCCAACTCTTTTATCATTAAGGGTTTTCGGACTATTGTCTTCATCTTTATTGTTATTTCCTCAACGTTTAGGCCGATATGTCCGCCGCCTTCTTCAGGTGTTTGTCGAACTCGGGAACTTTCACGGAACTTCGAACTACGTCCTTTGTTGAATCTTTGTTTGCCATTTCCGGGTACAAGTGTTAAGTACCTGTATTGTTACTCGCCTGCAGTCAAGATTGAACCTGCAACCTCCAGATGATTGTCTCCTTAGAATCTTAGGGAACCAACGCCTATAACTGTTACGCCATGTGTCCTGCTGGACAATTCAGAGTGAATTTGGGGGACTTATAAACTTAATGTTCTTACTTAACGGTATCAGAACAAGTGACCCCCGTGGATTCAATAAAGGACGTAGTTCGAAGTTCTGTGAAGGTTCCCGAGTACAACAAACACCTGAAGAAAGCCGGAGGATATATCGGCCAAAACATTGTGGGAATAATAAAGATGAAGACAATAGTCTGAAAACCTTTATTGATAAAAATCAACACGCTTCGTCTCAGAAATTTAGACAACTATCATCCAACTCTTTATGATATTTTAAATCATAATTCTTACACATTACCAATGAATATAACTTCGTAGACTCACACAAAATTCTACACTTCAATGTTTGCATATTTTCTAAGATCTCAGGAAATTTCTGGGCTCCTTTTGGACCCCAAGGAATCGAGTAAGATTTACTTCTAGCCTGCTCAACTCTCGTAGACCATGAGGAAGATACTGTTATGATCTTAATGGTTCAGCTTTTATTTCTTAATAAAGTGACAAAAATGGGCAACTTTCAAAAACCTTATCTTTCAGATGGATTTCCCTACCGAATATCGCATTCAAAACTAGTCAAGAATGAAATTGGCTGCAAATTTTTTTATCAATAAAGAAAGATTACAGAATTTCCTTTATAACTTATTTTAGCAGGAAATTGAAATCCTAACGACGAAATTTAGACCCAAAAACAAATCGAGCAGGAGTACATCGTTGTGATGTAAGGGTTTCCAAGTTAGTTTCGTATTATTAAGCAATGAGTTCGATTCTCGCTTGGTGTCTTAAATAAGCTATTGGCTACTAAATCTTGGATATTCTCAGATTCTTATTTGAGCGTACACAGCGTAACTGTCATTGACGTTGAAAATGAAATCGGTGTCTCGATTTCAAATCCTAGATGAGAGACTGCTTTTCATTTCACGCAAATGGTTTTAGGAAAGACAAAGTTGTATTTGTTCTTCTCAAGGCAACGAGTAAATAGTGAGGAAGGATGCAGTTCTTTAGCCTTGGTAAAACAACCAGTTGAGGAATTGAAAAACTCTGAAATCGAACCAGCTTTACTCTGCTTAAAAATTGACCTTGTGGCACATCCAGCCCGTGATGGAATGGTTCAATAAATGCATAGACTAGTGAACCATTAAAAGTTGTATGGGACTGGACGATTTACTATTGTATTTTATTAGCTTAGACATTAGACGCGAAGTATGAAGCGCTCAGTGAGAACCAGCGTTTATCTTGTTATTTACAAAGCTTCGCTTAGATCGGCACACAGGGTAGTAATCGTGCACGGTATATGCTATCCCTAAAGAAATAGTCTCCGTGGCGTAGTGGCTAACGTGTTGGACTGCGACATCGTACTATCATGTTACTTTCAGGAAAGGCATGAACTCTCTTATCCCCACCAGATATGAATTAAGTAGAACCTCTACTGTTGTACAAGGAAGGCTTTGGCATTAGATACCCCACGACTGTTAAAATGTCATTAAGAAATTAAAAAAAGAATATTCCTAAGTAGTAAACCATAAAACTACTGATCAGGTTGCTTAACTTTAGTGATATAGTGGGAACCAGAACTATGAACGTGACTATTAGTCTTGTTTCGACTTTCTTCCACTTATTCAACAAACACTAAACCTCCTTTCTAATTATCAAGAATGAAACCATTTTCATTTTGACGATATAAATGATGTCTTTATTAGTTCGTTTTTGCCCATATTATCTGATTAGAAATAAGCAACACCTGTTAAATTTGATGCCACAACCGTTTCTCAGTATGTTGGTTGACCCAAGCAACACCGCACTTTGCACAGTACCGATCCTTCAACTGGTTTTAATGTGGTATTTGTGCGCCTAATACGATGGGTATTTTCATTCACATTCTAAATTTTTCTCGGCTTTCGGGCAAGCTTTGCCAGAACATTCACATCAACAATCTAATTGATTTTTTTTATTCTTTCGTTCACGAAATACGCATCTGTTTTCCTATTTAGATGGAGTGGTGGGTCATTGTTGTTATTATTATTATTATTATTGTTGTTGCTGTTGTTACTACTTGCAAGTTTTTCACACTAGCGTTAGCCTGATGGTCCTTCACTGGAGTCTGAGGTCTGAGTGACACCAAGTCTCCTCAAATGTTAAGGACTCACCTTAGTATTCTGGCTGGCTTTAACAATGTGGTAGTTTTGATGGTCTCAGCTTAAAACCTTTAAAAAAATTTTAAAATTCTTTACCAAGTTTTTTGGGAGCGATTATTATGTGAGTTTCGCTGCAGTTTATATATATATATATATATATATATATATATATATATATATATATCTTTAAAGAAAAAAACAAAGACCGGTTAATTTAGGATTATAAATTTATTTCCATCCTGTTTTTCAGTTTCTGGTGTGAACCAAAAACACGAAGAAAAATATTACAGGACTTCTTCAGATCCAATGGATAAATAAAACAGAATAGAAATATTGCTCTGTAAAAAATTACATTGAGCTCTCCACCAGGAAAATTTAAATGTTCAGCTCCTGAATGATTTTCTTGTCCTGAAGGAATTACTCCCAACTCTGGTTTAACTGGACCGAATAATACCTATATATATATATATATATATATATCGTACACATCTCGAGGCTCGTTGAGTTCCCATTACAAAAGCAGAGTTGGTGCTTCCATTTACAGAATTGAGGCATTATTATTAGCTTTTCATAGTTTTTTTGCGTGATATCGGGAATTTGAACGTTAAAAGTGAAGTTTAACGCGAACGAAGATCGAACAAGGTAAACATTTTAAATGCTTCGTTCTAATAAAAATCTACGAGGAGCTACTTTAGTAATATTGTAGATAACCCATAGACCTATTTTAGGTCGTAACGGGAGTCTATGGTGATACTGATGCTTGTATTTTTGAAGTTGAGAAAGATTATGTTATCTCCGTTATATCGAGAAATAAGATGGTATAAAAAAATGACCCGTGCCAATTCAGACACCATAAAAGACACTTTATTTTCTCCAAACATCTTAAGCGTATTGCTCTGATAAAAATCACATTATGATGTGCTGTTTAATAAGTAATCATCTAAGGATCACATAGACGAGAAACTGAAAGTTACCAGGTTCCCTTGATTCTGTACCTACGTTATCCTAACTTAGAAATAGAGGATGTTTCAGAAAAATCAATATCATTTCCTGATCCAATTCTCCTTCAAGTGATTTCAAATTTTAACTGTATGTGTAGAAGCGATTCAAAATTCTATGTTTAGTGTTTAGTATTTTTTCTTTTGCTATAAAAATTCCATTCCCTGGAAAAGAAAAGGAGTCTAAACATTAAATATAGAATTTTGAATTGTTTCTAAACATACTGCTAAAATTGAGATATATCTTGATAAGATGAATATATTGGTAAGATATCCGACTGACGTAAAATCAGCTAGGTTTCGATCTCAGCTTGAAGCATCACGCATCACTTGCCACACTGAAAAGTCGTGATACAACGAAACAGTCTGTTGATGTCACCCCCACCCCCACATACACATTATATATATATATATATATATATATATATATATATATATATATATATATATATATATACACTTTCTTTAAAGAAAAAACCAAAGACCGGTTATTTTAGGATTATAAATTTATTTCCATCCTGTTTTGAGTTCACACCAGAAACGCAAAACAGGATGGAAATAAATTTATAATCCTAAAATAACCGGTCTTTGGTTTTTTTTCTTTAAAGAATGTATTGCTAAGTAAAATTAATTACATTGAACTCTCTACCAGAAAAATTTAAATGTTCAGCTCTTGAATGATTTTCTTGTCCTGAAGGAATTACTCCCAACTCTGGTTTAACTGAACTGAATAATACTATATATATATATATATATATATATATATATATATATATATATATATATTTATATTAAGTGTGCGTGTGTGTGTATTTTTAGTAATAAGAAAATATTTTATGAAAATTGATATAACCATTCAATTGGATTGGTTTATTTATTTATTCATTTATTATATTTATTTGTCAAATCATATTTTGTCTCTTCTATCGTGGGCAAATGGAATAATTGGCTGAAGAGTTAGAAAGGGAGGCAAATGTTTTAAAAATATAAAGGTCTAATAAAACTTCAAACAGAATACGATACCCAAATCGTGGCTTCACTGTCTAGACATGGAAATTGGAGTATGATATTGAGATTGGCGGGCATACAAAGAAGAGTGCCAAAAATAATAAAAAGTGTAAAAAAATTACAGTAACAGGGTGAGATAAGAGAAATTAAGATTAACTACTTCACAAGAAAAACGAATGAGAGGTGATCAAATTGAAACTTTCAAAATAAAGTAATTCCTAATAAGGACAGACGGGTTTGTTTTTTTGTTTTTTTCGTTTTTTTTTAAATAGCCCTCCTCGAAATGGAAAATTTCTGTCAAGACAGATGTCAAAAACAAAGTTACTTATTAACTGATTTTTTTTTCTTTTTTGCTAATTGAGAAATATATTTTGGGAAAAAATAGCCTAATAAGATCAAAAACAGCAATCATGTAAAAAAAAATTAAGTTTAAATCCGGTAGTTTCCGGAAAAAATTGTAAGACAAAAAAGAGAGCATTCTTGGGAAAAAATTGTAAGACAAAAAAGAGGGCATTCTTGGGAACTCTCGGATATATTACTTGAAAAAATTTGATTTGTAAATAAATATTGTATAAATACTGTATATTTTTTCTTTTTCTTTTAAGGTTGATGCAAAAAGATATTAAAAAAAGGAGATGCCCAAGGAGACATAACAAACAATTGATAATAATATTTTTAAAGATTAATGTGAGAAGATAATAGGAAAGAAAGATACCCAAATAGACACACATATGATAATTAGTTGTTTTTTTTTTTTAAGGATGATGAGCAGGAGATGCCATAACAAACAAATTAGTAAGTAAAGTACATTTGGTGACCTAGGTTGAGGATGACCCGAAGGCTCCCTTTTCAATAGCTACTACACCGAGTTGTAGGAGAGGGCGCTACTCCTTTCCCTGGATTGCTCCACTTTACCCTTGATCTGTTACTTATAATGCTGAGTACTAAGCAAGGCGGTATCAAGTACCATTTTTTGAGTTTTTGGTATGACTCGACCTGGAATTGAACACCGATCTCCCGAACGCTCTACTCATTAGGCCAACGTTTGCACGAACTTAGATTGTTCTGGGTTTCACTTTGTAGTAATTCTACTAGCCGTCTTTCCCAAGCGGTTGGGGTTGTAGAATATACCGATTGCTTCTCTGCAGAGGTGTAAGAACCCCCCACACAACGAATGTTCTGGATAGGAAACTAAACAATCTGATGGTGATGTTCCAATAATGCTGGAGCTTTAAGGAACGCGGTGTACTCCTTCATTGACATTGCTCCCAGGCCCACTCTGGCCTGGAGTGGTAGCATTTAATAGGGTCAAATAAAACTAAACTGTATACTTAAACTAAACTAAATTGCTTGAGATAGAACTGTTTTGACATTTAAACAGTGTACTTATGAAAAACTGAATTGATTGAAATGGAACTGTATTGGTATACTAAACTGAATTATTTGGAATAGAACTGTTTTTGAAATTGAAACTCTACTTAAGCTTAATTGAATTGCTTAAAAAGAAGTTTTGACATTTAACTGTATCTAAACAAAAACTATACTCATAATAAACTGAATTTTTTTAATTAGAACAGTTTGAAGAAATAGCTTGAAATAAAAATGTTTTTGACATTTGAACTGTTTACTTATGCTAAACTGAGTTGTTTGAAATAGAACTGTTTTTTGTGTAAAAATGGATTTGGCATTAAATAACCTACAAAGGTTGATATGCCATAAAACCCAAACAAATAAATACTGGCCATCGTGAAAAGATCAGAGACATTTTTTTTTAATGAATTTGTTGAGTCTGAAAAAAAATTGAGTTAGTCACTCTTTAGTTGTTATGTTGATAATAAGAGTTCAACTAAAAGTTAAAACTGTGATGAAAAAAGTGCTTGGTGGGAAAGTTTATGGTTTGTTTTCGTTTCTATGATCTTAATGGCATATCAACCATCGAGGGTTATTTATTGCCAAAGTTATCGTATTATAAATGCAGTGATACTACGTATTTAACCAAGAGCCGAGGAGATAAAGTTGTTCATATATTTCCCAAGTTTCGAAAGTGAATACAAGAGAACAAGTGGTGTTTGAACTCGTTCACTACAATGTCGCAGTGCAGTACGTTAGCCACTTTGCTATGATTTCCTCCAGGAAAGTTGTGATTAAAAAGGAGCACAAAACGATTTGCGTTGCTGCTATTAGCTGGGAAAGTGCGTGCGCGCGCGAAAGAGAGAGAGAGCGCGAGAGCGATATCTAGACAAAATAACTGAGCCTTTAATTGGCCCAAAGGTTTATTTTCTTTGTTTTTGCAGTGCTCTCTCTCTATCTCTCTCTCTCTCTCTCTCTCTCATCTCTCCCGTTATAGACTATACCTTGTAGAACGCCGGTAATCACTACAGACGTCAAAGAATAGGCCGACCCGCCTTTTAGATTACAACGGGGATGTACAGATAGAGAGACGTTACTAACCCTCTCCCTTGTTTTAAGGCAAATCATTATTAATACCACCAGAAACATATCTTTCCAAAATGGAGAGCTTAGCAGTAATAAGCAACTCCTGCTGACTGACTAGAAGTAAATTTCTGCCGGTCTTCTCTCTGCACTTTTTATCTATCTCTTCCACTGTCTAACACACACACACACACACACACACACACACACACACACACACACACACATGCTTCTTTTGTCGTTCTTTTATCATGCATAGGCTCACAAACGCGAATCCAAACAAGTGCCTGTACACACGTACTGTCTGTCCCTTACGGCTACACGAACATATTTCTAACCCCTATTTCTCTTCACTGCTTTCTCACTGCTCTCCCCCTCCTTCTCAACCTTCTCTCTCTCTCTCTCTCTCTCTCTCTCTCTCTCTCTCTCTCTCTCTGTATTCTATATTTCCAGATAATAAAACTGCAACATCCTGAAGGACGATACTGATTTTGACCTGGGTATACTGTATGCATGCGTGTTGGGGACAGTTATTCAGATAAATTTTTCAAAGAGTTCGGCCATCTTGTAAGATAGAAAAACTCATAACAGTGCTATAAGAACGTACGCATTCGAATTTACAAGGCTGTGTTAAAGCCCAAGGAGGATATACAGTTTTCAAATATGGAGCCTGAGTACTGTTGATACACCCATTATTTTTGAACCTGTATATGGTCAGTATATTTGATCATTAACACTAATCAAACTTTATTCGCTGAACGTGTTATATGGATTAAATTTAAACACAAAGAGGGGTCGGGGTGCAGTGTAGATAGATAGATAGATATGAATAGACTTAGATAGATAGATAGATATGAATAGACTTAGTTAGATAGATAGATCAATAGATAGATAGATCGATCGATAGATAGATATGAATAGACTTAGATAGATAGATAGATAGATAGATAGATAGATATGAATAGACTTAGATAGATATAAAATGAGATCTCTTATGTGCTGGTAGGGTGTTAATTATTGAGTAAAATTTATTAAACCAGTTATCGTATATACTTGTCCGTATATTGAAGTTTAGATTCATAATGTTTTTTAGTGGGAATGAAGGAAAAATAGCAAGAACGAAAACTTGAGTTATAGATTTACAATTTAAAAAGATAATGAAAACTTGGATCAGCTATAAGCTTTTAAAATAAATTTCATTAACTAATGATTTCAAAACTATTAATAGAGAGCCGATATAAAAACGTGTATGTATACGATACAATAAAAAATAGTTGATTTGTATATGTGCTTGAGCACTCAGACACACTCACATAAACGCTGGCGCACACACACACACACACACACACATCTTAATCGCGACACAAAACGTTTTTGTTCACTTATCCAACAAAGTGAGCCACACTGATAAATGAAAGTCTTCAAAGTTCACGACTTTTTTATGGTATTTACACCATCTTATCCCACAAAAGGGTGGAACAGAAAAAATAAAACAGTCATTATATTGTTCATGCCTACCTTGATACTTCTGCCCCAGCTTTTCATTTTTCCGTCAAACAAGAACTTGTTATGTTCACGTGGTTTATTTGAAGACAAATATTTTTTATTATATGCAAAAATGTTCAAAAGAGATTTACATACTTGCAAGTTGGGCAACCAATCTTTGACTAAGCGGAAAGAATCACACTAGTCGGCTGGGGTTGTAGGATACTCCAACTGCATATCGTTCGGAGAGGTAAGACTCCTGCAACGACTGTCCTGGATATGACCCTAAACAATCTGATGGTGAGGCTCCAGTATATTGGAGCTTTGCTGAGTACCCCTTAATTGCCATCGATCCCTGGTTCACTCAGGCTCCGGAGTGGTTGCACCTGAAAGGATCCTATCTATGGGTCAAATAGAACTGCTTGACTTATAAATCATGTACTTTGACATTTAAACAGAGAGCAAACCAATGACTTATGTTAAACTGAATTGTTTGAAATAGAACTGTTTGATCGCCTAAGTGTGTATAAACGAATGACTGATATTTAATTGAATTGTTAGTGATGCATAGCAATACTTGGAGTCATTTAACTTCGTTGACATGCCAAGGTGAATTGTTTGAGATAAAACTGTCTGATCATTTAACTGTGTGTAAACAAATAGCTGATGTTTAATTGAATTGTTACGCTTAGATACTGCAAACAAATGATTAATAGTTGATAGAATTTTTGTTTTGGATAGAAATAAGTGAAACCATTTAACTGTGTGCAAAAAAAAAAAAAATTAGCTCAAGCTCATTTAAAAATGTTTTCTACAAAATGTGTTTAGAAATCATATCTTAAATATATGTGAATGAAAAATTAGTATTGAATAAACTGTAACATAGCCATACATGAATATGTGAAATGTACATAGAATGTTTATAACTCATATATAGATAACATAGGAATCCCGAAACACAAAAAACACTTACGACTTCTTAGTTCAGGTACGAAACATTTTATTACCTTTGAGCAAAAAGGTTTTTAGACATAAGGAGAGAGATACACGATCTTTCTATGCTGACTTTTCCATCTGCCCCCCCCCACCACCACCACCACGTGCGGCACCCGTCGCAAGGCCTCGGCGAGCTCCGAAAGTCGACCGTCTTCTTTCGACGCTAAAACTCAACTAACTGACTTTTCTCAAATCCTCCGTGTATGCTTCCGGTGCATGACGTCATTCACACCTCCTGGTCTCATTTCCTATCTGGGGTTTTATTTTGACATCTGTGAATGACGCATCCTCCTCGCGCGCGCGTGAACACCTGCGCTCATGTTTGCACCTAATTAACCCATGCTCTAAGCGAAAGGTTCTCAGCCTAACTAAAACGAAAGGCAAGATATATTAAACGAAATCCCTCGGCCATTATATTACAAAACTTCAATGGTTGATATGCCATAAAATCAAACTAAACCAAACACTTGAGTATTGAAAGACTTAATGATCCTATTTACCAACCCCTCCGCTCGGGTAGGATATGACACAAGGTCAATTTTTAAGCGGAGTGGAACAGGTTTGAATTCAGAGTTTTCCTTCTCCTAGACTAGTTGCCTCTCCTGGACTGAAGAACTCAGTCTGCCCTACTATTTACTATAGCTGGAGGGAGAATAATTGGATTCATACTTTTACCAAGGGAATTAGTGCTATGTGAAATGCAATCAGTCTCGTCCAGAATTTGAACTCGTGTCGCCGTGTCCATTTCCAACGACGATAACCATTACACCACGGGCACCCCCGAAGAATTTAAAAGACTTAATGATATTGCTTTCAAACTCTGATAAAGCCAACCGGAAGGAAACTTGTACAATGTTCCACGGATCAGTATACTATTAGTTCTATATTATTATTTGATTTACTTCCAATTTCGAAGTATTTCTATTTGTTATATTGTGTCACAGTATATATAAAGAATAATGTTAAACAATTCAGAAAGACTTTATGCCTTTTTATTGTTACATTTCTTCTTAAATATATTATGATGATATGAAACTCGAAACATACCACATACCGACACTGAGGCGCCTCGGGTAGCGTAATGGTTAGCAAGCAAGACTAGCAAACCTACACGAGTGAGTTCGAGTCTCATTGGGTGCCCCATTCATATGGCCTTGTGCCACATCTAAGCAAAAAAAAAAAAGCTTAGTAAAATTACCACATACCGATACGCGTAACACGACTTTGAGTTCTATCATAAATTTCTTCTTAATTCATCTTATTTGTTTATTTTTTGCTTAGAAATAAATCTTAGTAAATCTATATCGAGATAGTTTCATTTGTTTTTTGTTTTTTTTCAGTCATTATATCTAGTTTAATGAGATATCAACGCTCGTGGGTTATTTAATGCCAAAACCATTCTTGTTGAATTATTTAACCCATAGTTGGGGGATATGAAGGTTCATTCTTTTACCTAGAGTATTTGTACGAAAATGAACGTAATATGGCTACTGGAGTTTGAACTCGCTTCCTAAATGTCATAGTCCAGCATTTAAGCTACTAAGCAACAGGGACTCCCCTCCTCAACATGATTAAAGAACTAATTAACATCTCAAACGTCCTCCTTATAAAAAGAAATGGAAGGTTTGGTTTGTCTTCTTTGTTGATAATTGTTTATATATCAATCTTGGTGAGTCATTTAATTTTATAGCCATTCTTGTAAAAGAACAGCTTTGATACCATTCAACCCAAAGCTGAAGAGATAATAGGGTTTCATGCCATTCCGAAGAGAAATTCGTCTAAAAATAAACGTTAAAACGCAAGTGGAGTTCGAAATCGCTTACTTCGACACCGCAATCAAACACTTTAGCCATTATTCCACGAGGATTTCCGCTTTACTTGTTTCGGTCTTGAATTGATTTCCGAAGATGGAACGACAGAGATAATTGTAGTGGTCGGTTTGAGATCAGAAGTATTTCCAAAAAGTATCTTTAACTCGGCTACTGCGAGCTGAGTTGACTCGTAAACAAGTTAGCTTTCATCGCCGAAAAAACTGTACCTTATCGTAGGTGCTAATTGTATGCTAAAATGTCCGGAATTCCTAATAATTCGGTTACAAACAAAAGCAAAGATTTAGTATTACAAAACCATCTTGATTTGATAATTACATTGTTGAAAAACAGTTACCAAACGGCCTTGATTCTGCATTAATGCCCTTCCAACTTATATAAATAGCGTTCAATATCGGTGTGAGTGTATATATATATATATATATATATATATATATATATATACTCTCTTACACCGATAATGAACGCAATTTCTTTATAAATAGAACTATTCAAATAAACTACAACACACACACACACACACACACACACACACATATATATATATATATTAAAAGAAACTCGGAGGACTTTATTTTAGCAATTTCATCAAGGTCAATATTCATTGTCTACATTTCATCTAAACTGTTTTACTCTCGAAAATGACTGGCATCACTGGTGAATATCGATCAGAACCTGAAATTTCTGTGTGGAACAATGTTTTCAAGGTCTCTCTCTCTCTCTCTCTCTCTCTCTCTCTCTCTCTCTCTCTCTCTTATATATATATATATATACACGAGTGTCATTCAATACCTAAGGTGAATTTTGTAATATAATGACTCAAATTTCACCAGGAAAAAAAATTGCCTTATTTTTCAATATAATTTTCATTCTGAATTTCTTCAATATAAAGATCTTTGGACTGCGTCTTTATCCATTTACTTGTGGTGAGCTTCTTGTAAACATTGCTTGAAAACTCTATTCCAAAATTGAAATTCTTTGATCGTGCCAAATAAGTGGATGTCAGCTAGGGACAAAGGAGGATTTTATATCATTATAAAAAAGACTTAAAGATATCAACACAGATTTGTGTACACATTTATTATATTTTACGTATGTGCATCAACTATTTTTGAAAGATACTTACTTTTAAGTCACTCTGAAATCACCGAAGATTAGCAACGACGAGCATTCTCAATCGGCCTGAGTGCGAAACTGAACTAAGTTTAGTACATAACTGCAAGGATACATATTACTACGATGTTGCAATTCAGCATGTTAGCTAATAGGCCATGGGGACTCCCTCGGAATACACGTTAGTATACACAGCTGTGTAGTCAGACGAAGATGATGGTTGTACCGTCGCATCTTAACATATGATAGCCATCTTTACCAGCAAAATAACAACTCAAGTATACAGATTGTATTTGTCGCTACCTCCCACCAGACGGGACTCGACACAAGGTCAATGACCCGCAGGTCGATTATAGTAGGGATTTAGGAGAGGGAAAGGTCGGGCACGTGCCCAGGCTCGAGCCCTGCTGGTCTATGCTGGTCATCGGTCCACTAAGAGCAATGTTGGTCTGATGAGCCTAGCTGGTCTTGGATCCAAAACTGGGTCCAGGCACGTATGCCTGATTATAGCTTAAACTGGACTGCAAGTTCCAGTGCTATACAAGGAGGACAAGAGTGTCAATGTTGCAGCTCGCCCACGCGAAAGTAGCCCAGCCAAAGCCGGCGGCCTTTCGGTCTGCCATTGGTTTCGAAACCCCATCCGGCATGAATGCCAGACGTCCTAACTCAAGCATTCAGATTAATAACTGATTCAACCTACAAAATTTATACGAGATACCTAAGATGATAAGGTAATAAGACATTTGTGCGTTATTGTATTTTATTGGCATTTGCTTGTACAACATTTTTGCCACTCTCTGTCTCTACATAACCACAACCCTGTGAATAGCATCGCAAGATAACTGTTGATTACATAAACTGCTGTGTTGTTGTTGTAGTTTTTTTTTAGAGTATCTTCTCTCAAACTTTTCCCGTCGAAGAATAACTACCAATCAGCAGAGGTTTGATACAGGAGCTTCCTTCTCTATTTTTGATTTTGGAGTTAACTTCTAATCCATGGAGGGTTGCCTTCAGCGCGGTTTTGTCATTCGATTGGGACCCTTTTCTACCAAACTCACTGTTACAGTTATCCTAGTATATCTTAGTTGGATCATATGCACGCGAGCACACTCACAAAAAACGTGCATGAATATATCGTGTGCATCTATCCATGCAAATTTCGCATGTGTAGACACACAGATCCTTATGTGTGAATGTGCATCTTTACGTTCATGAATATTTTCATTTTAAGTCATCCGTGTAGACTGATCGTCATGAATACGGGGTACGAATACCATTTTAAAAGTGGTGGGGACTGTTAAGTATCAGTGTGTGCTTAAAAACTCATTTGCGAATGCGTATGTGTAGGGGACAGAACACATGTCTCTGTGTTGGTAATCCTATCCCGGATAACTCCGGATGACACTGCTGCACAGTCATGTTTATATAATCGGATTTTTCGTTTCACTAAACTCGATCTTGGCATCACTTATAACTTGAATACTTGACGATGAATTGATCATAAATATGAATGCCTTTTTTTAGTTCTACTACTACTACTACTTGGCCTAGAGGCTACAGTGTTCGCCAATGGTCCGGGAGACCTAGGTTCAATCCCAGGTCGCGTCATACCAAAGACTTTTAAAATGTTACTTGACACCTCCTTGCTTAACACTCAGCAATATAAGGTATGTATCAAGGGTAAAGTGTAACAATCCAGGGAAAGGAGTTGCGCTCTTCCCTACACCTTGGTGTAGTAGCTATTGAAAAGGGGGCCTTCTGGTCACCCTCGACTAAAGGGAGACAACTTTACTTACTTACTACTTTCAATCCCAGGTCGAGTCATACCAAAGACTCAAAAAATGGTACTTGATGCCACCTTGCTTAGCACTCAGCACTATAAGGTGAGGATCATGGGTAAAGTGGAGTAATCCAGGAAATGGATTAATGCCCTCCCCTTCACGCCGGTGTAGTAGCTATTGAAAAGGGAGCCCTCAACTCGGGTCGCCAGCTTTACTTACTACAACTACTATGTTTATTATTATTATTATTATTATTATAACAACTACTAATAATAATGAAGATATTAACCGAATGACCTAAGACACGTTGGGTTCCTTATGCAACAGCGGTCCATAATGATATTGATACTTCTATTCAAGAAGGAGTGAATGGTTTTAATTAACATTCTATTGTTAACTCGATACTTTGGAGGACTGAAAAATGATATTCAGCGCGGATACAAACCTAGAAAATAATTCTGTTGCAAATTGACTGGTAAACAACTTTATTTTCTGAGATCATTTCAACTTTATTGGTCTCAAGCACAATCGTGTTATGAAACGTTGTTTTTTAATGTTTTTGGGGAAAAGGATCACACACACACAAACACACACACACACACACATATATATATATATATATATATATATATATATATATATATATATATATATATATATATTACATGGTAGTGTCTCAGACTCTGGGTTTCATACTTAACGCCTTCATCATCTAATGATTGCTTAAATCATAAAAGCCAGGGGTCACAGACACCACCATGATATATATATATATATCATGGTGGTGTCTATATATATATGTGTGTGTGTGTGTAAAAGCTCTATCACTGATATTGAGTACTGTTTAATATTACTACAAAATTTGGTCTACCATTAAGTCACCAAGTGAGCTAGTGATAATCATAAGCCTTTGCAATATATATATATATATATATATATATATATATGTGTGTGTGTGTGTGTGTCTGAGTGTGCGCACGTGTGTGTGTGTGTGTGTGTGTGCATATGAAAATGTTGGTAGTAATAATAGTTAATTATTTATTGTTGGTTTTATATTATTCTAAATAGGAGTTTTGATTAAGAAAATTAACTAGTTTTTTAATTTCGACCTCTTTTTCCCAAATAGGTTGTCTCGTTGGAATCTCTTCATCACTCCGTTTTCCTTGCTAAGTTTTTCATAAAGCAAACGTTCACTTACTGACTATTGTTATTTACACAGCCAACTTGCCGTTCACAGTTCTCTCGCTACGGAGAAAAGTCGATTGATTTTAGAAATCCGAATGTGTGAAACACGTCTAGTTTTTTTTAGTTTTTTTTTTTATCAAAGACCTAAGATTTAAGAAAAAACGGCCTTAGTTGTAGTGAGGATAATGAACTGAAATTAAGATTGACCTACAAGTAAACATAATCTTATAATGGTTAAAAATGTTTCCTTAATAATATAACTGCTTGTTTTACGTTTAACGGGTGCGAAACGCCTTGTTTTTACGTTACAAATTAATCTTTCTTTTCTTTTCATTTCCTTTCCATTCTTACCTAGCCTAATAACCTACCTACCTAGCTTGCTTCTTATTTTACAGCCGAGCAAGTCAGCTCTTCCTCTCCTTGTTACTCAACCTAGCTCAATCGACGTAGGTGAACCTTAGGAGGCTTAAAATTGCTAGGCCTTCTTGTTCTATCGAGCACAGTTGTCTCCCTATTCCTTATACGCTGGGTGAGTTTATTCATTGCGAAACCCAGTTTATCGTTCTCTCTCCCTCCCCTAACCATTTTCGAGGCTTCATATTACGAACATTCTTTTAAACAATAAATCAAATTTCGTTATGGATTTATAGAAAACACCAATCAATTTTTTTTCCGTATTAATAAAACCCTCACTCTTACAATTAAAAAAAAAGATAATAACGCAACCATCTACTTAGTCTAAATTATACAAAAATTCCCAAATTCAAACTCGGCAAAGAGGTTTGGGTATTTCTACTAAGAATACGCCTGGAAAAAGGCTGCAAATATTAAGCATTTGCTACTGGTGAGACCAATAATTTAAAGAGTCACAGATAAAATATCACTAAAATCTGTCAATTCAGTGATTTTTAGTATTTTAAATGACAAAAGATCTCTAAAATCATTATTTGTATCTTTTAAATACACACGATGGATAAACGTGATATATGCAATTGAATAATTTCACCTATCATTGTGTAATGGTCTGAGGTTAAATCATGTATGCCTGAGGAACCCCAAAACTTTGTTTTCACTTGCATATAAGCATTTGGGTATCCATATGAATATATATATATATATATATATATATATATATATATATATATATATATATATATATATATATATATATTATAGTGTTTTTACAACGTCCTCTGACCTGTTGTAACCGTTAAGATGACGCTGACTGTACCTCCTGCAAAAGGATAAGATCACCTAAATTTCATATATGCTCTGTCACCGATATAGAGTACTCCATGTGATTGAAGTTTATATATATATATATATATATATATAAACTTCAATTATTTCAGTTTATATATATATATATATATATATATATATATATATATATATATATATATATAAACTTCAATCACATGGAGTACTCTATATCGGTGACAGATCATATATGAAATTTAGGTGATCTTATCCTTTTGCAGGAGGTACAGTCAGCGTCATCTTAACGGTTACAACAGGTCAGAGGACGTTGTAAAAACACTATAATATATATATATATATATATATATATATATATATATATATATATATATATATATATATATATATCACAGATACGGAATTAACGATGCTCGGAAAGAGTCAGTTTCTCGCCCATGTGATCATCGGTAGTGTTAGGCTTTACTTTGTGTCTTCGCTATCACAACTTAGTTACATATGGTCTATTAGCGATATTAACCCCTATTTATTCATGAATATACCAAACTATATAATTAATATTAATTTTATATATATGTGTGTGTGTGTGTGTGTCAATACAGTGTATTTATGCATATGTAGCCTTTTTTTACCAGTCATTGGCATGATGGTCAGAGTGTTCACCAATAGTCCGGTAGACCTGAGTTCAATCCCAGGTCGAGTTATACCAAAGACTTCAAAAATAGTACTTGATGCCTTCTTTCTTAACACACCAAGGTTATAAGGTATGGATCAAGGGAAAGGAGTAGAGCCCTCTCTTACACCTTGGTGTAGTATCTATCGAAAAGGGAGCTTTCGGGTCGCCCTCGTCTACGGTCGCCACTTTTACTTATTAAGATAGATTTTTAAATAAGATAAGAGATAACATTCGATATAACATTTTGTTGTTGAAATTGTTGTAAAACCTGTCCGAATTCCGTACTATTCATTTTGGCTGAGTTCCAGTGCAAATACTTTTAATAGGTATCAATCATTCTCAAGAAAGAAACGGGGGGGTGTCCTCGTGGTGTAATGGTTAAAGCGATGGACTGCGGAATCGTAGTAAGCGAGTTCGAACTCCAGTCGCTCTATTACGTTCACTTTCGGGCAAATACCCTTGGGAAAGGTATGAACCCCCTTATCCTCCCAGCTATGGGTTAAATAGTACCACTACTGTTCTTTTAGGTGAATACCATTGGCATTAAATAACCTCCAAAGGTTGATATGCCATTAAACAAAGAAACTAAACCATCAAGAAAGAAACAGTGAAGTGTTAAACCCCCAAATTTTGATATTGTTGATCATCTCGTCTATAAAAATGTTTAATTCGTCATTTCATATAAAAGTTAAGGAAATGTTAAGGGTCGTGAACACAGAATATGCCTAAGACATGGTGAAAGCCCTCGGCGAAGTTAAGCAGCGATGAACCCGTTTAATACTAAGATGGGTGATCACTTGAACAATAGCATGTACTGTAAGCAATCTGAGGCCTGTACGCCATATTTAAGCCACGCTTAGTAAATAACAATGCTCTGAATATATTACGATAAGTCTTTAAAAAAAACACAGAATCCAGCCAGCTTCTGAGATGTAAATTCTTGGATATACAAAGTAACCCGGATATAAGAGAGATTTTCTCTGGTCCAAAATTAGAGCCTGTGTTATCTAAACAAAATAGACCAAACCCGGAGATAAGATACTTATTATCAGGTCCCGATAACTCTCTTATATCCGGGTTACACAGTAGTCTTTTAACTGAGAATACAGAAAAGAACATCGAATGTTGTGAGAAACTTGTTTTCATCTCTCTCTCTCTCTCTCTCTCTCTCTCTCTCTCTCTCTCTTTCTCTCTCCCTTTGCGCCGTCGGGAAGAAAATAAATCCCTGTTGAATATAAATTTAAGGAACAAAACCACAAAATCTAAAAATATGATAAACACCAATATAACGTCTTCAACCCTGAAAAACATACTTATTAAATTTAATAGCAAAATCTAATTTAATAGCAAGAATTTTCTGGTAGATACTAACGTTTTACAAAGTTATAATGAGGCCAAATCGTTGTCTCAGAATACATAAGAGATTTGTATTCGGGGTTCTTGCTCAGTTAGTAAAAATTAGAGTTGATTTTATCAGCCAGGAGCATAAATTTTGAAGAGATTTCGTTTACATACTTGTAAAATCTGCACTTTTAAATTACAACAAAAGTTAAGATATATTTTCTCCAGGCTCATTATTAGATCAAGAAATCCGAGAGCTTTTCATGCTTGGAAAGGATTATGAATTCAAATGCGTTTCTATGATATAATAGCTTTATATGATATGCCGGGTGATATATATATATATATATATATATATATATATATATATATATATATATATATATATGATAAAAAATGTAACACATCATTATAGAGGTTATTTTTCAATCACCCTGTTCATTAAAAAGGTTTCTAAAGATTTATTTAAGGTCAAGCATCTGAAAGAAAAACTTAAAGGAAATAAAGGTTTATTTCACCAAAAGCCGGAAATGTATCTTAGATATTTCGTTGTTTATTCGCACTCCCAGCAGTTTCAACTGAAGTGATTGGTGTAAGGCAAGAAACAAATCTACAAGATGAAGTCATTATACTCCAAAAATAAACAATTGCTATTATCAGAAGAAATATTTAAGAAAAAAAAAATGGTAGCTAAAAACCGATGTCTCATCACCGTCAGATTTCCTTACCAAATGGATCCTTCTTAGAAATGTTAAAGCAATAGCGACTACTTGACGATGCCTATCCTCTTTCCCAGTAACATACGACCGATTGTAATGAATTAAATGGTACCAGCTGGAAGGTGAGATTCATAACAAGATCAATGATCAAACGTTCAAGATAAATTACGTTTTACAAATTGCAAGAGCTTCAACGTCCCTCCTATTTACTCATAGAAGGGAGAAGTGAATTCATGCCTTTTATAAGGGCATTAGTACCCAGTGAACATTAACTGCCACAGCGGGGGTTTAAACTAAGTTCGCTGATTACAATCACCGTGCTGTTAACCGTTTCGTTGTTCGCACGTCCAGTTGAAAATCCCAACGGTCGCTTTTTTTTTTCCCTCATTCAAACTTAACTTCGAACGGCTGCATGACAGTTTGGAAGAAGTTATTTACATAGTTGTATATGAAGCACTAAGTGAGAACAGAAATCCCTGGCAATGGTCTGCGAAATTAGTTTGATAACTGTTCCGTCATGTGAGCCACTCATTGCTTGTTAGGGAGAAATAGAAGGAGAAAGTTTTTGCCTGAATTTTGTATGACAGAGTTTACCAGAATTCTTCATATATATATATATATATATATATATATATATATATATATATATATATATATATATATATATATATTGCTGGTTTATTTTCTTCATCTATGTTGTTCTTAGCTCATAACGTTTCAACCCTATACCCACGGCCTTCCTCAGATATCTTTCCGTGGAATCATCAGTGTCATTCATTTTTTATTGGACTAACAGTTTTACATACTCATCTATGATGTGCTATGAACACAACGTTTCGGTCGTCTACCTTCGACCTTCTTCCGATGTATTTTCTGTGAAATCATCCGTGTTTACAGTCTATAGCAAAATTCAATACAAACGAGACAAATTTGTCCATCAATCTATTTCTAATGACACTTTCAATATTTTTTTTGTTTTATTATTTACTTATATATTTTTTAAAGGGAGGAAAAAGATTTCAAATACAGAAGGTTTGCTTAGTAAAAAATAAGCCTTCAAAATACTACTTTTTATCTGGACCGATTGAAATGGGGTTCACTGTATCCATTTTTAGACAACTGTACTCTCATTTTATATTTGTTTGGGGTTTAAATTGATTAATACATTTACTACTATTAAACCTAGCATAATTTAATTAGAATGAGTCAATGGTAATCCTCCAAGTGCGGCTGACTTGCTTGCCTAGAAAATCAGCGTTCGAAATCCAAGCATTTAACCAGGTCACGAACACCAACCCCTTGTACCAATTTTTATCACCTCTTTCACCTTTTCCCTTTCTACCAGATCTTTTTAAAGTGAAAAGCGAGTAGGTGGGCAAATAAGAGAAGGTTGGATGAAAAGGTAAGAATTATCCACAATGATTTCGATTTAGAAAATTCTATTGGACAACAGGTATGAATGTAGCCAGAGGCGGAACTGCTAGGGTAAGGAGGTATTTGGAAACTTTCTAAACCTCCCCTATCCCGAACCACAACGAAGGGGAACCTTCCAAAAGCTTTAATTTTACCTACTACATTCCTACTGGCATATTATCGTCTCAGAGCGTACTCTAAGTTGGAAAGGGTTCGTAGAAGAGCCAAGTCCCACCTTCGAGTCCCAGTTTTTTTTAGCAACGCCCCTAAATGTAGCCCTTTGTTTTAATATGGAACCCGCCTCGATTTGAAGGAATTTTGGTCGGTATTTTTAATACTGCTAAATATTCTTATCTTTCTCGCTCTTTCTTTCTTTTCTGTGTCCTTATATATATATATATATATATATATATATATATATATATATATATCATGACACCGGTCCAAGTGTAAGTACTGAGCAAAAGTAGACTTAGCTTCTACAATTTTCCAAAAAGGAAGGATGCGCTTGCCTAGAAAATCAGTATTTAAAATCATGACTTGTATCCTAACTCGATCATCTTCATATGTCGGTGAGATTCCTAGTTACTAAAATATTAGCTTTGGACAGCACACTACGAAATTTGTTTGGAAAGAGAAATATTCATTCATAATGAAGGACTGACTGAAAAGAAAAACATGTGCTCGAACTTTAGACATAAGATAGACCATTCTCCCATCATGCCTCTTGTCATTTATTAAACTTATCTCAAAGCAAGAAGTATGGGGGGCAACCAGTGAGACTCAAACTCAATAGTAAACGGTCTGCTTGCTTAGCTAGATAACCATTATATCACGCGAGGCGCCCCCACTATATAATGTCACTAGTTTAACTTAGTGGTACTAAAACTGACTCTCACCGGCCGGCGAGAGAATGAGAGATAGGATCCTAGGTTCAGTGGAAGCGATTACTTCTCGCGTTTATAGCTGTGAAGGGACCCGACCGACGGTTGTGTCTATTTTAAGTTCTTCTGTCGACGCCGGCTGCATTGATTTATTAGTAGCAGAAAACAATGCCTAACAACAATCTGATACGATGGTAAGAAGGCGGAGTACTGGCAGAGTGCCTTAGTAGTAGTAGTTGTAGTAGTAGTAGTAGTAGTTGCAGCA
Source organism: Sepioteuthis lessoniana (assembly GCA_963585895.1). NCBI lineage: Eukaryota > Metazoa > Mollusca > Cephalopoda > Myopsida > Loliginidae > Sepioteuthis > Sepioteuthis lessoniana. The sequence continues at coordinate 4,372,083 of OY757921.1, read as the reverse complement.
GCAGCAGCAGCAGCACTGATAGTTACCGGGGACCAGATACTAGATTTTGTTTGGTTTATTAACCATTACAACATGATGAGACACCCTGCTAGATTTTGTCCCTCGGGGCAGGTAACACTTGATTTCACAAGTCTAAAAGATCACAGGCACAATACTTTTTTCCACAAATTTTTAATGAGGTTTACGCTTTTCCCAATGAAATTAATTAATCTAAGAGAATTTTTCTGAATAGATAGATAGATAGATAGATAGATAGTTATTAACGGAGGAACACGAATAGATATATAGATAGATGGATATTATCAGAGGAACATAGATAGATAGATAGATATTATCAGAGGAACACTGATAGATAGATAGATAGATAGATAGATAGATAGATAGATAGATAGATATTATCAGAGGAACACGGATAGATAGATATTAACAGAGGAACACGAATAAATACGAACTGCGATATATATATATATATATATATATATATATATATATATAGAGAGAGAGAGAGAGAGAGAGAGAGACCAAGTAAGAGAGACAAAATAAGAAAATCAAAATAAAATCCCTTAATTAAAAGGAAGTTTGTTTTTTTTAACCGATTTACATGTATATACCTTTTTTTTTTCGTTGTTTTTTTTTTTCTTATTGTGGAAAGGAAGGTAAACATCTGATTTTTATCAAATCACTGGATAAAAAACATGATGAAATTTAATAAATTTAAAGAATAATATTTAAATAATTACAAATATCTCCGTTATTCATGTTTACTTCCATTATTAGAAGTAAACATGAATATCAGAAAAATAAATAAATAAAATAAGTGTGTGGGCAACATCGCGGCAGGGTCCATGTTAATTGTAGTGTATTATTCATTTGAAAAAAAAAAAACGAAACTTTTTAACATGTCTCTAATATGAATCTATGGTAAAAATGCAGTTTAGTATGAACGATTCAAGAAGTTTAAAATTCAAATTCTTTTAACATTTTTCCGTCGTTGTGCGTATAATATTTCTTCATCTTGAAATTTCGAACTAAAAGATGCGTTTTATTTATTTATTTATTTTACTTCTATAGGAATCACTGTAAAAACGATGTATTGAAATAATCGTATTCAATGTTTCCACATATAACAAAGAGTTACCAGCAGTAACTAAGCCAAAATGTATGGCTGTGTTGTAAAACCTCTGATCTCCAAGTATGAAGTGCTGACGACTAGGCTTAACATGCAATCACTTGATAGAAGAAGCTACACTGAAAAGTGCAAAGCACTTCGTGTGTGCGTGCGTAAGAGTTGGAAAATACCTTTGGTCTCCATCTAGCTGTGTTAATTCAAACACCAGCGTCAGGAGGAAGGTGCGGCCTGCTATAAAGCATACAGGACGAGACATTCTACCAGTAAGACTCAAGTACATTCACTCACACGCAAACGCGCGCACGGAGAGAGAGAGAGAGAGAGAGGGTTTGGGGTTGGATAAAACAACAAGTAAAAATCATTGGGGAATAATTACCTTTATATATTAAGATAATTCTCATATATATATATGTATATATATAAAGTTAGATAGATAGATAGATCTCAACGAATTCTCTATCAATAACTTACAAGATTTTAAAACTATTAATCACCTTTGTCAAATAAGATAGATAGATAGATAGATAGATAGATAGATAGATAGATAGATAGATAGATAGATTTACCGCGTTGATCACGCAGGCGAGAAGGGTCTGAAATTTCATATAGCTTCGAACCTCAGCATGTGAAAGTACGACCCTTCTGAAACGAGGCTATCTGCATTTCATAAAGCGATAATACCCTTCGGAAAGGTATTAATCCAACGGTTCTTTCTGCAGCTAAGGGTAAATAGTCGGTCAGACTGTGCTCTTAAAGCTTGGTATGCCAACCAATCAAGAAGAAGGAAAATTCTGAATTCAAACAGACTGGGAAAGGTATCGGTTCTGCCTGGCTATTTGTGCCCAATACACCCTACATGAGTAATGCCCCATACCTACCACCAACACGACAAAACCAAGTGATGAGAGCAGTGATGATGATAAGTTAATATTACGGGAATTACTATAAAATATTTATTAGATTATTTCATGGTTTCTTTGTTTTTTAATGACATATCAACCTTTGTTGGTTATTTAATTCCAAAGCTATTCTCCTAGAAGAACAGTAGTGGTACTATTTAACCCATAACTGGGAGGATAAGGGGGTTCATACCTTTCCCAAGGGTATTTGCCTGAAAGTGAACGTAATAGCGCGACTGGAGTTCGAACTAGCTTACTACGATTCCACAGTCCATCGCGTTAACCACTACACCACTAGAACGCCCTCTAGATTATTTCAGTCCTTTCTCATTAGAAATATAGATATTAGCATAAATCGCCGTTAATATGGGAACCCAATGGATTCACGGGTCGTCTACTACATTATAAGATTTATTTATCGTATTAATAAATTCTCTTTATGATTACACTTTACTGAAACACAGTAGAAATGACTCATCACAGCGAATTTTTTTTTTTTTTACTGGTGCAATACACTTAAAATGATCGTTCTGATGATCATTTTTTAATCATTCCACTGGTTCACAGCTGATCAATATTATAATGCCCCGATTTTTATAGTAGACGAATGAAAACGACACTAAGTAGCGAGAATGATTTTAGCGCATGACCGTTTAAATGTTCTAACTTTGATAATAAAGTAATTCCTGATAGACTTTGCACCTTAATAATCATTGGGCCACATGGAACAGTTTTAAACCCCACAAGTAAAAGCTAGAATTGAAGAGAATACCTCAAGAAGATCTAAGATAGATTTTTTTTTTTTTTTTACTAAACTCAGCTAATTTTGGCACAAGGCAAAAGAAGTTTCAGGCAGTATATAAGAACTGAACTGTATTCGGCTAACTTGCAACTCATTACGATATACAATGCGTTTAAATGGTTTATTAAGTTTTGATTGGCTTGTGGTCAGGTTATGGCGCTTTTTTTGAGAATCGAACTGACTGATAAGAGTTTGCTGTCCAAGCTCGTTGACCATAACATCCCGACGAGAAATCCTAAAACTAAGCATTGCTTAGATTTAGTGTAAAACACCAAGTCGGGTGCACTTAGGGAGAAATCGGCTTCTTATTCGATTATTCAGACAAATCTTTTTGATCATTATCGTACGACAAGGTGACAAAGAGAATTTGAGATCACGGTACTAATTCGAGAATGCTCGAGAATTAATGAAACTTTCTGTCTCTTGATCCCAAGCGGTAATTCCAATGAATTCTAGGGCGGATAATGATTATGATAATTATGTAATTGGGGCACTTGGAACAATCCCAAAAGGATTGGTAAAGGGACTGGAAGACTTGGAAATAAAAGGACAAGTGGAGACCATCCAGACTACTGAATTATTAAGATTGACAGAATACTGAAATGAGTCCAGGAGACTTGAGGAGACTTGCTGTCACTTTAACTCCAGGGAAAAACATCGCCTAACACTGGAGTAAAAAATTCTCAAAGAAATAATAAAAATAATAAAAGAAAAGAGAGACAAGCACTAAGACCTTGCTAGTGACAAAAAAAAAGCTGTGGAAAATAAAAATTATGGTGATACCAATGGTAAATAGAGCACTTTGAACCGTCCTAAAGGATTGGAAAAGGGGACTGAAAGAATTTTAAACGGAAGGACGAATTCATATCATCCTAACTACATGATTATTGTGATCAGCTAACATACTGAGGAGAGTCCTGGAGACCTGAGGAGACTTATTGTCACTTAGACTCCAGTGATAGACCATTACCTAAGGGTGGTGTGAAAAGAACTCACATGGGGTAAAATAATAATGGGGGACGAAAAAGAAGTGTAGTAAGGGAGAGAGGAAAGGAAAGGAAAGAACCATATATTAACTGAATGCCGGTGGAAATCAGGAATATATTTGTTAGCAGATGAATAAACAGAGGAATTCACGTTTCTATCCGTTCTTTTCCATGTTATTGTTAGTGCACATGTGGTTCTCTTACTAGAAGAGCATATTCTGATCGTGTTCGATGAGTATAGCACACCCACTAAATATGTTAAACCAATCATAATCTTACTTAATAATATAAACAGGGATCATAATGGAAAACTAATTTTTCTGTCCTAGTAATTAAATATTTTGGCAGTTGTTTTAGGATAACACAACGCACTCCCACTGCTATTTGGATTGCAACATTTCACTGAGTGGAGAGCGGGATACTGGGGAAGTGACAAAAATGGTTTCTGTGCGAATGACATTCCAGCGGCCCACATTCAGCGTTCGTTTCGAATGAGAAGTTGTATCTTAAAATTCGTCGAATCATTGTTTTTTTTTTTTTTTAAATAGGCAAATATTTATTTTATAAGTGATAATTTCTTTTCTTCTGTTTTTAAAATTAGAAGTCATTTTTTTTTTGTATATTGGTAAGTCTCGGGAGAAATGTTTCAGTAATAAATGTGCATTTTCCCAACCCCTCTACCGCAGATAAGCCCCAACATACGGTGAATGTTTAAGCGGAGTTTAACAGGTTTGAATTCAGAGTTTTCCTTCTCCGAGATCGGTTGCTACAGAAAGGTTAAAGCGCCTAATCTTTCCAATTCACCCATAGGTAGAGGGAGGATATTTGGATGCATACTCTTCCCAAGGGTATTTATTAGTGCTATGTGAAACGCTAACAGCTTCGTGCAGGGTTTGAACTTAGATCAGTTTAAATTTCGTTTTTTTGTTGTTGTTTTTTATTTTTATTTTTTTTTTTTGTTTAATGGCATATCAACTTTCGAGTGTTATTTAATGCCAAAGCCATCCTTGGAGAAATACAGTATAAGTACTATTTCACTCATATGGAGGGATAAGGGATTTCATAAATTTCCAAAGGGTCGCAAAGTAAATGTACGATGTCACCGTCCAGTACATAACCCCCCACAGTTCGGAGGCTCCTCTGGAATTGGGGCAGAGCAATACATATACCAGAAGAGCTGATTGAATTGATTTTAACGGCAGGTCAACGTGCCAGGAGTTATTTCATGCGTAGAACTTAGGAAATTAAATAACTTTATGATATCTTATCTCTGCCTCCCATCAGACAGGATTTGACACAAGGTCTTTTTTGTAGGGATCTTAGGAAAGAGGGAGGTCGGGCGCGAGCTGAAACTCGTGCCCTGTTGATGGTCATTGGCTTATTTAAGTGCAGTGTAAACCAAATGTTCCTGCAGGAACTTGGACCCACTAAGTGCAATATGAGCCGGCCACTTAAGACTTTATAACTTGAACAAGACTAGATAGTCTAATGCTATGCATAGCTCATCAATAATTTCATCGCCTACCCGAAGGTGCCCCAGCCGAAGCTGAGGATAATTCAGCCTTGAATCTATCATTGACCTTGATACCCCATCCGGCATGAATACCAGACGACCCAGCTAAATAGCTGGATAAGTATAAATTGCAGAAGTTTATATCTTCGTTTTTGTTTAGTTTCTTTCGAGTTTGTTTGTTTTTTGTTTTTTTTTTGTCTATTTGTTTGTTTACGGGGTTATATGAAAGAAGGTCTTCTTGTCTGATACAAATAATTTTCAAGCATATCTATTTCACTGAATAGATAGGAACCGAACAGGTACTATCATTCTGGATCAGAGTGGATTTGGAATTAACGGCTGTGAAGAGGTACTCCACACTCGCCATAGCTCCAGGACCGGAAGCCCACCAACGGATGCAATTTAGTGTCATGCTTGGGACAGTTTATTATAGGAATGCATGGGGAAGGGTTTTACTATGCAAAGGAATGATGCGTACATAACGAGATGTAAAGGCTTTTCAAACGAGATTAACTATTGTTTTTGGGTACGATTCTCAATCTATAATTCTGGCTTTGTGCCATAACTTAGTAATGTTTAACAAATAACTATAAGAAGGCTCTGTTAAGGCTTTTACGAGAGGAATGCATTGGAAAGGGCCTTTTATTTATTTGGTAATACTTCTACCAACACCACAGTAATATATTCAGCTCATTAGTATACACACATACCCTATGATTATAACAACGACCAACAGTTACTAAAAGAATGCATTGTAAATGATTGTACTGTTGGAGTGCACTGGAAATGCTTTTGCTATGAAAATACAAAAAAAAGATGTTATACAATAAGAATAGATCACACACACACACACACACACACACACAAATATATATATATATGATTGGTTTGGTTTAGTTCGGTTTGATTTGTTTAATAGCCTATCAACATTCGTGGGTTATCTAATACCAAAGCCATCCTTGAAGAAAGATTATAGTGGTACTTTGCAACACATAGCTGGTAGGATAAGGGGTTCATGCCTTTCCCGACTAGAATCCGAACTCTCTTTGTACTGTGTCACACTCTAACATGTTAGTCACAATGTTACAGAGACTCCACACACACACACATACACCTATGAATAAACCTCAATTTTATCCAGTTCTCAGGAATAGATGGTAGATTACCGTTGATCTACAGAGAGGATTATCCGCCCTTAAAAATATTTTAATACGGCTGGGAATCACATGTATTACCCGCTCTGATGGGAAAATCCCCGAAAGGGCTGGACTGCAAGCGCGATGGAAGCGAGTTCGAACTCCAGTCACGCTATTACATTCACTTTCGGACAAAAATACCCACGAGAAAGATATGAACCCCCTTATTCCTTCAGCTATGGAATAAATAGTATTACTGCTATTCTTCCACAGAGATCAACATGATGGTTGATATGCCATTAAATATAGAAAACAAAGCAAATAGTCACTTTGAAATTCTTGTAAAATCAGACTTTGGAAATGCGTACATTGAATTGTCTACTCAGTCTGCCCTTCTCTCTCTCTCTCTATATATATATATATTAGCAGAATAGGTTGAACATGGTAACATAGAACACACCCTTTGTCAACAATCATTCTACGCTACGGATATTTATTTTCTTGGATAATGATAATAAGACTTAGATTGAGTTAGGAGAAAAAACGAGAATAATAATAAGAAGAAGAAGAAGAAGAAGAAAGAAAGAAATAGAAAAAAGAAAAGAAACACTGCGAAAACGATGAACGGAAGAAAGTGAAAGAAAGGGAGGGAACTGGAATGATAGCGTTGTGTACGACTAACGGGTTTAAAAGCAGAATAACGCACATGGTTGAAAAAAGCGATTCGACCTATGTGAGCGGAGAATTTTGTCGCATATAGGTATAGCGTGTTTTACTTGCACATAAATGTTAAAAACATTCTCGACAAAATATGAAAATAAGATTTCTTTCATTGAGATATACTGAATGACAAAAACTCCTTTCTTCTGCGTTATGCACGCTATTACATTTGACATTTTAATAGGACACAAGAAAGGAACGAATTTGCTATCAATAACTAGCTAGATTTTATAACTATTGATTACCCTTAACAGATAGATAGATAGATAGATAGATAGATATGAACGCACTAGATAGATAGATAGATAGATAGATAGAAACTCAATAGATAGATAGATAGATATGAACTCACTAGATAGATAGATAGATATGAACTCACTAGATAGATAGATAGATAGATAGATAGATAGATAGATAGATAGATATAAACTCACTAGATAGATAGATAGATAGATAGATATGAACACGATAGATAGATAGATAGATAGATAGATAGATAGATATAAACTCACTAGATAGATAGATAGATAGATAGATATGAACTCACTAGATAGATAGATAGATAGATAGATAGATATGAACTCACTAGATAGATAGATAGATAGATATGAACACTATAGATAGATAGATAGATAGATATAAACTCACTAGATAGATAGATAGATATAAACTCACTAGATAGATAGATAGATATGAACACTCTAGATAGATAGGTAGATATGAACTCAATAGATAGATAGATAGATAGATATAAACTCATTAGATAGATAGATAGATAGATAGATAGATAGATATGAACACTCTAGATAGATAGATAGATAGATAGATAGATAGATAGATAGATTGATAGATAGGAACTGACCAACTGAGTTACAAAAAGAAAACCATATTTCTACATGTTCAGAAGTGTACGTGTTAAGCTAAATTAAAAAAAAAAGTTCTAAGCTTCAGTCAGATTTTAGATTTGTCATAAACCTTTCACCTTTGTATGGGCTTCTCCTGTACTGAAATCGACATCATTCTAAATGAGTTTTTCTAGTTCTAAAAAATGTTGTAGCGATTTTGCCACACCAAAAAATATTCATCAATGGTTCTTCTTTCGTGGTGAGGCTTAGAACTCTTCTAACATCACTCGGAGGTCCTCATTCCTTTGGTTAAAAAGTAAATGCATGGGAAATACGATCTGCATACTGTTACGAACTTACTTTTACGGTATTAAGGGTTTCTATTTACATATCAAGTGAATAAAAAGGGGAAAGTGTTCAAGTCATTATCATAGGACTGTATGTGTTGATATATGCCTGTCTGTGTGTTAATTATGGTGATCTTCATCACTCAAGATAGATTAAAAACGGAATCTATCTATCTATCTATCTATTTTTATATCTATTTTTATATCTCTATCAAAGTCCTTATATTCAAATCTATCTATCTATCTATCTATCTATTTTTATATCTCTATCAAAGTCCTTATATTCAAATCTATCTATCTATCTATCTATCTATCTATCTATCTATCTATCTATCTATCTATCTCACTGTGTGTGTGTGTGTATACAAATATATATGTGTGTGTGTGTGTGTGTGTGTATACAAATATATATATATATATATGTGTGTGTGTGTATACAAATATATATATATATGTGTGTGTGTGTGTATACAAATATATATATATGTGTGTGTGTGTGTGTACAAATATATATATATATGTGTGTGTGTGTGTGTGTGTGTACAAATAAACACATGTATACGTGACTGCTAGTCATCTAATAGCACACACAGCGATATATATATATATATATATATATATATATATATATATATATGCGTGTGTGAGTGTGTATCACTGCGTGTGCTATTAATTGACTAAAAGTATGTATATATATATATATATATATATATATATATATATATATATATATATATCGCTGTGTGTGCTATTAATTGACTAAATGTCGCCTATGCACGTGTTTATTTGTACACACACACACACACACACACACACACACACACACACACACACACACACACACACACACACACAGAGTTACTGTTGAAACTGAAAATGTTGGGTGTGTAAACATTTCTATTAGTGTGTACACGCTCACATTACACGGGAAACTGACACGTAAAAGAAAACATATCTTAAACTAGCCTCAACTTAGGGTAAAGCAGAAGAAATGGGAAATTTTCTTAGAGTAAAATATCATTAATTGTCTCGTTACTTTTCCCCTTCCCTTTAAATATACACACCACATCTCCGTAAGCGCACGTGCGCAGATTTTCTTTGAAAGTAATGTTTACAGTGACCCACAATTTTATATCGCCTTGAACCAAACTTGGATTTAAAAAAAATCACTTCTCTCTCTCTCTCTCTCTCTCTCTCTCTCTTTACACTCTTCCTCCATTATTGACTCTTTATATCAGCTTCTTTCTTTCTTTTTTTCTCTCTTTTTCTTCTCTTTCTTTTTTTCGCCCACTCCTCTTTCTCTTTTAATTGATCCTTTTTTTCTTTCTCTCTTTTTTCTTCTCTTTCTCTTTTCGTCTTCGCCTCCTTCTCTTTTTATTAATCTTTTTCCTCTTTCTTTTTCTTTCTTTTTTATTCTCTTTCGCTTTTTCTCCTCGCCTCTTTCTCTTTTTATCAGTCCTTTTCTTCACTCTCTCTCTCTTTCTTTCTTTTTTCTCTTTCTTTTCTCCTCTTAGTCTTTTTGTCTTTTTTTTATCAATCTTTTCTTCTTTTTCTCTCTTTTTCTTTCTCCTTTCTTTTCTTTCTCTTTTCCTCTTCGCCTCTTTCTCTTTTTACCAATCCGTTTTCTTCCTTTTTGTCTCTCTTTTCTTCTCTTTCCCTCTTCCTCCTCGTTTCTTTTCTTTTTTCCCTTTCTATTTCTTTCTGATTCTTTTTTTTTCAGTATCTATTTTTCTTTACCTTTCTCCTCTCTGTATCTTTCCTTTTCTTTTCTCCTTTCTCTTATTCTCTTCATCCCAGACTCTCTCTCTCTCTCTCTCTCTCTCTCTCTCTTTCACACACACACACACACACACACACACACACACTCTCTCTCTCTCTCTCTCTCTCTCCATCTGTGTGTTTGTATGTGTATGGCAGGTGCCCCAAACTCTTTCACCCAAAGTGTTTTTAGCCTATTTTCGTCTTTTCTTTAGAGATTATTTAGCAAGTTTTATTCCTCAATACAAGAAAAAAAATCAGTTCCAACATATAAATAAACAAAAAAAAAAAAAAATTATCATACAGAAAACTGAAATATTACATTTAATGTTTACAACAGTAAGCCTACTAATTTTTCTTTTATTAATTAACACATTTAATTAATTATCAATTTACTCGAGGTACTCCTTCTTTACAATATAATAAGAAAAGAAAGAAAAGAAGAAGAAAAATGAGCAAAGAAACGCATTAAAACATAATATAGATCTCGCTTCCTGGCTTATCTTTCTCCGGTAATTAAATGACATTTTACGCCGAGCCTTCCATGACGACGACGACGACGAAAAACGAAAACTACTCCTGCGATGACTATTATTGCTACAATACGCATCACTTCTGCAACTTTCATGATGATTTACTGATGCTACAACTGCTCGAACGACTATTACTACTCATACTACTGCTGCACCCAAGAACCACTGCTGCTGACAGAACTACTCTCATTGCTACGACGGCAACGATAGCTATAGCAATTTTCTGTCACTACTACCATCACTGCTACAAACAAAAATACCAAGTATCTGCTGGTATAGTTTGATTGTTAGAACTAAGGGTTCATTGATTAATAAGAAATCTATTATTTTACTCACTGAGAGTTTTTCACATCAGCGTTAGCTGATGATTTTCTACTGGAGTTTGAGTGACAGCAAGTTTTCCCCAAGTCTCCAGGACTCTTCTCAGTATTTTGGCCGATCTCAACAATGCTGTAGTTTCGACAGTCTCCACCCGCCCCGTCATTTCCAAGTCGTCCAGTCCTTGTACCAATCCTTTGGTGACTGCACCAAGAGTACTAATTACAATTGGTATAATCGTCACTTTCATGTTCCGCAGTTTGTTTTATTTCAGTTCCCTAGCAAGGTCGAGGTACTTATCCCTCTTTTCATTATTATTATTATTATTATTATTATTATTATTATTATTATTATTATTATTATTATTATATGCGAGTTTTTCACAGCAGTCTTTAATTGTGAGGTTTTCACTAATGTCTGAGTGGCAGCAAGCCATCTCAAATCTACAGGACTCTTCTGACTAATTTGGCAGATATCAAAATATCAGAGAATTTTATACGTCTCTTTTTCTTGGACGAATACTGGTTTGAGCATATACCATTTAGAAGCATGGTCAATTTATTATTATTATTATTATTGTTTACTCATTAGAGTTTCTCACATCAGCGTAAGCTGATGGTCTTTCACTGGAGTTTGAGTGACAGCAATTCTTAAGTCTCCAGGACTCTTCTCAGTATTCTGTCCGTTTTCACTAATGCTGTTGTTTGGATGGTCTCCACTCGGCTGCCAACTTCCAAACTCTTCAGGGCCTTTAATAAACCTTTAGTTACCGTGCCAAAAGTACCTATCACAATTGGTATAATTGTCACCTTCATGTTCGATAGTTTTTTCAATTCTCTAGCAAGGTCGAGGTACTTATCTATCTTTTCACATTTTTTTCAGTTTTATTCTGTGGTCAGCCAGGACAGCAAAGTCGACAATTTTGCAGATTTTCTTTTTTTTTTTTTTTTTTGGTTGATTATTATAAGGTCTGGTCTTCTGGTCGAGTTTACTTCTTGAGCTTTTTTTACACCAGCATCAACTGATGGTCTTTCATTGGAGTTTTAGTGACAGCAAGTCTCCTGGCTTCTTCTCAGTAGTCTGGCTGATCTTAACAGTGCTGTTGTTTGGATGGTGTCCACTCGTGTTCTTATTTACAATTCTTCTAGTCCCTTTACCAATCCTTTGGTGACTGTACCAATTGCACCAATTACAATTATCACTTACTTTTATGTTCCATAGTTTGTTGGGTTTTTTTCAATTTCTTAGCAAGGTCCAGGTACTTATTTTTCTTTTCACCTTCCAACAATTTTACTCAGTGGTCTGCCGAGACGGCAAAGTCCACAATTCGGCAAGTTCTCTGTTTTTTGTTGACAATCATTAGGTCTAATCGTCTGGCCGAGATTAGGTGATCCGTTTGTATTATTATGTTTTGTATTATACTCACTGTGAGTTTTTCGTACCAGCTCCAACTGATGGTTTTTCATTGGAGTTAGAGAGACAGCAACTCTTTTCAGGCCTCCAGGACTTTTATTATTCTACTCCTTGCGTGTTTGGGTGTGTAGTGGAACTAAGCGTGAAGTAACACCCGTGAAATGCGTGAAGTAATACCCGTAAAATACGGACGAGAACTTACTCTCACACGCAACATGCACCCACTATTAATTGGAAAGAACATATCCTCTTAAATATCCAATTACATGTTTCCGCTACAGTAGAAAGCAAACATCCAGGACTTATCAAAGTATCCTAGCCGATTTTCACTTGTGCAGTGGTCGACATGGTTTCACTTCTTATCTCCAGTTCATCCAATCTCTTTTCCTGGTTCTTGAAGACTATTCCAAAGAATCCAGCAACGATTGGTCACCTTCATATCGTATCAATTATTATTTTACTCCTTAGAGTTTTTCACACCTCCGCTAGCTGATGGTCTTCCACTGGAGTCTGAGGGAGAGCAAGTCTCCTCAAGTTTCCGGGACTCTTCTCAGTATTCTGGCCGATCCGAATAATGCTTTAGTTTGGATGGTCTCCATTCCTGCTCTTCTTTCCAAGTTCACTATATCATTTCCTTTTTTCTTAGTTTCTCGCGAATGTCACTGAAAATCAAGTGACAACAAGTCACAACGCTTAAGAATTTGCAAACTCGTTGGGTTCCCGTTGTCACAGCAGTTGAAGGTATTTATGCATTCTGTTTAGGAAGGAATTGAACCATTCTAGTTTCATTGATATCTCCGTTATATTGAAGGTCACGATAGTTCAAAATTGACGGTTTGGCATGAACGCAAACCCGACTAAAGTATCCTTCAGTCGCAAATTGGATAGGATGTTGCTTTTTCTGAAAGTTAAAACATTTCAAGTGTTTTGTTAAGATGTACTACTTTTACGGCTGCACACGATCATAATGAGAATTTCAGTAATATATCTAATTAATTTGGCCTAGCAGTTAGAGTGTTCGCCAATGACCCGGGAGACCGGGGTTAAATCCAAGATCGAGTTATAGTAAAGACTCAGACAATAGTACTTGATGCCTCCTTGTTTAACACTCAGTATTATTAGACATGGATTAAGGGTAAAGTGGAGCAATCCAAGGAAAGGAGTAACGCCCTTTCTTTTCAAATCGGTGTAGTAGCTATTGAAAAGGGAGCCTTCGGGTTACCCTTGAGCATAGCCGCTAACTTTATGTTTTTGTTTACTTTTATTGTAACTATTAATTCCGAACAACGACAGAAAATATTAATTCAAACAGAATGAAAAGACTTGATATAAAAAAATTCTCGGTAGTCAATAGTGCATTATATTCCCGTTGACACTGGTGGTAGACGTAGTTTGGGTAAGTTCAAGAATTTGTTTTTCTATAATCAAAGAATGAAACACTTAACAACCAAACTAAATATTTCGAATAGGAGATCAAGTTACCATAACGCACGTACTAAAAGTGTGTCAAGTTTATTCTTTTATTATTATTTACACCTTTAGAGTTTTTCAAATCAGTATTAGCCGATGGTTTTTCACTGGAGTTTGAGTGACTGCAAGTTTCCTCAAGTTTCCAGGACTCTTCTCAGTATTCTAGCCATTCTCAGTAATGCTGTCATTTGGAGAGTCTCTACGCGTCCGCTTCCAAGTCCTCCAGGCCCTTTAATAATCCTTTAGTTATTGTGCCAAAAACACCTATCACAATTGGTACAGTCGTCACTTTCATGTTCCACAGCTTTTTCAATTCTCTAGCAAGGTCGAGGTACTTATCTTTCTTTTCAGATTCTTTCAGTTTTATTCTGTGGTCAGCCGGGGCAGGAAAGTCGACAATTTTGCAAATTCTCTAATTATTATTATTATTATTATTATTATTATTATTTTAATCTTTCAGGGGTTTTTTTGGCTTGCGCTACTACTCACTGATGAATTTTTACTGAAGTCTGAGGGACAGAAAGTCTCGTCAGATCGCCAGGACTCGTCTAAGTATTCTAGCAAATTTTAACAGTGCTGTGGTCTGGATGGTCTCGTTTTTTCCTCTTAGCTCCAATTCTCCAAGTTCCTTTTTTTTAGGCCTTCGATGACATTTGCAAGGACCACAACTTCAATTGATATCACCACGCCATTATGTTCCACAGGTTTTTTTCTGGCAAGATCCTTGTATATGTTGATCTTTTCACTGTATTCTATTTTTAATGTAGGGTCCACTTTATTATTACTATTATAATTAGTCGTATTACAACTGCTACTACAATAAAAAAAACAACGTTTTGATAATTCATATAAGAAAGGGTAATATACGTACTTAGTTTATGAAGCCTACAACTAATTTACACATTTGAGTCAAGTGTTTATGGGAGTGGCGGTAATGTAAGAAAGCAAGTAAGAACTTAGGAGAAGAAATAATGATAATAATAATAATAATAATAATAATAATACGAAGAAGAAGAAGAAGAGAGTCTCAAGGGTATGTTGTGTGGCGACAGAGATGAAATGGCTAATTACATTACATAATATGCGAATGTAGCCAACTGGTGCAAAAGGAGTACAAGATGGGATACGACTGGTTTGGAGAAGCGATCCACATAGAATTGTGCAAGTGATTAAGATTTTACCAAGCAGGCAAATAGTATATGGATAAACAAGAATCTATCAAAGAGAATGTGACCCATTTTGAGGTACGAACGATTCTCTCAATTGCTGGCAGAAGGCCAGACTTAGTCTTTATCAACAAGAAAGGAAAAGGTGCTTGTCATCTAGAGAATTTGCCTTTTCTAGGGAAGTGTAAAGTAAAAATAAACGAAAAGTAACGCAGAAAAAAAATACTTGGATCTTTCCAGAGAGCTGAAAAAGTTGAGGAATATGCAAGCGAGTGTGATACTAGTTGTTAAAGTTCTGAAAAGGATCCCAAACGGCGCGGGAAAGAGACTGGAAAATTAGATATCAGAAGAATAATCGAGACTAAACAGACCACAACACTCGGTTAAAATACTCAGAAAAGTTCAAAACTAAACCGATTTGTTATCACTCGGACTTAAGTGGAAACCCATCAGTTATAATTGGTATAAAAAAGATCGTATATAACAATAATAATAATGATGATAATAATAATAATATGACGGTGATCCTATTTACCCAACCCCTCCGCTCGGGCAGGATATGACACATGGTCAATTTTTAAGCGGAGTTTAACAGGTTTGAATTTAGAGTTTTCCTTCTCCTAGACTAGTTGCCTCACCAAGGCTGAAGAACCTAGTCTGCCCTACTATTTACCCATAGCTGGAGGGAGAATAACTGGATTCATACCTTTCCCAAGGGTATTAGTGCTATGTGAAATGTAATCAGTCAGGTCCAGGATTTGAACTCATGTCACCGTGTCCATATCCTGCGAAGATAACTATTACACCACGGGCACCAACATATACTTGAAAACATAGATACTTACACACGTCCATGTGCTCACGCATGCGTATATGTACATAGCTTGGGACCTTGTCGTTATTTTCTTTTTCCTTTTCTTCTTCTTATTATTGTAATGAGTAACAATTATCATAATTATAATTTTATCTGTAACTGAAAACTGCAAAAGAGTCTCATACTTATGGCCTGCTTGTTAGGCAAAATAGTTGTCAGTATGATTGGTCAGTGTTTTTTCTGGGCGATCAGGACAGGTCGACCTTCTCACTCACAAAATTTGTGCAGTAAAATCTTTCCACCCGGAATTTTGCCATGTGCTGTACTAAACCCAGCTTAGTGAATATAATAACAATAATAAGACGAAAAGGAAAAAGACAATACCAACAAGCTTCTAAGAAATATACATATATACATGCTCGAGCACATGTACATGTGTTGGTATCTATGTTCTCAGGTATACATTGGTTGGTTGGTTGGTTCTATGGCATATCAACTTTTGTAGGTTATTTAATGCCAAATCCATTTTTATACAAATAGTTCTATTTCAAACAATTCTGTTTAGGAAAAGTACGCAGTTTAAATGTAAGTACATTTTAACTGTGAAAAACATTTCAATTTCAAGCTGTTCAGTTTAGTCAAGAAATTCTCATTCAGCTAATTCCGTTTAGTATGAGTACGAACTTTTTACACACAGTTAAGAATCAAAACAGTTCTATATTAAACAATTCAGTTTAGTGAAAGTACTGTTTCAATGTCAAAAAACAGTTCCATTTCAAATAACTCCGTTTAGCATTACTACGCAGTTTAAATGTAAGTACGGTTTAATTGTCAAAAAATATTTTTCTAGCTATTCAGTTTAGTCAAACAATTCAGTTTAGCAAAAGTATCCCGTTAGTTCTATTTAACCCATAGATAGGGCCCTAGCAGGTGTTACCAAGCCGGGCCAGAGTGGACCTGGGAGCAATGGCAATAAAGAGGTGCTCCGCATTCCCCAAAGCTCCAGCATCACTGGAAACTCACCGTCAGATTGTAGAGTGTTATATACAGGACACTCACTGGGGGTGGGGGTCTTAGCCCTCTGCAGAGATGCAGTCGGTGTATTCTACAGCCCCAGCCGACTGGGGAAGTATATGTCGGTACGTATCTAAGGATAAGTGTGAATGTATGTGTGTTTGCAGGTGAATATTGAGGTAGATAAAGTAACTCATAAGACGACGTTCTCTTGTCTATCTGTTTGTATTCGAAGTAGAATTTTATCGATTTTTTTTTAATAGTGTCACTCTTAGAAACACTCATGGATACCATAAAACCAGATTGTGTTTTGTGTGTACGCATTCGCTTACAAACAGGTGCTTTTAAAAGTATTGTTAGTGTGTACGTATATAAAATTGCAAAACTCTGAAAATGTGTTTTACTTTATACAAGATTAAATATGCAGGTTTCAGCAAATGATCTCATATACAAATCAACCGGTACATAGCTTTCAAAATAAATACCCACACAGCGTGAATCTACGGTACTCTGGTTCAAATTTGGCGTTATCTTTCGGTTTATAGCCTTTTATTTTCCGTCATTATATATATATTTATTATCACACAAGCACAAGCACACACACACACACACACACGCAACACCGTATCACCCAATAATAAATAAAATTAAAGTAAAATTGGCGACCATAGTCGAGGGAGACCAGAAGGCTCCCTTTTCAATAGCTACTACACCAAGGTGTAGGAGAGGGCGCTACTCCTTTCCCTGGATTTCTCCACTTTACCCTTGATACGGTCATTATATTGCGGAGTGTTAAGCAAGGAGGTATCAAGTATCATTTTTAAAATCTTTGGTATGACTCGATCTGGGATTGAACCCAGGTCTCCCAGACCATTGGCGAACACTCTACCCACAAGGCCAATGAGCCAAATATACCCCAAATGTTTTTTGAAAAATAAAAAGTTGAACTAGGATTTTACTATTTCTAGTGGAAAATTATGAAATCAACACAGATATTATTTGGTGTCATTTATTACCAAACTTTAGACCACTGATACTCTTAAAATAAAGATATTAATATCTAGCAGTCTAAAAATTAGAACAACGACAAAAATTTAAATGTGAATGAATACTTAGTATACTTCTAAAACCATTTAAAGCTTTGCTTGATTATCATGACTTCAGAGAATCTGTTATTAAACGGTCAGCCGTTCTGTGTACTTTAACAGTTACAATTTTTCAGTCCGCGAGGGAAAATCGATATAACGTAGATTCTTATATATTGAACGACCTTTTGAGACAAAATTTTCACCTAAAAACAAAGGGTCGTTGATTACACTTAATATTTTTTAACACATTTCGACGCTTACTGTCGTTCATTACATGCAATATGTGATTTAAAAAAAGAATAAAAGAAAAACACTTCTTTGTGGCTAAAAATTATAGTTCGTTCATAACATGAAGTTGTTCTTTCCAGGTTTGAAATTTGACAATAAGAAGTCGAAAACGTCTTTTCAATTCATTATATGAAAATAAGTATCAAATTATGAACAGAATTAGCCATTACCCCTGTTTGAGTAGGTTTATTTCGTAATAGTTCTGATTGGTTTGGTTTTATGGCATATCAACCGTCATAGGTTATTTAAAGGCAAATCCATTTTTATACATATGAAGAGTTCTATTTCAAACAATTCAGTTTAGCAAACGTACACAGTTTAAATGCCAAAAACAATTCTATTTCAAGCTATTCAGTTTAGTCAACAAAGTTAAATGGTTCCAAGTATTGCTATGTATCACTAACAATTCAATTAAACATCAGTCGTTTATTTACGCAGAATTAAATGCAAAAACCGTTCTATTTCAAATAATTCAGTTTTGCATAAGTTCACCGTCTAGTTTTATTTGACCCACAGATAGGACCCTATCAAGTGCTACCACTCCGGGTCAGAGTGCACCTTGGAACGATGGCTATAAAGAGGTGCTCCGGATTCTCCAAAGCTCCAGCATTTCAGAAGCCTCACCATCGGATTGTTTAGAGTCATATCAGAACACTCGTTGGGGTAGTCTTACCCAACTGCAGAGATGCAGTCGGTGTATTCTACAGCCCCTGTCGACTGGACTAGTAATATGTCTGAGCATCGTCATTTATCAACGAAATAGGCAGTGGAATTATAATAAAATACGAGTCACTTGTTTTCCATTCATTGAAGTACCTCTAAAACTTCTGTTTTTTTATAGTTTAAATTCCCACCGTTGTATTTCTTTTACCTCCATGTCCTCAAGTCTCTTGAGATGAATTTTCAATTTCGGAAACAAAGACATGTCTGGTAAGTATCAAGTGTGTTACACTTGGACAATCTGCGTTTTGCTTAAAAAAAATCTGTTGTCCAAAGAGCAGCAAAACTAGCTTCATAGCTTTATTTTTATTTTTTTTTTTTTTTATTGACACTGACTTTTCCGAATTGGCGTGACTGAAAGTGGTGGTACGTGTACCGGTATTGGTTCGTCAGTCATCGACTGTCGATGCATTGCAAGTTTCCAGTTTCACATAATCATAATATTTATATTATACATCAATCTATATATATAGATATATATATATGTAAAACAAAAAATCTAAAATTTTCCTGCCCTGTTAAAAATTATTCCTGTCACATGCTATAACACCTTACAACAGATAGGGGGTGCTTTCGTGGTGTAAGACAAGACTCTTTGCATTTCACATAGCGCTTATACCCTTGGGAAAGGTATGAATCCAATTATTTTCCCTCTAGCTATGGGTAAATATTTGAGCAGACTGGGCTCTCTAACTTGGTACGACAACCGGTCTGGGAGATAAAAAAAAAACAACTCTGAATTCAAATCTGTTAAACTCCACTGAAAAATTGACCTTGTGTCGCATCCTGCTCGAACGAAGGATTAGGTAAATATATATAACACAACTGATAGAAATACTTACAGCTTTATCAGACACAAATAGTTATATGGTACAAATACAATACCGCTCCGTAAAATATCCTGCCAGAAAACCACATCAGATGAGATGAAAAGCATTGATTTAGACAACATTCGTGATATATGTATCATGTAAGTTGTCCATCGCTGCTCACGCTTTCGGTTAAATTTTAAATTCAAGAACTTAAAAAAAAATCAATCACAGTACTTTTTGATAGCAAATCGTGTATACATCAAGTAATAAAAAATGAAAGTTTTGTAAGTGTTAAAAAGGTTTTTAGTGTCTGGAGATAATTTATTTGGGAAGCAAAATTATCTGTGAGATTATGGATGTAAACACTATCAATTACTAATTTGATATTTGGGTCATGACCATTAATGACGGAGCTCTTACTATTTTTGCATTACATTTGTCCTTGTGATTCATCGGTATTGTATATAGTGAGATTTCTGCTTGAAAAAGAGGCGACTTTATTCTTTTGAAAAATAGCGGCTTTGATATCTCGACTGTCGACTTTGACAGAAGCCAAAGTTGTTGGTCTATTTGCAACATGACGCTGGTAGAAAAAGAGATTTGTATTTGGGTGCGTCTGCTATTTATCTGAAGGCTAACATTGAAACGGGGATCTCAGACGATTGAAGAAATTAAGATGAAGACGAACGTGACAAGGCCACTGATGGCAATCCCTAAATAGAACCCTGCAAATTGTTTTTTAAAAAAAGTAGAAAGTTATACTGGGATAAGTGTATGAGACTCCAAAAAAAAATAACCTGATCATGATTAAGGTATCATTGCCGAGATATTTTTATTTATTCATTTATTTATTTCTGCAAATATTGTGAGGATGCTTTGGTTTTGTTAGGTTTATTTAACTGCGTATCAACTTCTTGCGGATTATCCTCTGCCAAAATTTGGTGAATTCATAAATGTTTAATTGTATTAACTAAATTTTCATTGTTTCATTTTTTTTTTCACTTATTTTATTTATTATACATTCTTTGTTGTCTATAATCGTTTATTTGCACGCATTTGTGTGGTTTCAAGTATTTCAATCAAACGTTACTAATTTGCAAGCAATTATATGGCCTCAAGTAACTATTAAAATTTATCCTTAGTAAACAACAATACCTTCAAGTAACTATTCTTGATATAAATAATTTGTGTACAAGTAAATAGTTTCATGTATTCTGAACATTTATATAATTCTATGCAATAATTGTCATTTGTTTGGTATCTGGTATTCCTATATACTTTAAATAATTCTTAAACTGATCTATTTGATTCATAAGTGGGACCCTAACAGGTATTATCACTGCAGATGAGGGTGGATCTGGGAGTATTCCACACTCCTTAAAGATCTATAAGTGAAGCCTTACCATCAGATGCAATTTAATGATATACTCAGGACACACCATTTTAGGGGGTCTCACCCCTTTGCAGAGGATATAAGCTACCTATTCAAAGCCCGACTGGTTGGATTCTTTTTCGAACGGATTTTATATGTTCAGTCGACATGTGAATACACAGAAGAAATGCACAAGTACAGATATTTAAGGGTGTGGCACACGTAGAGAAAATAGAAGAAAGACATTGCAACTGGCTCTTCTGTGATCTAGAGAGGGGGCGGTGAATTTCCCCTCCTGTCAGAATTCGAAGTTCCAATCCAATTAAACTCAGAATTTAGGATGCTGCTTTGCGATGAGTCAAAAGTTTTGCAATATTTTGGTAGCATTAAGCTCAATTCAGCTACTCTGTATGCTTTTGCAGGCGTTTTGAAGGTGATAAGCCACACTGGAATCTGAAATGCCGAGCTCGCCTGGTATTCTCTAAGTGCTACTCACCGGATTTGCCTAAATGACTTTGAGAGAGCAAGGCCTCAGAATCCATGGTTTTAGACCTAGCTTCATCATCGAGATGCTTGTAACCCGAGCGAAATGTCTTCGTCTATCTAGTTACTGTATCTTAATCAATGCTTTCACATTTCGCACAAAGTATGTTTTTGGTTGCTTCTGCAACGTTATTGCTCAGAGGGTATCTCCGTGGTGTAATGGTTAAAGCGTTGGACTGTGGAATCATAGAATGTGAGTTCGAACTCTACTAGCGGTATTACGTTCATTTTCAGACGAATACCCTTGGGAAATATATGAACCTCTTTATCCTCCCATATGTTGGTTTAATAGTACCACTACTGTCCTTCTAAAAAGAAGATAGATTTTGCTTTAGAATAACCCTAAAAGTTTGACATGCCATTAAATAACAAACAAAAAAGTTATTTCCCAGTTCCAACTCGTGAGGATCAAGTTCCTGAATTAGTCAACGTTACACGTTCATTTGAACAGCTTTCTAATCTCGCACGGAGTGAAGCAATGTACAACGTGTCAGCGCACAAACAGGCACCTACAATGGCTTGAACTGCTTTTTATCACATGATATAGGTTCGGTCAACTAGTATATATTAAAAATATTGCAAATCTTTAGACTAAACAAACCACATTCTCCTCGGCCTCATTAACTCAATTTTAACTTTTTGCTGCAATGGGTTATGGTTAACGGTTCTAAAGAAGTAAAAAGAAACTTTTTAAATCAAGAAGAGACTCGCATAAACAAGCATACGTTATTCCCGTTGCTAAAAGGAGGGTAAGACTATATGAAACTCTTTAAGAGCAAGTGAATATACACAGGAAATTAGATTGGTTGCTTTATATTACAATTAAACATTGAAACAAGAAGGCTGGATTTGGGGTAGACATTCTACAATGGCGTCAAAGAATACAGACTCACACGTTATGCTTCCTGAGTAATAGACATAACGTTTAATAAATATACAAGGACGGACACACGCCCACTGAAGATGCACTTTTTCCTATCATTAACATCCTCGCATTTTTACTTTACATGTCACATTGTCTTCACCCCTCTCTTTCTCTCTGTCTCTGCATCGCTCCCTCTATCTAAGCAGGTTTACTTTTCTCTCTCTCTATCTATCTATCTATCTTTCTATTTCTTTATGTGACTAAATCTCTTTGGTTTCGTTTGGTTTCTTTGTTTAATGGCATATCAAACTTAATGGGTTATTCACTGCCTAAGCCATCATTGTAAGAGAAGAGTATTGGTTCTATTTAAAGCATAACTAGGTGGTTAAGAATGTTCAAACCTTTCCGAAGGATATTAGAGAGACAGAGACAGAGACAGAGAAAGAGACAGAGAGTAGAAATTGCTTTCTCTGTATGTATAAGAATATGTACCAACAAAGATCTTGTAAACTTTTGACAAATGGAATCATTTATTTCGTATTTCTAGTCTCTTGTGTGTATGTGTATGTATGTGGGTATATATGCATGTATAAGTGTGTGCATATATGTATGTGTGTGTGTGTGTGTGTGTGATACCAAATTTCCATATCAACACACACACACACACGCGTATACACAGATCCATAATCAGAGAAGCAGAGGCGTAATGTATATTAATGATTAAAAAGTAAAAAAAAACAAAAACATCTTTGATATGTACTCATTGAACCTATGTATTTTGCTGCTGTTGTTTTTGTTGGGTTTTTTGTTTGTTTGTTTGTTTTTTGCACTTTCTCAGGTGAAAAAGCCAACGAAAAACAGGAATGTCTCGCACTACAACAAGTAATAACAATCCATAGTCTCATGCAGGCATGCAACTACAAAAGCAGCTTTTCGCCACGCTACAACAGTTGTATTTGCAATTAAATATATAAAAAAGCACAAAAAGATGATGGAGCATGCTTAGGGAAAAGAGCTTCAGATTAAACACATACATCTGATTCCACCCCAACATCTTTCTGTTCGTCTCTGCTTTCTGTCAGTATCTGTATAGTTGGTTATGATTATGGTAGACACGACACGCTACAATACCCTTATTGGTTTTTATTTCTTACTTATTTCCCGTATGACACTGGCTAAAAATATTACAATTCTTACGAACGCCTTCGTCTTATGGAATATGGCTTTATGTTTCTATGATTATAAAGTAGAATGGACAATAAATGAAAAAGAGATTGTTCATCAGATTAGAGCATAGTATGTTGAGGACCCAATGCACCAAGAGTCTCTGGTGGTAAAATATTCATTTTTGAAGAGAACACAGACAAATTTATGTTATAGCTTCTTTTTTTATTTTATTTTCTTTTTTTTTTGACACTACAAATCCCGGTTTGTTTATAAGTAACAGTACTCCGTTACTTTAGAAATAAACACCTAAAAGATTTATTTATATTTCTGATTGATTGATTTTAATGGCATGCCAACATGTTCAAGCTTATTTTAAGCTAAGAAATTCAGGATTCACGTTTGTTTCAGCTCTAGGTTTTCATTGATTTGAGTGTGTCTGTGTGTGTGTCTTTGTAAGTCTGTCTCTCTATGATGTTGTTTCTTAAGAGATTTTTTTTTACTCTTGGTCCAAGACAATAACTCTTTATCAGATCTAACTGACCCACAGATTGGACCCTAGCAGGTACTACTTCTCTGGATCAGAGTGGAACTGAGAGAAATGGCAATGATTGGTTACTCTACACTCCCAACATTTCCAGAACTAAAGCCTACCCATCAGATGCAGTTTAATGTCGTACTCTGGAGATATTTTTTTGGATAAAGTGTGAAGTCGCACCGTCTTTCTAAAGCTCAAACCAACCTTTGCGATGAATTTTCTGTTTAGTCCTACGGAGATTGGTAAGTCTGGTGAGAATGAAGGATGCTGCACTAAGACAATCCTGTTTTTCGACAAATTTAAATTGTTCTGAAATTCTAATTCGAGAAGGGTTTTAAAACACTGATGATTATTGGCACTGATTTATCTAGACGTCTCGTCTGCTCTCTAGACGTTAAGACATCATCGTTTTATTATATAAATTGATCTGTTGTGCCTAGATTTTGATTTAACTCAGACATTTTTTTTTTAATTCAAAGATTCATTTTTTTAATTTAAAGGTTCAATTTTTTTCATATTAAAGATTCAGTATATAATTTTTCATCCTAAAGTAAAAATACAACGAACAGTATTTTAATAAGATAAATAATGGCTGGTTGGTTGGGTTTTGTGGCATATTAACCCTTGCAAGTTATTTAATGCCAAATCCTGCTTAAAGTGTGTGTGTGTGTGTGTGTGAGAGAGAGAGAGAGAGAGAGAGAGAGAGAGAGAGAGAGAGAGAGAGAAATTATTTGTTTTCACATAGTTAAATGGTTATATATATATATACATATATATATGATTTGTTAGTGAATGGTAATTCTATTTTCAGATGAGTTAGCGCTAATTTGTTTATACACAATTATTGTTATTGTTTTCACTTAGTTAAATGCATTTAAGTATTGCTATATAACAGTAATAATTCTATTTAATATTTATCATTTGTTTGCACACCGTGAAGTGGTTTCACACAAATAGTTTTATTTGCACACATCTTAAATAGTTTCAAGCATCCGTATTTAGCACGAATAACTTAACTTAACATCAGTAACTTACGGTTTCAAGTATTGCAATTCAACATTACTAATTCGCTCGCACACAATTAAATGATTCAAAGTATTGCTATGTAACACTAGCAATTCAATTTAACAGCAGTTGTCAAATGGTCAAACATTTCTATTTGATTCATAACTGTTACTTTATCAGATACTACTGCTTCGGATCAGAGTGGACCTGGGGCTAATGGCAATGAAGGGGTACTCTATATTCTCCAAGGATCTATGACTGCGGCCTCACCATCAGATGATTTATCCAGGCCATTCGTTTGGAGTGGGGAGGGTCTTACCCCTCTTCTTAGATGAACTCGGCTTATTCTACACTCTTAGCCGACTAGGCTGTTAGAAAAAGAAGAATCTTGAATTGATAATGTTTCTACGTAAACAAGAACAACGATTTTTCCTCTTGGGATAAGAATAAACTTTTTTTTTTTAGATCTGATTCTTAAACGAACCCTTTCACTGTAAACTTATTAACTTTTTCATATAGCTGAAAATAGCAGTTTTAACCCTAAACTGACCCCATGGTTGACTCTACTGACCTCGGCGGGCAGCACTACCTATCTGGTGTTTATACTTAAATTACCCTTAGAGATTTATTTCAACTCCCAGGGTTTAACAGTTTGACCTCCTATAAGACACAGAGCAATGAATCGTTGGGTTTATTAAAGTACAGACAAACATTCGGAACTGAAAAGCCCGGGATAATATGTGTTGCATTTACAGATTTTACAAGTATAAGATTCATTGGGTGACTCGAGTGGTGTAATAACTAGAAAGCTAGACAAGCAACCTTTCACGAGTAAGTTCGAGTTTCATTGGCTACCCCATTCATACGGCCTTGTGCCACATCTAAGCAAAAAGCTTTGTTAATTTCTACAAGTACAAGACTGACCGTAACAAACCTGATGTTGTCACACATTATTCACTCTATCAATATAATTTCTTATCATTGCTGTTTCATCTGAAACTCACGGTTGCGCGATCACACAAGAAAAAAATGAACTCTTTAGAAAAATTCTCATGCCATTGATGAATTTCAAATGTTTTAGAGTAAAAATAAGAGAAAAGGATTTATATATTTAAAACAACATTGCTGAACAAGCCGTCGTTATATCGCACTTGCTCTGACCTTTGATTCGTAAACTTCGGACAAAATAAATCAATGATTGTCTGAAAAAAATTGAATATTTTACACTCCACTTCTATAGTTGGGCACAGGCTTTTTGGTCCCACTCAAGACTTGCAGAAAGTATA
>OY757921.1:4318039-4335539 GCA_963585895.1 Sepioteuthis lessoniana | reverse complement strand
GCATGGACAGCTATCAAGAGGCTATCGGTCATATGGAAGTCAAACCTGACCGATAAAATAAAACGCAGTTTCTGCCAAGCAGTGATCGTATCGATACTGCTATATGGATGCACTACATGGACGCTAACTAAGTGGATGGAGAAAAATCTTGACGGCAACTACACAAGAATGCTGTGAGCAATATTGAACAAGTCCTGGAGGCAACACTCCACAAGACACCAACTGTACGACCACCTACCACCCATCACGAAAACTATTCAAATTAGACGAACCAGACATGCAGGACACTGCTGGAGAAGTAGGGACGCGCTCGTAAGTGATGTACTCCTATGGACCCCTGCACATGGCCGAGCAAAAGCAGGGCAACCAGCTCGAACCTACATACAGCAGCTCTGTGAGGATACGGGGTGTTGCCCTGAGGACCTGCCAGAAGCGATGAACGATAGGGAGAGGTGGCGAGAAAGGGTCAGGGATATAACGTGCCGATGGCACGACAAGATGATGATGATGATAATACTTTACTGTTGGTAAACAAATGAGCTATGACTTAATTAAAAATAATGTTACCGGCAAACTAATGTGACCGGTTTGTGTTTTTTCTCAATGAAATTATTGCTCTGTAATATCTGTTACATTGATCTCTTTACCAGGAAAATTTAAATGTTAACTTTTTTTGTCCTGGTGGAATTACTCCCAACTCCGGTTTAACTGGACCCAATAATATACATACATACATACACACACATATATATATATATATATATATATATATATATATATATATATATATATATATATATGCTGGAGAAGAAGGGACAAGCTCATAAGTGATGTGCTCTTGTGGACCCCCGCACATAGCCGTGCAAAAGCAGGACGACCAGCATGAAGATACACTCAGCAACTATGTGAGGATACGGGATGTTGTCCAGAAGACCTGCCTGAGGCGATGAATGATAGGGGAAAGTGGCGAGAGAGTGTCAAGGATATCCGTGCTACCTGCACGACATGATGATGATATATATATATATATATAATTTCCCTGAGAAAGTATAATGATCAACGTGAACGCAAATAATGCAGCTACAATGCTATTATCAAGTTACTAATTGGATTAGAAATTGCTATTGAACTTCTAACAAAAATCTATCTTTTAGGTGCCATTTTTTATGTGTTACGGTAATATACGTGGGGCTACAGAAAAGTTTTTGGCCCAACTAAGCTGAGAATGATGTAAAACTATGAAATATGTATTCTTTTCTATATAATCATCCCTCAGTTCAACACATTTGGTATACTGTCTCTCAAGGGTCTTTTTTTAAATCGATATTTCAAAAAACTGCACAAAAATCGGTTGATAATGTTGATGTTATTGATATATAGTAAAGGTCCGGCAGTCAAGGAGAAATAAGGGGAACTCATCCTTTTCAATAATCAGTTCTGCACCCAATCTAATCTAGATAAAATAATCTGAGAAAAACCCGCCCATATTTGAGACTAATATACCATCTAAGAGATAATTTGTTTTGTTTCTATAAGTTCAAGAAAGTATCAAATATTAGATACGTTTTGGATCGGTGATAAAACTGTCTTATTTTTTGCTACGTCCTTTTCAATCGATTAAATATAGCTATTCCCCAACAAATCGAAAGTAAAGTGGATAATTTGTAAATGCAGTCGATTTCTCCACATCAAATACTTAGATCTTGCTTGTGGTCTGAAGAATCGAGACCATCTAGACTATAGCACTATTAAGACCAGCTAGAATATTTAGAAGAGCCCTGGAGACCTGCGGAGTCATTCAGAATTCCGTGAAAAGCTACTTGTTAAAATTAGTGTGAAAAGCAAAGCTCGCAGGGAGAAACATGATAATACTAGGATCTTGCCAGAGAGCTGAAAAGGCTGTGGAATATTAAGAGGACGGTGATCTTAACTATTGTTAGAACCTTTGGAACGGTTTGCAAGGGTCAAGAAATGAAACTGGCTGAAATGGAGATCAGAAAATTGGAGACCAACTTGACCATATTACAGCTAGATTACTTAGAAGATTCCTTGAGATAAAGAAATTCACTGTCACTCAGAATTCAGTAAAAAACCACATGTTAGGATTGATTTGAAAACCTTGCTTAGAGTGAAAATAATAATAATAATAATAATAACAATAATTAGCATTTTTAGATACAAACGATCCCTTAACCTCGGCCAGTCGACCAAACCTAGGGATCGTCAACAAAAAAGAGGAGGAACCTGCTGAATAGTGGACTATGTCATCCAGGCAGACTACAAAATGGAATTGAAAGAAAGCTAAAAGAGAGATAAATATCTAGACCTTGCTAGAGAACTAAAAGAAAACTATAGAATATGAAGGTGACAGTGATACCAATTGTAATTCACGCACTTAGAACAATCCCCGAAGGATTGATAATGGGAATGGAAGATTGGAAATAAGAGGATAAGCGGAGACCATCCAAGTAACAGCATCGACCTTTCCGTCACTCAGACTCCAGTGGAAAACTATCTGCTAACGTTGGTATGAAAAACTCTCAAAGGAGTTTTAAAAAAATAATTAATTCTTTGATTCAGTCGTAAGTAGAGGGTAGTCTAGGAACCGTAACAAACAGACGTCTTCTAAGATGGTAATAATCCAGCCGTACGGTTGAAGTGGCAATTCGGGTGAATAAAAATGTCAAAAATCGAAGAAAGTTTTTGTGTCCATTTATTAGAACAGATGTGGACCCGGAGACCAAGATGAACCCATGACCTCTCGACGAAGTCCCACTAGCGGATCTGGTCAGATAGATGAGTACTGTGTAACCCGGATATAAGATACCCCGATATAAGAGAGATTTTCTCTGGTCCCAAATTAGAGTCAGTGTTAATGTATATAAAATAGACCAAACCCTGATATAAGAGACTTCTTCTCTCTTATATCCAGGTTACACTGTATAAGAACAAGAATAAAGTGAATACGACAAAGATTTCAAGCTCAATATTCTGGGTTTGGCCAATAACTGCTGTATTGGTCTATCCCAAAACATACAATAAGCTACTAGTTGGCAAATCTTACATATTAGAACTTATATTGATATGAGATCTCAATCTATTGCCCTCTCATGAAATTGTGTGGATAAACAATACACCATAGTTGTCTGACTGGTCGTCTGGGTGCTGTTATATTAATGTTTATCATATTTACCAACCCCTCCGCTCGGGCAGGATATGACACAAGGTCAATCTTTTAAGCGGAGTTTAACAGGTTTGAATTCAGAGTTTTCCTTCTCCTAGACTAGTTGCCTCACCAAGGCTGAAGAACCGAGTCTACCCTACTATTTACCCATAGCTGGAGGGAGAATAATTGGATTCATACCTTTCACAAGGGTATTAGTGCTATATAATCAGTCTCGTCCAGGATTTGAACTCATGTCGCCGAGTCCATTTCCTACGACGATAACCATTACACCACGGGCACCTCTGTTATGTTAATCTTTATAGCCAGTGCATCAGCATTTGGAAACTGTACACGATGTAGCGTTACCTCTGTGTTAATTCCATAAACATGTTCAGAAAACACGAGTTCAAGTTGGAAATGTTTGTGGCAATCTGCTAGAGTTTGATTATGTTGTGTATATTAATTGTTATAAATTCTATTCTACTGATTGATCACTTTGTGTTTAAGGTGTGAATTTTAGCTTGGCCGTATCAGTTGATCTCTAGTTTTCTCAGGCATTTAAAAGGTCGTCTCTAACGCCACTGTTTACGCTACTTTGAATATTCCTGAAGAACGGAGGAGACTTGCTGTCACTTATACTCCAATGGAAAATCACAAAAAAACTGGTGTGATAAAAACTCGCATAGACTGAAAATAATTTCTGAATTCACGAGAAGAGATGTAAAAGCCGGAGCTGGACTACAGTCTTATTCATGATAATTTGGATGTGAAACATGCAATTAATATATTCATATATTATTATTATTATTATTATTATTATTATTGTCCTTTCCATTCCTTTCTTGTGTATTATCAGCAGTATTTTTATCATGGAAACTGTCGTGTTCGTCTTCCCTATTTTTCAGTAGTCACTAATTATGATTATATGGTTGCAAATTGAGCGAAAAGAGGGCGCCTAGGTTCCGCCAGGATACGAATGATGAAAACGAACAGTGCTGGGAAGACGAGGCGTTGCAGGCAGACCAGAAATATCCAGGATTTCATTGATACGTTTTCCTTGCACGACGCCAATATGTCTCTTCTTTCTTCTCACTTTCTCTTTGGATACTTCTCTGTCTCTACATCTCTCTCTTTCTCTCTCACTCACTCTCTCTCTCCCTCTCTCTCTCTTTCTCTCTCTCACTCTCTCTCACTCTCTCTCTCTCTCTCTCTCTCTCTCTCTCCAATATATGACTTTAAACATGCGCATATTTATACATATTCTTTGAATTTTTTTTTGTTGATATATTTGTTTGTAATTTATCCGATGCATCTATTGCTTTCTATGTTTTGTCTTTTTTTTTTTTTAAATTTCTGACGAGGAACGGGAAGGGAGTTTGCCTTCCGATTAAATCAGTTGCTTATTTCCTATTGGAGCTAGAGATCAGAGTTCAAGCTCAGATAAAAGCCAAGTTGTTAAATGCGGATTTTCAAGACATACCCACTAAAAGGATTGTTGCAACAAAATCTTGTTGCCTTTTGTGCTTACCCAGGCAATCATAAAATAAAAACTTGGTACGTTGTAAAGAGTCGAATTCAACACGTAAATTTCTGTAATAGTTTATCTTTCTCTCATCCCTTAGCAAATCAAACCATCTATAAAATATGTTCACCAGATTTTTCTAAAATAAAAGATGTAAGTTAAGTATACAGGTGTACCTCTCCTCGTGTCGATAACTCATCCCGGGAGAGGCGATTTAAGTGGAAAAATGACTTAAGTCGAATTACTTGTCTCCGAATTTACTTGTCACTAGGCTAAACCACAAATAACCATTCTCAGTTCTCTATATTATTTATAAATGTGTTTTTAATAATATATGATCAATAAGAATCTATTTTAAGCTTACAAACAAAAAAAGTTTTAGTTTTTAACGTGGTACAAAAAAAGCAATCTAAATTTACGAATACATGTACGTACATACTCGTAAATGTAGATGTTTACAATTTGGCGATCTTTATCTTGGTGTCTTATTTGCGAATGTGGTTTACTCTAAGATATAAAATAAAATGATTTTATAAAGTTAAATTACGAATACTGTTATTAAAATTATTTTGCAATAGTAGCAAATAAACTAATTTATGCAGAATTTTCCAATATTTACATTCAATTTGTTTATTTACATCGCAGACGTAGACGTTTGTGGATTTATGCTGATTTTACTGTAAATGTATGTATTTTAATATGATTTTATAGACTTTTATTCTTATTTATTGCATAGTAACATGATTTTATATGCTTAATTTACAAAAGAGAATCTTCTTCAGTTTTTCGATTGATATTTTGTTTTTTTAATTGTATGATAATATTCGAATTAGTAATTAGAGGTAGAACTTGTTATTAATTAACCAAATCTTTAAATAGACAATCTACCTCTCTCGGCCTTTCATCTCCATTGATCTATTAGTCTAACTTTCAATGAGTCTGTTCCGAACTAGCTGTCTGTCATAGTCGATTCATTTCTATCAGTCTTTCTATCTAGTCTGTTCATGCCTCTCTCTCTCTCTCTCTCTCTCTCTCTCTCTCTCTCTCTCTCTCTCTCTTTTTTCTCTCTCTCTCTCACACACACACACACACACACTCTCTCTCTCTCTCTCTCTCTCTCTCTCTCTCTATATATATATATATATATATATATATATATATATATCAGTCTATTTCTATGTATCTATCTAAGCTGTTTATATATATATATATATATATATATATATATATATATATATATATATATACTTTTCTGTTTTAGTCAGTTCCTATATAGATATCTGGTTCCTGTGTCTGTTCATATCTATCTATCTTACGTCCTATATCTGAAAGTGAAATTACATACGCCAAATGACCTTCACATGGTGTACTCGAAATCCGGTCTCTCACCCCTCCAAAAAAAAAAAAAAAGCACAAACAGAAAACAGCATTTACACCGTTATTATACTGCGTAAGAGCCTGAGCGCACGTGTGCACATTTAGAAAGCCTTATAATCAAGACAAGATGTAAACGTGATATCCACTTAGTCTCTGCTTCTCCAAACCTCATCCCGACTTGCTTGGTTTGGCGAAAAATGGTATCCGTGAGACGAAAGCCAAAACCAATGCTGCGATCCACCTCAGTCTTCTTCTTCTTCTTCTTCTTCTTCTTCTTCTTCTTCTTCTTCTTCTTCTTCTTCTCTGTTTTATTCCATCCTGTCTTTTTCTTCTCCTCTAAGACGGCACTTTTATTACAAATCAATTGCGCTCAGTTTTCTGTGGCTCTAATTGTAATCGCTTAGTTTGTTTTTTTTTCTGCTGGCACTGAATGTCTTGCCTCAAAATATAGCCAGCGGAAATCAACGTTAAATTGAAAGTCGTGTAGGTATGCAATATAGCATGTCATGAGTCCAGCAAAAGTGGGTTTAAATGAAACACAGAATTTTCCTAAGATTCATGGATGTTTGTATGTAATCGATATTTACGAACCTAAAATTGGATTTTCTAGAAATTTCAAATATAAATATTATCTGCTGAATGTTTGAGATGAGGCTTGATGTGCATTTTGTTGTCCTCAACTTTATTGTTGTTAGTTGAACACAACGTTTCGACCGTTGTGTCCTCCGGCCTTCTTCAGTGTGTCCCTTGTTTATCTGGGCGTGGAAGTGATTCAACTTAGGGAAAATGATTTCCGAGGTTGAATCATTTCTAGGAAACCAAGACGGATTTTATCGATTTTTTAAAAATAAAAATATCCTCAGCTTCCGTATAAACACGTCAAGATAACTGAGTGGGCAAAAATTTAGTCAAGTGAGTTGTCGTAGATCAAAGTGAAGTCATCGCAGACCGAAGGGAAGTCCTCCTAAGCTGAATTAAAGTCATCGTAGAGTGCAATGAAATCAGCGCATACTGATGGGAAGTCTGCGTAAACCGAAACGAAATCGTCGTAAATCAAAGAGGGAATCGGCCCAGATAGAAAGAAAGTTGTCGCAGACCAAAGAAAAATTGTCGTCCATCAAACTGAAGTTGTCGCAGACCGAAGTAAAGTCATTGTAAACTGATAGGAAGTCGTCGTACGCTGCGACGACCGAACTGAAATCGGCGCAGATCAAGGGGAAGTCATAGCAAACCGAGAGGAAGTTGTCGCTGATCAATGAGAAAAGTCATCGTAGATCGAATGGAAGTCGTGGCAGAGCTGAAGACAGAAATAAAAGGGCTTAGTCAGGTGGACAATCGAAGGAGGCCAAAAAATAAAAATAGCGGAGTTATAAACACAAATGAACTGTGACTCTCAGATTCCATCTATTAAAACAAAATACAACGGCTAACGAATAATAATAAAAAAAATCAAGAGCTCTATATCGTTTTTTACTTCACTCGACTCCAGTGGTCTCCGACTCTAATCAACCGATACCCCCACAACCTACCTGGCCCTGGGAGGTGTGTTAAATTACTTGCCTACATAACTCGATAATTTTATGTTTTGGCAGAATACGGAGCGTTGGGATAAAAACGAAACCTGGCGTTTGAGAGTTAGACTATCACTAGAGGAAGCATTTCAAGTGAATAACGTTTCTTCCTGTATGGTCCATGAGATGTCATTGTGCTAAAAATTCATGTATGTATTCTCTTTTACAAAAACAAACCTTCTGATAGATCAGCTGTATAAAAGATATTAGATTAATTACTTGATTGATTGGTATTGATTGATCGATATGAAATTAAATTATCGGCAAATTGTATCATTTAACAATTCTATTTCCATGACGTAAGGGAATTGATTCAAAGCTTGACGGGAAAAAAATGATGAAAGTGCCAAGTCAATAATAAATGAAAGTCGGACATATTTGAAAATGCCAAATAAATTGACCCTTGGTATGTTTCCTACGCACCTACAATACAAGCCCAGTAGCCATTGACATTTTAACCACTCTTTATTTAAAATCTTAAACCTCAAGACTATGCCAGACGAAAGACTTGTATTGATCGCCATCTTAAAGTACTATAGTAAGAATAGAGATTAAACATATCTTTGTACAACACTGAAATGAAATGGCGTAAAAAGAAAGTAGAATGATAGTGTAGTATCAATCTTCTTACGAGGGAAAATTTATCTTTATTAAACACTTTATTATTAATTGGCTTTGATGGCATGTCAAATAGTCAATGGTTATTTCATCTCAAGAGGTCAGGGAATTACCTTCATTACTCGTTTTTATTTATCATATTTACCACCCGCTCTGCTCGAGCAGGATATGACACAAGGTCAATTTTTTAAGCGGAGTTTAACAGGTTTGAATTCAGAGTTTTCCTTCTCCTAGACTAGTTGCCTCACCAAGAGTGAAGAACCCAATCTGCCCTACTATTTACCCACAGCTGGAGGGAGAACAATTGGATTTATACCTTTTCCATGAAGTGCAATCAGTCTCGTCCAGGATTTGAACTCGTGTCGCCGTGTCCATTTCCTACGATGATAACCATTACACCACGGGCACTTAACCTTTTGTATATGCTTATTGATATCAAGCATTTCTATCTAATAGAAATAATTTGCACACAGTTATACGGTTTCATGTGTTGTTATCTCATACTAATAATTCTATAGTTTTGAGTATTTTTTCCATTTAATAATAGTCATTTCTTTTCTGATAGATATATGGAATAAAGTAAATAGATAAATAATGGTTGATTCAGTGATTCATTTTAATGGCATGTCAACCCGTCTTGTGTTATTTTATGTCTAGAAGTTAGGAAATCGTGTCCATTCTACTCTCATATATGTATATATTTTTAGTTGCTTCTTTTCCATAATATATTTCATTGTGGCACACAGTCCTATTGAATACTCATATTTTTAGACAGATCTATTTGATGTACAGATATAATAATTACGCGGATGCGTATTTCTAAGCTTCTTGGGAAGACCTGGCCCTGGGAGGGGGTGACTGTGTCCTCTGGAAAGAGTACGGATGTAACTTGCAAGACACATTTAGGTTATTTGGCTGCGCAATTACCATGACTAGTTGATTTGGCATCACTTGTGTGCGATATGAACTGGTGGCTCGGTTGTAGAGTTTCGGCATTGCAAATTGTGGTCTGCAGGTTCGATTTCCAGTGGTGGAGATCACGGTATACACTGCTGATGAGATCTAATAAGGTCGTAACAGCTGTTCAGTGCTCCCGTGTGTCGGTGTTCGGCGGATTTTCTGGTCATGGTCATTCAATTCACAGATCTATTTGACTCTAAACGTACTACCACTCCGGGTCAGAGTAATGTACCCAGAGCAGAAGCTATCCTCACTATAAGATGCAGATTTATATCATAAGCAGGATAAACTTCTTTTGTTAGTGAGGGCTGCTCTTACCCGTCTAGATGGGATACAGTCGGCATATTCTACGTCCAACAGACAGGTCATATTAATAAAGAGTTCGGTTTGAACTTTCCAGAATATTACCAACTACGACGGACATAAGGCAGAGGTTAGAACAGTCAGAACTTTGTGAGATGAAAAAAAGCAAGATGAGGACAGTAGTGTGAACAGATTGGTGTATGATAAAGTCTGACGGTTTTAATTGTCGAAGAATGATTACAGTAAGCGGAGGCAATACAAGCTTTAAAAAAAGAGCTACCGACAGCAACTGTCCATTTACTTTTTTACTCTGGCCTAGTGGTCAGTAGACAACCACTGATTGTTGAAATAGGCCTATAATTAGTTAGGAGGTCAGGCGTTTAGTCTGCCGAGACGAAAAATCCCAACGGCAATTGCTGCTACAGAGGCGGCCATTACAAAGAGTTCCTTTAACGCATAGTGATAGTTGGAAAAGATAATTTTCATTATATTCTCATTCGCGGTGGTGGTGTTCCCGTAGCATCGTGGCTAACAGTAAATATCTCAGATTTCAACAGTTGGATATTTGATACATTTATGGGGGTAGTTAGGTTGGAGTTCCCGTGGTGGGTAACATGCTGGACTGAGACATCGTAGTTAGCATGTTCGAACTTCTGTCGCCATATGTTCATTTTTTGGCAAATATCATTGGAAAAAGTATAAACCCTCTTATGCTCCCAATCACAGGTTAAAAAGTACCGCATTGTTTCTTCACCAAGGATTTATTTGTCATTAAATAACCCATGGAGGTTGATATGCATTAAACAAAGAAAGCAATCAATTTACTTAGTAATTATTACTTTCTTTTGCACGTATCTGTCTGTGTTTTGGTATATTTAACGGCATATCAACTTCTCATTTAATGCCGAAATTTGCTTGACGGCTGAAATTTTTTTATTATAGTCATAATTATATTTTCAACAATTTATTGCAATTGTTCTTTTTTTATAGAGAGTTTTTCAATATTTTGTGGTGCTTATATCACGTAAAGTAGAGCCATCCAGGGAAGGAGTTGCGCCCTCCCCTACATCTTGGTGTAGTAGCTATCGAAAAGGGAGCCTTCGGGTTACCCTCGACTATGGTCGCCAACTTTACTTTTATATCACGTGACCGAAGAAGCTCAAACTGTTGAAAGTAACCAATGTGATGTGTAATATCGAGGTAGTTGGTGTGCTGACATGTTGCGCATTGCTTCAGGAGGTGTGCTATTTGAAAGCGGCACTGATGAACGTGGTACAAAGTCAAATTCATGAACTTGTGATTTACAGTATCGAACTGGGTCATACCGTCGCTGACACAGACTTGTTTACTTCAGTTTTATCAGGAACAATGATTTCTAGTGAGACCAAAGCCAACTTAGCCCCACTCAACCACTATCCACGGCGACAGAGATTTGCTCTGCTTTGACCGCAACTGCAAAGGGCGTTTTGTTCTGATTTCAAATCTCATTTTCTCATTTTATGGCCTCGTGATAACTCGGCACCAACACCTTCAAACCTGCACACATATGGCTTCCATCTGTCGTTAGAGAAAATGAATTAAGTTTACTTTTCATTGCGCCTGCGTGGACAAGTAATTATGGGGAAAAGGAATGGGGAGAGAACGTGTTGCCTTGCCTGATATTATTCATTTCATCTTTCTCACAGCCCATCAATTGTCAAAGACAAAATCAGTTAAATTGACCAAATTTCGTAGGTGAAGTATTGTCGATATTCATAAGCTGACTAATTTTCAAACGCCGCGAACTAAAGGTTGATAAAATGATCCTAGAACAATTTCATATTAAAAAATATTCTCTTTGATACTCTTTTGGATTTGCATTAACGAAATAATCTGACATATGTTCGTGTTACAAAGGAAGAAGGTCGAAGAAAGTAGCAGTCGAAATGTTTGTGGAAATGACAAAAACAAAAAGTAGTTCAATTTTTTGAATGGTTCTTTGGATTGTGAATTACCTCCTTGTTTTGTCAAGGAATGTACACGATCAAAATCCCGATCAACTGTGACTGAAAATTGATTCTGTCCATCGGGAACATGAGGCATATTAGCTCCAATAAATCTCTTAGCACATTGAATCCGAAAGCCAGGAACAATACATCAGACTTTTACAAACTACGCTAAGGACTTTATGACTATTAAGACATTTCTCAATATACATTCAATATGTACAACCAAATATCTCATTATCATTTTCGTATTCCTTTGTTTGTTCAGGCAATGCAATAAGTTATTGTTAATTCGTCGGGAATTGTTCTCGAACTGAGTAGATGGGAACAATATTCAACCAACATTCCTCTACGAGCGGTCCGAATAGTTATCTTTCACTCTTTTTCTGTTAGTGTGGAGTATGGTACCCAAATACAACAAACGTACGAAGCAAAACTTCAGTAATTTGTGCTATCGCTCCTACTTCATAATTAATTTTTCTTTCATTTTGATTGATTTTATTACACAAAGATCTGTTTTAATTTTTTGAGTGCGCCATGTGAATCGGAAATACAATGCTATAATCTGATGAAATTTGAATTATCCCTTACGTTTAGGAATTGACTCAGACAACCGGCTACTGAATTGGCCACATAAACCTCGGTGTTTGCAGATGGAAAGTAACTAGGTAACTTAGCCGACTTCCTCAGAGTGAATAGAGCATCTTCACTTAAGTGTCCTATTTACAAATTTCCCTAAAGAAGAATTTTTCTCTCCGAAAAACAGGACTTGGACAGGAAAAGGAGGACTGATGTTACATGTAGTAATTTACTAAACATTTTGCTTAGATGTGGCACAAAGACATATGACTGGAGCATCCAATGAATACCGAACTCACTGGTGAAGGTTTGCGAATCTAGCATGCTAAACATTACACCACCCTAAGTTGTCTACTTATGTTATCTCTAGTAAGTAAAGTTGGCGACCCGAAGGCCCCCTTTTCAATAGCTACTACACCGAAGTGTGAGGGAGAGCGCTATTCTATTCCCTGGATTGCTCCATTTTACCCTTGATCCGTACCTTATAGTGCTGAGTATTAAAGCAAGGCGGTATCAAGTACCATTTTTTGAGTCTTTGGTATAACTCGACCTGGAATTGAACCCCGGTCTCCTGGACCTTTGGCGAAGTGTGTCAATAAATACACTTTTCCCTTTACTGCCAATATTCAGAGCACAATGGTATAATGTAGAGAGGGTATGAAAATCTTTTCTGTATCTAGATATAAATCTTTGGTTCATTCTTGGTTAAACTTGGTCTTTTTTCGGGCATTATTTTATGGGGTAAATAAGCACACAAGCCATGATATCATATGTTCTTAGCAGTGACTTAGCCTGAGAGGAAGAAAAGAGTATATGGGGCCAGCCAAACCTCGAAATAGAGACATAACAGTTGGGGAATGTAGCAATGGAATACCCCTCTACAATGCGTAGTGGACTATTCCACGTGGATTCCCTGAGTAGCCAAGATAAAACTTAATGCCTTTCCCAAGAGTATTAATCTGAAAGTAAACGTGATCCTATTTACCCAACCCCTCCGCTCAGGCAGGATATGACACAAGGTCAATTTTTAAAGCGGAGTTTAGCAGGTTTGAATTCAGAGTTTTCCTTCTCCAAGACTAGTTGCCTCGCTAAGGCTGAAGAACCTAGTCTGCCCTACTATTTACCCATACCAGGAGGGAGAATGATTGGATTCATACCTTTCCCAAGGGTATTAGTGCTATGTGAAATGCAATCAGTCTTGTCCAGGATTTGAACTCGTATCGCCGTGTCCATATCCTGTGACGGTAACCATTACACCACGGGCAACGTAAACGTGATAGAGTTTATCGACTAGAGTTCGAACTCACTCACTTAGAGGCTGCAGTTCAGTACTTTAGCTATTACGCCACTTGGGATCTCATGATTGCCCTATTACTTCTGCTCTACTTTGTACACGTTAAAAACGGAAGAAATATCCATATCGCTATAAAGTAATATTGGGATAAGGCTATTACAATTCAGTGTTTGGATTTGGATTTGTGTAGTAGAAAGTTAAACGGTAAATAGCTCAAATTTTAATTGTTGGATAT
Source organism: Sepioteuthis lessoniana (assembly GCA_963585895.1). Lineage (NCBI taxonomy): Eukaryota > Metazoa > Mollusca > Cephalopoda > Myopsida > Loliginidae > Sepioteuthis > Sepioteuthis lessoniana. The sequence goes on along the minus strand of OY757921.1, from coordinate 4,321,929 downwards.
TTGTTGCTTTTATTGCGTCAGTCTCCGAGACTTTTTGGTTAACGTCCTTGACTGGTGACATCGTAGAATGCAAGTTCGAACTCCAGCCGCTCTATCACGCTTATTATCGGACTATCAACGTTGGAAAAGGTATGACTCTCCACAAGCTCCTTATCCACCCAACTAGCAGATAATAACACAACTGTTCTTCTAGAAGGATGGTTTTGGCATTAAATAACCCACGAATGTTGATATGTCATTAAACCAAGAAACCAAATCAAACCATGACGTTTATAGCGATATTTTCCCGAAGCAAATGGTAGTTCTGAAGATATTTCTGTAGTTGGCTTGTCAGAAAGATATATGGCGAGATATAGTTATTTATTTCTTTGTTAACTAAAGAGAGACCGACCGGATGCGTAAAGTATTTGAAATGTTATTCCCCCAGACCGTCACCTCTTTCTCTCTCTCTCTCTCTTTCTCAACCTCTTTCTCTCTCGCACTTAATTATTGAAAAAGTCGAATTGGATTCTGTATGAACTTTTGACTCGGGCTAAATGGACAGATAAAGAGACTCCCCCACCCAGCAAACCTAATGGGTCTTGAGAAGCAATTTTAATTTCCCTAGGGTCCTCTGCCACTATCATTGGTTCGTTCTTTAATGTATTTGCTGTGTTAATGGTGAGGTAGAAATGGACGAATCAACCGGAAATCATAAAAAGATTTTGTCAACCGTCCAGACATATTTACAAATCAGTCACTTATTTTTCTCAGTCAACAAATGACCTCACCTAGAGAAACGGGGTCATTTTTTCTTATTTTCTTTAAGTCGACATCGGCCTGACCCCTACTTATCTATCTGACCTGACTTGACGTCAAGTCGCTCGACTCGAGTCAGGATGTCGAGTGTAATTTACAATAGTATCAGGCTATGTAGGGGTAGCTTTTTCTAGACGATAAATATTTTTGACATTCACATAAACCAATACGGAAGTGTAGTCCAATAGATTGGAACTTTATTTTGTCAATGATTCAGTTTCTAGTCTAGGCTCGGATTTCAGACTTTCTATAGTTAGTTAGCATTTGTAAAAAAGATAAAATCGGATATAGAAGAATTGCTGAAAAGTGTCAGATGCACGTGCTTTCCTGTGCATTGGATAGATGTATATATAGGAGGTGCCCGTGGTGCAAAGGTTATCGTCGTAGGAAATGGACACGGCGACACGAGTTCAAATCCTGGGCGAGACTGATAGCACTAATACCCTTGGGAAAGGTCTGAATCCAATTATTCTCCCTCCAGCTACGGGTAAATAGTAGGACAGACTAGGTTCTTCAGCCTTGGTGAGGCAACTAGTCTAGGGGAAGGAAAACTCTGAATTCAAACCTGTTAAACTCCGCTTAAAAATTGACCTTGTGTCATATTTCGCCCGAGCGGAGGGGTTGGGTAAATAGGATAGATCCATATATTGGCATATTTGAAAAAAAAATACCGGCGGTCGTAGTGAAACTGTAATCCTCGTCGGAAACGGACACAACAACTTGAGTTCAAATCCTGAAAAAGACAGTTTGCATATCAGATTATGCTAATACCCATGCGAATGGTATAAAACCAATTACTGTCGCTCTATTAATGGGTAAATATTAGGACAGACTAGCTCTTTAACTTTGGTATGCTGACCGGTGTTAGAGTTGGTGCCGAATTGCATAAAATAAATAGAAAGAATAAAATCATCAAATACAAAAAAAGTAATAATTTCACGGGACCCTCTGACAAGAAGCGCATTCCTGAAAAAGACGGGTTTCCCAGCGCAAAAAAAAAAAAAAAATCTTAGCTCTTTTCTCTTTACACCTTCCTACTGAACAGACAACTTTTCCAGGCTCGGAAAGAAAGTTTCCTACGACGAAATAGTTGTCGATCTGTAGAATAAAGGTTAAGTTTAAACTATCTTTACGATTGTTTTTTTCCATTTTAAGTTCATTTACAGTTCCGGCCACCCATAAGGGTACAAGTTAATTGGGTAATAAGTGAAACCAAAGAGTCAGATACGAAAAACTACAAAGACATCCCACAGAACTCAGTCATAAATCAAACCGAAATAGACGATTACCAACAACCCACGATCCACAGAATTGATAACAACCAAACATAGAGCTCCATAATCGAAAACTCTGAATTCAAACCAATTAAACTCTGGCCTTGTTTCACATCCTGATAAAATTTAGTGTGGCATAATGCATTCTGGGATATTGGACTAAAGACTCAGAATCGCTTACAGGGTCAGCTTATAAATGATCGTGGTTTACTAGAAGCCTGAAATCACTTTAGAATAGAGTGTAGTCAAACACTGTCAAGAACACTTAGCCTCTAATTAATTACTATCAACTTAACATATTTTCCTCTTCTACTTGCTCCTGAAGCAACAACGATTACTAATACAAATACTATACTGAATAAAACTGTAAAGATATGACTAATTCTTTAAAAGTGCCTCGAGTTGCGATAATACAATTCTGATTAATAAACGGTCTGGATCATTTCAATTACTCCAAATTATTTGATAAAAACTTAGTCACTCTTTTTATTCCCATTGATACTATCAATATCAACATCATTATCACTTTGTGAAATAATAATAATAATAATAATAATAATAATAATAAAAAGAAGAAGAAGAAGAAGCCTCGTCAGAGACATAAAAAACACTGGTAGTGAAACATGAAATTAAAGGTGATACCAATTGTAAATCGCGTGCTTGGAACGGTCCCCAGAGAGTTGGAAAGTGGGCTGGAAGAATTAGAAATTCGAGGACAAGCAGAATTCACCCAAACTCAAGCATTATTAAGATCGGCCAGAATACCGAGAAGAGTCCTGGAGACCAGAGGAGACTTGCTTTCGTTCAGACTCCAGTGAATGACCATTAAATTAACGCTTGTGTGAAAAGAAGTTGATAATAATAATAATAATAATAATAATTAAGAAGAAGAAGAAGAAGAAGAAGAAGAAGAAGAAGACCTTTCTTTGCAACTAGATTTTTATACTGTTTATTTTGCTATGGAAGAAGATAAAAAAAATCACTGCGAATAAATTACCTGTTTGTTCGATGACACAATGGGTCATATCAAGAACATCAAAATCATCCTCCACATTGTCTGAACCCAGTCGGCCGGGGAAGAGGCTGTAGAATACATCTACTGCATCTCTGCAGTGAGGTACGACTCCCCCAACAATGTAATGGTAAGGCTCCATTAATGCTGGAGCTTTGGGGGAACGGAATGTGAATTGCCCCTTCTTTGTCACAGCTTCCCAGTTCATTCTGGCTCAGAGTGGTAGTCACTGATAGGGTCCTATCTATGGGTCAAATAGAACAGTCTGACATGTAAACTAGACTTATGCTAAAGTGATTTTAATTCAATTGTTAAAGATACTCGGAAACGTTAAACTGTGTGCAAACAAATAATTAATAGTAAATAGAATTATTCATATTTGATAGAAATATGGGAAACCAAGTAATGTTGTGCCAAAAAATGAGCTCAGGTTCGTTTAAAAATGTTATCATCAAAATGTGTTTAGAAATCATATTTAATATATATGTATAAAAAGGATTTGACTTTAAATAACCAACAATGGTTGATATGCCAGAAAATCAAGCCAAACCTAACCAAACCGTCAAAATCACCTTGCACATTAACAATTCTAGCATAAGATTATCGACGTATTTCTTTCCATGTCCGCAAGGATGTAGAGGAATAACTGGAAAGACTGGAGAAGCAAGATACCATTGGAAAAGTGGAAGGCCCGACAATATTGTTGAGCTTTATGGTGAGAGAGACGGGGAACATGTCTGTGTCTACCTGTGTGAGGCAAATCGTGCAATCAAGAGGGAAAAACATCCAATGCCAACATTAGATGA
>OY757921.1:4230539-4313039 GCA_963585895.1 Sepioteuthis lessoniana | reverse complement strand
TGACAACATGTACTGCATCTTGCCCTTGAATAACATTTTAGTGTCATAAAGATGGGAATATGGGTAACAGCCAGGCTTTCATAGAAGAATCTTACTTGCTCCTGTGTCGAACGCAGATCCATTGTCCCGTGAGACTTGACTGATACGTTAACATTGCACATACATATGCAGAAAGGTCGGCTTGGTCACGGCCCGTTCGAAATCGTCTTTTCCTGTCCAATGCACCAAAATCTTTTTCTTATTTTTACATTTGGTGATAGTTATAGAAGAAAATCACAATTCACAGAAATAGTCAACGAAATGGTTGGATGGAAATAGTTAAGGTCTTTTTAGTTACACAGCGAAATCCCAAATCCATGATTTTATTTTAAGTATCTGGATAGAAAAGCCAATTATTCTCCTTCACAGACTTTCAAGTGAATATCAGACAAAATTTCTATGAAAGGTTTTCAAATCCAATCATAATCTTCTGCGTTTAACGGTGGAAAATAAGAATCTAATTTCTGTTCCAAGTTTATCAAATGCATTTCTATCGTAAAGAGGGAAAAGTGCTGAATTGCGACGGTGTAGTAAGCGAGTTCGAATTCAAGTAGCGCTATAACGTTTCCTTACGGATTAATTCCCTAAAGAAAAATATTAACTCCCTCATCCCTACCAGCTATGGGTTAAATAGTGACGCTACTGTTCAACAAGGATGGCTTTGGCATTAAATCACGAAGGTTGATATGGCATGAAACAAACATTTATGTTATGGTCACCTTTGCGAATATTTTGTTACGGCACACAGTTGCATCTTGCTGTGCATAGGAGATTATAATGTAATCATCACAGGCTTAGGCGTAAATTTGTGATCATTCTTATTTTGAACAGCTAATATTAACAAATTATTATCGATTAGAAATGTCGACAGGGCTTTAGATATACAGATTGAATCCCTGTGGATGGCTAGCCCTCGACCCTAAAGAATGTATCCGGCATATACGAATAGATGCTTTAATCTATATAATTGTGGTTTAGTTTCTTTGTTTAATGGCATATCAACTTTTGAAGGTTATTTAACGCCAAAGCCATTCTTCTCCTAGAAGGACAGTAGTTGGTTCATGCCTTTCATAAGAGTATTTGTCCGAAAATAAACGTAATAGCGCGACTGGAATTCGAATTCGCTTACCGACGATTCCGAAGTATATCGTTTTAACCATAACACCACGGGGACACTTCTTTATAGTTGTGTAAAAATTATTACTATTACATAGAAATACATATTACGAAACCATTTAACTGTATACATATCATTTATATATTAGGAATACTTGATACCATATAACTGTGTGCAAATAAATTATTATCTTTATCTTTTTTATATTTAATTTTCAATTTTTATTTCGATTCCTAGAAATCCTTCATCGGGTCTTTACCAAAGACCTTGCGTGAGGGAAGATTGGGATTATATGTATTCTGTGTATTTATGTTTTTGCCGGTACTTTTGCGTGATATTTTTCACTTATATTGATAGAACACTCCTAAGTAGATAAGCTGTTCTGCAGAGTGCATTTTTTTTAAAATATTTCATATTGACTGGGACTGCCAGCAATCTTTTTAATGGAGTTATCTGTCCTTTTCTTGATCATTCCTAAGATTTCTACTATTTCAAGCACAGTTTATGTTTTAAGCTATCACATTTTCCCAGTTTCTTTTTCAAGGTCTTTGTATTTAGTTATTTTATTATATTCTTTGACTGATTTTTTCAGTTGACAATGACATATCCATTAGAAAGTATTTTTCTTTAGTATTTATTAACAACGATATCTGATCTATAGTCCCAGAGAATAGTTGCTCGTTTGGCTTCTGTTATAGGTATTGGTTGGATGGTTGGTTTATTTTACGGCATATCAACCCTTTTCGGTTTATTTAACGCCGAATTAAATTTCAAACAATTCAGTTTCGCGTAAATATAGTTTTTGTTTACAAACAGGTAAATGTCAAAACAGTTCCATTTCAAACAATTCAGTTGAGCATAAGTTCGCAGTTTCAATGTCAAAAACAGTTCTATTTCAAACAATTCAGTTTATCATAAGTGCAGTTTAGTTCTATTTGACCCATAGATAGGACCCTATTAGGTGCTACCACTCCGAAGCAGAGTGGACCTGGGAGCGATGGCAATGAAGGGGTACTTTGCATTCCCCAAAGCTCCACTATAACTGGAACTTCATCACCAGGTTTTGTTAATGTCATATCTAGGACAGTTGTTGGGGATGGGTCTAACCCTTCTTCAGAGATGCAGTCGGTGTATCCTACAAACCTAGCTGACTGGGCAATATGGGTGTTGGTGTTTATACTGTGTATCAGATTATTGCTATCATCATCATCATTTTGTCGTACCACCAGCACCGATATCTCTGACCCTTTCTTGCCACTCCTCCCAATCGTTCATAGCTTCTGGCAGATCCTCAGGGCTATATCCCGTATCCTCACAGAGCTGCTGTATTTAGGTTCGAGCAGGACGTCCTGCTTTTGCTCGGCCATGTGCGGGGATCCATAGGAGAACATCACTTATGAGCTTGTCCCTGCTTCTCCAGCAGTGTCCTGCATATCTGGTTTGTCCAACTTTGATAATTTTCGTGATAGGTGATAGGTGGCCGTATAGCTGCTGCTTTGTGGGGTGTTGCTTCCAGGACCTGTTCAATATTGCTTGTAGCATTCTTGTGTAGTTGCCATCAAGCTTTTTCTCCATCCGTTTAGTTAGCGTCTATGTAGTGCATCCATATAGCAGTATCGACACGACCAATGATTACTTTTATTAGAAAGCAATTGTTGATTGAAATTGTGCACGCGTTCTAAGTTTCAGATTTTGGTATTAAGTAACATATATGGGGTTGAGATGCCGTTAAACAAATATATACCAAACGGAATATTTATTGGAAAGCATTTTAATTTTAAATCATTAGCGTCATTAATTCTTTGGCTAGAAAATGACCTAACAGTGTGTTACTGTTATTGAATGTGCCATTCTCCATATGAGTCGTCGGCCCATTAGTCAATTGGGTAGAGTGTTTGCCAATGGTCCGGGAGACCGGGGTTCAATCCCAGGGCGAATCATACAAAGACTTTAAAAATAGTTCTTGATACCTCCTTGCTTAACACTCAGCAATATAAGGTACGTATCAAGGGTAAAGTGGAGCAATCCAGGAAAAGGATTAGCACCCTCCTCTACTGTTCGGTGTAGTAGCTATTGAAAAGGGAGCCTTCTTTTATACCTGTTCATTGCTCTAGTGGGTAGAATATTCACCAGTGGTCCAAGAGACGTGGGTTCAATCCCAGGTTGCGTCATACAAAGACTTTAAAAATGGTTCTTGATACCTCCTTACTTAACACTCAGCAATATAAGGTAGGTATCAAGGGTAAAGTGGAGCAATCCAGGAAAAGGATTAGCTCCCTCTCCAACACTTCGGTGTGGTAGCTATTGAAAAGGGAGCTTTCTGTTCGTCCTTGACTAAAGGGAGACAACTTTACTTTTCTCTAAAATAAATATCAAATCGTTCTCTTGAAAATAAATAAGTAATCATGTCCGAATGGATTGGTTAATTGCACTCATATATAAAGTCGAGGGTAACCCGAAGGCTCCCTTTTCGATAGCTACTACACCAAGGTGTAAGGAAGGGCGCTACTCCTTCCCTGGATTGCTCCACTTTACCCTCGATCCGTACCTTATAATGCTGAGTGTTAAGCAAGGAGGCATCAAGTACCATTTTTTGTGTCTTTGGTATGACTCGACCTGGGATTGAACCCTGGTCTCCCGGGCCATTAGGCGAACACTCTAACCGCTAGGCCAATGTCCGGTTGGCGTCGGTAACACATATTTCACTTTTTATTCATTTTGTTCTTGCTTTTTTTCTTTTCTTTTCTTTTTTATTATTATTTGAATGAATCAATGAAGACTTGCCAGAACAAAGGGATCTCGTTCAAATGCTGTTCATGTCTCTACAGCATATCAAATAATAAGTAAGGTTTCATCTGTGCCGGGTGCGTGAGTGTGCATGCGTGCACGAGAAATCAAGTCTCGATTTGCGCATGTAACATAATGATTCAATGGCGGTAGCGTGGTGGTGGTGATGGTGGAAGTTGGTCTGAAAACGAGGCGAACATGCTACGCACAAATCATGACCGCTGGCATTGAATATAGTCACCTCAATTTTTAGGAATAGTTGCATGCACTAAGAAAACTCGTAAATAAATTCATTATGCTCCCATTGATAGACGAAATCTATTTATGAATGTAGAGTCACGCACGTTCTCATAAAAAAATAAAAATAAAGTGTGACGAGGAAAAGACAAAGAGGAAATGCCTGAGATCTCTTGGATCTGTAAAACTCCTGTCTGCGACTGTCGACATGAAATGTTTATTTACCAATTAAAATATTCTATTGATAAGGATTATGTCTGTTGAAAATTGATGCATAATTTGATAAGCTTTTAAATCGTTTTTATTTTTATTTTTTATTTTTTATTTTTCAGGTAAGTCTCAAAAGAAACAGGGATTAATTCGGTATGGCAAATCATTTTTCTTTCTTTATTGTAATTTTTATTTATCAATTTCTTTGCTGCACATTTTAGAATTTTTTTTTTTTTTTTGCTTCTTTTCTATCAACAATATACACGTGTCTTATGATCCTGTTTGCATGCATGGCTACGTACACAGACATAGGAAGAGCACACACACACACACACACACACACAAATTTATATATATATATATATATATATATAATGTTTGCTTTATTCATAAGGAAATAGTTGTCAATATCAGAGATTGAGCACATGTAGATCTAAGTTAAAATAGTGCAGACAAAGAGGCAACGGCACTTGATGACTGTCAATTTCTCACCCAATTGATCATAAGACCACGTTGTCCCCACGTTTATGCATGCGCGTGCGCGCGTGTGTGTTTGTAAAATTCATTCTTAAATTTTTTTTCCAATTTGAGTAACGTTAGTTTAGATTTAAGATTAAAGATAAATACGCACACATACAAACATACCTTCAATCAATGACATACAAACATCTCCCATATATATATATATATATATATAGCTTACTATATCTATTTATAAAGACTGCTCAACATCGCTGAAAAAACATTAAGATTACTGGTCTAATGATTCCAGATGCTATATACTGACTGTTACTTAGTATCGATGGCTCAGTCTTTTCGCTGTCCTAAGTTATATATATATATATATATATATATATAACTTAGGATATATATATATATATATATATATATATATATAAAACTTAGGAGATATATATATATATATATATATATATATATATACAAAAGCACACACATACGCATATATATATATATGTGTGTGTATATATATATATATATACACAAATACACTCAGAATAATTGTGTAACCCAGTTGGCTGTGGATGTAGAATACACTAACTGGATCTCTGAAGAGGGGTAAGAACCCCCTCAAGAGTGTCCTAGATATGATGCTAAACAATCGGATGATGAGGCTCCAGTAATATTTGACCTTTGGGGAATGCGGAATACCTCTTCATTGCCGCCACTCCAAGGTCTACTCTGACCCAGAGTGGTAGCATCTGACAGTGTCTTTTCTATGGGTCTGACATTTAAACTGTGTACTTTAACTATTTAAACAATGGTTAACGAATGATTTATGCTAAATTGAATTGCTTGAAATAAAACTGTTTGATCATTTAACTGTTTGTAAACAAATGGCTGATGTTTAATTGAATTGATAGTGATACATAGCAATACTTGAAAACATTTAACTGCGTGCAAATAAATGAGCTTAGGTTCGTTTAAGGATGTTATCGACAAAACATTTTTACAAATCATTTTAGGGGTGTCCTCGTGGTGTAATGGTTAAAGCGATGGACTGCGGAATCGTAGTAAGCGAGTTCGTACCCCAGTCGCGCTATTACGTTCACTTTCGGAAGAATACCATAGGGAAAGGTATGAACCCCCTTATCCTCCCAGCTATGGGTTAAATAGTACCACTACTGTTCTTCTAGGAGAATAGCTTTGGCATTAAATAACCTACAAAGGTTGATATGCCATTAAACATACAAATCAAATCATCTATTTTTTAAATAAACGGGATTTGGTATTAAATAACCTACAAAGGTTGATATGCCATTAAACAAGGAAACCAAACCAAATTATTTGTATTTAATATAAACGGGATTTGGCATTAAATAACCTACAAAGGTTGATATGCCATTAAACAAACAAACCAAATCATCTATTTTTGAAATAAACGGGATTTGGTATTAAATAACCTACAAAGGTTGATATGCCATTAAACAAGGAAACCAAACCAAATTATTTATATTTCATATAAACGGGATTTGGCATTAAATAACCTACAAAGGTTGATATGCCATTAAACAAGGAAACCAAACCAAATTATTTATATTTAATATAAACGGGATTTGGTATTAAATAACCTACAAAGGTTGATATGCCATTAAACAAGGAAACCAAACCAAATTATTTATATTTAATATAAACGGGATTTGGCATTAAATAACCTACAAAGGTTGATTCATCATAAAATCAAACCAAAATAAATCAAAACTGTAATTATTATAATGAGATATCTTTATGGTCAATGATACTGTGTTCGTATATCTATCAATCTATCAATCTCTATGACACAGTGATCTAAAAATCACAAAGGAGTCACCCTTTCCACTCCTCGGTTCAAATTTGAGCATATGTCTGTGCAATACCATAAAAGAGAAGGCTCAAACCGTTTCGCAATCTTTGGAGTGAGCTGTGTTGGTCTGTCTGTCGGGTTTTCTGTCTATAACAATTTCACTCTTTTTTAAAATCCCTTTTTGTATTTATCTATTCAAATCTATTTGTATGTTTGCACGTATATTTCGGTCTGCCTTGACCTATCTTTCCAGCACGCTTTCAGAGATTCTTTAGAAGAAGGTAGACAGTAAATTCAATAACACTCTAACACACAAACACAGCGAACAGCCAATACAATGCACGCGTGCACCAATTGTACAACTGACTAAATATATACCTGCAGTTTTGCGCTTGTGAATTTCGTGCCGAAACGATATTCGGATGCATTTAAATACATGAATCAAGTTTTTACTACAGAAGCTCCGATTCATCTTTTGCGTATCACACACACACACACACACACACACACACACACACACACACACAAACTCTCTCTCTCTTTCTCTCTTTCTCTCTCTCTCTTTCTCTCTCTCAGTCCTTTTCTCAGTTTTCATTTTTTTTTGTTTTTCTTCTCTTTTAATCTATCTATCTATCTGTTCATGGTTATTCATGGCTATTCATATCTATCTATTTGTCTGTCTGTCTATCTATCAATCTATCTATCTATCGTTAAGAGAACAAAGATACGTGGAGAATTTTGGTTTAGTGGGATTTTATGACATATCACCTTTTGTAGGTTATTTAAAGTCTCATCCTGTTCTTACATATATAATTAATACATAGGATTTGTAAACCCATTTTGTAGATAAAATTTTTAAACAGGTCTATGCTTAGTTATTTTTCACGCATTTAAAGGGTTTCAAGTATTGCAATCTAATACTAATGATTCTGTTCAATGTTGATAATTTCTTTGTTGACTGTGAAGTGTTTACAAATATTGCTATTTAACACTAATAATTCTATTCAACATTTCTCATTTGTTTGCATAGAGTGAAATAGTTCCAATCTTGCTATGTATTACAAACACTTCAATTTGACTGTCATTTGTTTACACATAGTTAAATGGACAAATAGTTCTATTTCTAACACTTCAATTTAGCATAAGGTATTCGCTTACGCACAGTTTAAATGTCAAACATTTCTGTTTGACCCCTAGATAGGACCCATTCAGATGCTACAATTACGGATCTGAGTGGACCTGGGAAAAACGGCTATGAAGGGGTACTTTGCATTCACCAGCACTCCAAGATTGAAGTCTCGCCATCAGATTGTTTAGTGTCATATCCTGGACACTTGTTGAGCGGGGTCTTACCCATTCACAGAGATGCAGTCGATCTATATTCTACAGCCCAAGCAAACTGGAGAAGGATCTATAAATTATGGATTGTGTTTGGAGAAGAAACAGAACGTCGTAATTTTCCCTGAACAAGACCGTCCATTGAATAAATGATCTGAAAGAATAAACAAATGCAGATACCAAAAAAGATATTTACTTTATCAATTGGGATATTCTTTTGTAGATATGAAGGTTAAAAAAAGATAAAAAACGAAAAATTTTGATCAAGATGGGTATCAAGAGAGTTCCCCAGCCTCCCTATAGTCCAGACCTTGCTTCCTGTGACTTTTGGTTATTCCCTAAGCTCAGAGACTGTCGTTATGAGAAAATTGAGGTGATGAAAGAGGCTGTGACGAAGGTCATTGACACGCTCACACAAGAGGACGTCCATGGAGCCTTCCAGAAGTTGTTGGAACAATACAAGTACATTGCAGCTGGAGGAGATTACTTTGAAGGGGACTAGAGTTTCATGTGTGTACTATCAATAAAAGTGCCCATACGAAAAAAGCCTGGAAACTTATCGTATGCCCCTCGTATATATATATATATATATATATATATATCAGATGGTTTTTTGTCATATCCTGGATACTCGTTATAAGGGATGGTCTTACTCCTCAGCAGGATGCGGTTGGCATATTCTACCATGCCAGCAGACTTGTCTACTCTGTGCGTTTATGTCTGTATATATATATATATATATATATATATTAGCCAACGCACTCACGCTTTTCTGCAAAACGTTTTTAGGCTTTCAGTTCAAAACCAAACAAAAAGAATCGACTGATATCCATTTCAGACTTTGTATACAAATACACTCTAACCAAAAGAACCCAAGTGATGATGAGCGAAAATTATGACCGCTGTCATGTATATATGTTGGTTTTCATTCTTTTGTTTTCATTAAAGTTATCATGTAAAATTTGTTTTAATTTCCCATTTCTCGTCTATTTACTAGAGGGCATGTTTGTCTGTTAAGGTGGTGCATTTTTTTTAAGGAAATAAAAAAGATTGAATATGAAGGCATCCTGTAAATTGGATCTCTTTAATGACATATAATGGACACAGCAACACAAGTTCAAATCCTGCATTTCACATAGCACTAATACCCTTGGGAAAGGTATGAATCCAATTTTTCTCCCTCCAGTTATGAGTTAAATAGTTGGGCAGACTGGGTTATACAGCTTTGGTGAGGCAACTAGTGTAGGAGAAAGAAAACTCTGAATTCAAACCTGGTACACTCTGCTTAAAAATTGACCGAGTGTTATATCCTGCTCGAGCGGAGGGGTTGGTAAATATATATAATTGACAGAAATATTACTTATATAAAAGGTTGATTCAAAAGTAACTCTCTATTTCAAAATTCACATAATTTATTTTTCAACTGGGATTTTCTCAAGAAATGAACACGAGAAGAAAGCATATAGCATAGAGTTTTATTAAGATTTGATATTAACGTCGGGCATTCGGGAACGGTTACCCAAACCACCCGTGAGCAGCCTCAATCTATTTCAGCAGTGAGACTTGTGGGACGGATTGCATAACTTCTCCTCTTCGCTCCTCTTCAAGGTCTTCAAAAGTCATTGATTTAGTCGATTAGATTTGTCTTTTAACCAATCACAAAGAAAAAAATCAGGTTTTCTGGCTAACCAATCATGCAGACCACAATGACCCATCCATCTCCCCGGGTAGCTGCCATTCAGCCCTTTACGAACAATAACAGCAAAATGTGGAAGAACGACATCTTGCGTAAAAATCAAATCTTCGGTATTCTTCCAAGAATTGATAACTAGCCAGATTTCTTTTTGGTGAGATACCTTTTGGCATTGATGACTTCGTGAATGATAAAGCCACCAACAATAATAGCTTACTTTTCAATCAACATATAAAACAATATAATTACAAATGAATTTACACATTTATTCATCAGAGCCTTCTTTATAAAAATCATTCAAATCAGATATCTTGTGATGAACGCCATTTGTTAGTACATATAATACACATTGCACGGTGGTCATGCGTATTAACTATTCAGCATATGGTATCAGGTGTTCCCATTGAATACGAATTATTTTCAACGGAGGTTTTTGACCAATAAATGTTACTACCACTCGAGATCATTGTGGACGTAGGACTAATTGCTGTGAATGGGCACTCCACACACCTCAGATTTTGAGAACATGAGCCTTATTTTAGATGCAGTTTAATGTCACACACAGGTCACCCTTTTTTTCTTTTTTCATTTTTTTTTTTTTTTTTTTTTTTTGAGAAGGACATTTAAGCCCTTACCAACAGAGCGACCGGAATCTGAATTCAGCTTGCTGATACTATTTTTACGTTGAAAACTTACTATTCAATAAATGTAAAACAAAAATTCCTGAAGTCGACAAATTGAAATGCACGCACGTCAACGTTTGTGCAAAGGCAATCATACGAATGTATGAACAAACAAATTAACGGTATAGAAGAGGAAAATACATGCCCACATGTTATCTCCGCCCAATGCGATTTGATGCCACTACGATACTTATAAGCAGCTGGTTAGCTTCTGCAAACTACTGTCTACAATTTTACACCTTGAATCACACGACAATTCCGCCTCAACGGGTTTATAGTAACTGTCTGCCACGTTTAATCTGAATTGACCTTCCAAATTCTAGCTAAGCAATCCCCACCGCAAAATGAAAATACTAAGCAATCCCTACCACAAATGTGTTACGCATTTACAAACACATTTACGCAGTCTTAAACACATTTAAACACATTTTTGTACATTTATAGAAGCAGATAAAAAATATACAAACTAAAAAAAAAAAAAAACTCCATCGTACACATATACTCAGAGTGGCAAACTGTAAATGAACAATGACACCGCGCATGCGCAAACGTCAACCTTGTTTTAAGAATTCGACGTCCCGCAAATAGAGGTAGATAGGCTGATTGGTGAAAAGGTCGGACGATTGTTGAACAGAACGAATTGAATTTCTCCTTTGGTCACGTGATTTTCATATTTACTTACATGCTAAAGCAAGGGTCTGTAAGGTACCTCCCTATTGCTGAGCCGGGCACATTTGGATACAATCAATCACAGATGGAAAATTCAGACTTCGCGCTCGGGCGCATTGCCAAGAATAAAATGCGTGAATGCATTCGTACACAGGCACGTACACCAATTCGTAAATGCATGAGTATGATTCCATAAATATCCGGTTATACGTTTCTGTGGGTTATATGCGTAACAAGACAAAATATATACCAGCTCCAGAATTAGTGCAGGGTGTGTGTGTGTGTGTGTGTGTGAGTGAGTGAGTGAGTGAGTGAGTGTGTGTGTGTGTGTGTGTGTGTGTATGTGTGTGTGTTGATGGATTGACTTATCAGTAAAGTTAGCGACCATAGTCGAGGGTGACCCGAAGACTCCTTTTTCGATAGCTACTACACCAAGGTGTAGGGGAGGGCACTACTCCATTCCCAGGATTGCTCCACTTTACCCTTGAACCGTACCTTATAATGCTGAGTGTTAAGCAAGGTGGTATCAAGTACCATTTTTAAAGTCTTTGGTATGACTCGACCTGGGATTGAACCCAGGTCTCCCGGGCCATTGGCGAAAACGCCTAATTCGTAAAACGTTACACGATGAGCGCACCTTGGTTATGGCGTGGTCACTTACAAAGCTTAGCTTATTTTAGCACCGGGCAAGACAGATGGGACATTCACTAAGAATCGAACTTATTAACATTGGCCTGCTAGCCTAGCTCATTAACCTTTACTTCAGAGGAGGTACTCTTGTTATGCTAAGCTTAGATGGTTTTAGCTCAAAGCCAGAAGAATGGGACATCCAGTGAGAATTGAACTCATTAACAATGGAGCCTTGCTTGCTAACCATTCCACCACACAAGCTGCCTCAATTTGGTATTAGTCATTCCAGCAATTGCATTTAGCTAGCAATTTGTTTTATTTTTTCCCAGCGGGAAAGAGGTGCTCGTGAGTGCGCGAACTTTAATATACAGAAACCTGCAGCTAGAATAAAGTACCCGTTACCTGAGCCCTGAACTGGCCCAATTTGACACCCCCAAATTAAAGCACACATACGTAAACATTAAGGTATATACATCGGCCAATTCCTACGTGTGTCTCTATAGTTGATTATTCTTGATATAGATACCAATTTTTTTTCTATTGCCTTTTAATGAATGGCATCGTTCGCAATTGACCGAATCTTATTTTTTTAGCGCTAACTTTTTTCCTTCATCTTTTTTTGTTTTGTTTTTTTCTGACCGCTTTTTTCGTTGGACATTTAAGCTCTGTTCGATATTTTTATTGGATTATTGCCTTATTTTCTCGTTTATTTTCCTATGCATTTTTTTTTTGTTTCTTGCTTTTTTACCTTATTCATCTATTTTTTTCATTTGCTTGGCATTTCGCTAATACATCCAGACTATTTTTCCCTTTTTTACAGGTTTCGACTTTCTATTTTTTATTGTATGCAATGTCGTCTTTTTTTTTTTTTTAAATCCTTAAATATAACCTTCTTTCTCTTATTTCTATAACTTTTTGAAATTGCTTCTTTTTCTTTATTTTTATTTTTTAAAGTTTGTTCTTTTCTGCTTTATCATTTTGGTGCTTATGCATCGATGTTACCGCAAAAATGCCGAACTTTCCCGAGCCGATAACGGAAAGAATCGGAATATTCCGGAACGAAATTTAAGCAAGCAAACGATAAAATAAGTCAACCAATTTGTTGATAAAACGCATGAAGACAAAAAAAAAAAAAAAAAGGAAGAGAAAAAGACAATTCTTAATGGATAATGTTACTAACCTTTTCAGGAGAAAAAGATTAAATCAACAGTCAATGTATGGTAATTTTCAATATGAAAAAATTGTTTGAATTTTTATTTTATCTATTTTTGGCGGTGGGGTTGTATCATTTTTTTTTTTGTCTTTTTAAATAATTTTTTTCGTATTTATGTACTTATTGTACCATGCAGAAATAATAACGTGTTGATTTAGAAATCCATTCTTACCATGGGGAGGGGGTGTTTTGTAACTATTCTGTACTTTCACCTAACAATTTAATAATAATCCAGGTCCTGCATTTGGTGTTACGGCATCTCAGAGGCATAACTTTTCCTCATTTTTTTTAGGTGGCAAGGATGCTCACATGCCCGGCAACTTTTAATTTTGCCAATAAGGTTTTTTTTCTTGGCAGAATTGGATCACCATTTCTGCACATTGTAGATTCTCGCTTAGCTGCGATAAATTCATGTTTACACTTGTTTGTAACTTAGTAAACAAATTGATTGAATTATTTTATCTTAAATTTGATTAGCTAGGCGTTTCGGCATATTCCGATTCTTTCCGGAAATGCTCGGGAAAGTTCGGCTTTTTTGCGGTAACATAGATGCATAACCACCATCATTTTTTTTTTTTTTTTTCATGTATTAATTATTTTCGTTGGGACTTTTTTCCGTTTTTCTTCTTTGTTTCTTAATCACATATCTTCAGAATTCTATTTTTATTTCTTTTTTTTTCTTTGTACACCATTGTGTTTACGTGAAATTTTATTCCCCCTTCTCCTATATTCTTTTCCTTTACTTTCATTCCTATCTTTTAAAACAATCTGCTTGTTCTCTCTTTTCATTTTTCCTATTGATATACTTTTTTCCAACTTTCAAACACCCTCCCAAAATTCCTTCCTTCCAACGTTTCTCTTTGCCCCTTTCTTTTTTCTGATTTTTCTCTTTCTTTCTTTCTTTCTTTCTTTCTTTCTTTCTTTCTTTCAAAACCTGTACACACCTCCTTTTCATTCGTATTTGTTTTTTTTCTAAAATCAGTTCTCTTCTTCCTTTTCATTCACACTCGTTAATCTTTCTTTCTTTCTTTCTTTCTTTCTTTCTTTCTTTCTTTCTTTCTTTCTTTCTTTCAAAACCTGTACACTCCTCCTTTTCATTCGTATTCGTTCATATATGTTTTCTCTTTTTTTCTTTCTAAAATCGATTCTCTTCTTCCCTTTCATTTACACTCGTTCATCTTTCTTTCTTTCTTTCTTTCTTTCTTTCTTTCTTTCTTTCTTTCTTTCTTTCTTTTTTCATAATTTCCTTTTTTTTTAGGTTATTTTTTCTCTTCTGGGTTTATTTTTCTCATTATTTTTAGCCCTTTATTTCTTTCCCGCGTTCTTTCTTTTGTTTTTCCATTAACTGCCAGAAAAGGACAGTTATGAAGGAAAGAAGTAAAAATTTAAAAAATAAAAGAAAAAAATGAGTGCCAACACTCAGGAAAAGGCGTCTTGAAATAAGAAAAATAAAAAGCAACTAATTTAATTATCACACAGAAATTTAGTTAACCTATTATGGCCAAAGGTCACAACCAGAGAGCACCCAGTTAGGATCAAAATTGCTTTTGTTGAAATTATCTCTAAGATTAGCATGATGAATAGAGTGTTCGCCAATGGGCCGGGAGACTAGGGTTCAATATCAGGTCAAGTCATATCAAAGACTCAAAAAATGGTACTTCATGCCTCTTTACTTAACACTCAGAAATATAAGCTAGAGATCAATGGTAAAGTGGAGCAATCCAGGGAAATGAGTCGCGTCCTCCCCTATACCTTGGTGTAGTAGCTATCGAAGAGGGAGCTTTCGGGTCCCCTCGACTAAGGTTGCTGACTTTACATTTTACTTACATAATTGTTGCTTTGATAATTTAAGACAGAATTTCTTTTGGCCGTTGTTCCATTTGGTCTTCTCCAGATGTCTGCTGTAGACTTTTTTTAATTTCGAACAGACTCCTTCTTTCAGCCCATATGAGTAGATTATAATCATTCAGCTGTAGATGCTATCCCGTCTCATTTGGATCTCCTACAGTATTATGTGATGTCGTCTCTTACTTTTTATAGTTTTATATTGCAATTCTGAAACGAAGCTTTATTCAATACAGAGGGATAGATATTTGCTGATTGCCATCGATGACATTCACTCGAAGGCCGAAGAGAATAATAAACCAAATCTCTTGACTGGAATAACAACAGAGATGTCGGAAATTTGTCCGCTTATTCAGACAGTGGGGTTCAAAATACACTGACTGTATATCCTATAGAGGGGTAAGATCCCCTCCACCAACCGTCAAAAGAAGATGGCCTGGGTATGACATTAAACTGCACCTGGTGGGGAAGGTTCAGTTCTGGAGGTCTGTGGAGTGTTGAGTACCCCCATCATTACTCCCAGGTCAATTCTGACCTGGAAAGTTAGTACCTGTTAGGGTTCCATCTATGGGTCAAATATATATGTTTTTTAAAGTATTCATATTGGATTGGAATATGTGTAGCAGTAACTTTGTGCAGCCAAATGATTATAAACAAATATAAAACAAAATGGAATTAAAAAATAATGCTTATTAAAAAATGCAATTAAAAAAAATTCATTTAAGAATGTAATTAAAAAAAATCTAATGAAAGATAGAAAATACAGTTATGATTGATTGTTATCAAGCATTTAGAAACTAGTCAAATTTCGGTATTAAATACCCCAAAAGAGTTGATATGCCGTTAAACAAATAAACCAAACCGAAATTATTTTGATTAGTTTGGTTTGGTTTGGTTTAATGGTATATCAAACATTGTTGGTTATTTCAAGCCAAATTCTGTTTATACACATATCAAATATAGGATTTGTAAACACATTTTATAGATACACGCATTTAAATAATCAAGCAGTTCTCTTTCTAGCAATTCACTTTAGCATATGCCAACAAAGTTAAAAGTATTGCTATGTAACACTAACAATTCAACTGAATATCAATGATTTACTTACACACAGTTAAATGATCAAACAATTCTATGTCTAACAATTTAATATAACATAAATCGTTTGTTTGGACAGTTTACATATCAAACTGTTCTATTTGACACACAGATAGGATCCTTTCAGGTGCTACCACTCTGGGTCATCAAGGACCTGGGAACGATAGCATTGAAGTGGCACTCTGCGTTCCACAATGCTTCAAGACAAAAGCCTCGCCATCTAATAATGTTTAATGTCATATCCAAGACACTTGTTAGTAGGATTGGGGTCTAACGCCACCGCAGAGATGCAGTCGGTGTATTCAATAGCCTCAGCTGACTCGGCTAGAAATCATTTTGAGTACATCACTGTAAAATATTTTCTCTATCAAAAAAAATGATCCATTGATATTAATTTTTATATTGAGAAACATTTTTGAGATGATTTTTTATTATTCCTTTCTTTTTTAAGTTGTTGCTGTTATTTTTCCTTTGAAATCATGTTTGTTCCATTTCCTTCCATATTTTACCTCACTTCTTTAACTCTGATACCGTTTTTTTCTGTTCCAAGTATAATTTCATTCTTTCTTTTTTTTTTCCTTTTTCTTTTTTCTTCACCAAATTCCTCACTCTGTCTCCTAGCTCCTAATTCTTTCGATACTTCTTCCTTTCTTCTCTCCTTCCTTTCTTCCTCATTTTTTCTTATCTTTCTGCTTCTCTCTCTCTCTCTTCCTTCCTATTTATTTCTTTTTCCGTGATTCTTTCCTTGTGTAGTACACATGTAGGTCCATTCTCTTAAACCTTGATTAAACTTTCAACACCCGCCCCGAAACCGTTATGACGCCTCATACCCTAAATATCTTCCAACCTGACCCAGAACATCTCATCCGGAAAATGTTTGCCTTAAGAGAGACTTGACTTTTTCTTTCTTTCTTTCTTTTTTCTTTCTTTCTTTCTTCTTTTTTTATTTTTTTTTATTAAACCCCATTGGGTTATTGGCCGGGGAAGAAAGTACTGAAAATACTAGTCATCAAGATTTCTAAGATCTGCTTGTTCAGAACACTTAAACAAAGACGTTCATGATAAGGAAAGTTTATTTAGAAAAAATATCAAAAATCTAAGCATCTTTATGTTTTAGGCTTTTATTTCAACGAATACTTAAAACACATTCAAACACTTGATACCGCCCAAAGTTAAGCAAGGTCTTTATCACCAGTTCGAGCCACATCACTGAAATTAAAAAGCTATGAGCCTGTTCGCTACTTAGATGATCACTTAGTCACAGTGGGTACAGTAAACAGCCTGAGGTCTTTGAACTAAATTAAGCCAAGTTTAGAAAATAAAAACTAGAAACATCGTTATTATGATAAATAGAAAATGTACGTTCGTAATAACAAAAAAAAAATCAAAAACACAGTACTGATAAGAACCGCAAAGCCCCCATAAATGTTTAATACTTTTTTATATCATCATCATCATCATCATCATCATCATCAAGTTGTGCTGATTGTATGGAATCTTTTGACTTTCTTTCTTTCTTTATCTCTCTCTCTCATTTATTGTTTCTAGTCCTCTAGACTACATCCGGTGTCCGTACAGAAATGATGCTCGTAAGTCTTTATTGATCGGCCAGCATTGTTGTGAGAAAGTCCACAGAAGATCGCCTGTTATAAATACATCTTTACATTTCCTGCAATGCCCATCATGTCTTATTCGTCTTAATTGGATGGTTTGAGAGATAGGAGGAAAGTGGCTATACAACTGTTTTCTGCCCAGCTATTTGTTCAAAAAAAAGCACCTAGCATTCTTGTGTAGTTTTTCTTCCATGCGTTTTATTAGAGTCCAGCTGGTGAAAATATACTGTAGTGCCGACACGACCACAGCTGGCTGTCTCCATAATCACTCGGTTATCCTGCACAGGCTTGTCACGGGATAACAGATTTTATGGAAAGATAGTATTATACGAGCCATACAGAAATATAGCATTAGAAACCATGGGATTCAGCATGGTGGTTGTGAAGAAAGGCGGAGGAATCTAAAAATGAGTCAATGGCATGCGTCAACTGATTCTTGTTAGTAAAACCTCATAAGACAGCGACCAGATTGAAATCGTTGTCAGGAAACTTCTAGGACTCATCTGTTAGGGTGTCGTCTATTGATGAGAGTACAATAAATCTATATCTTAAACTGTAACTGTGAAAAATGGTTTGCTTGTTTTTTACCTGGATTTATAGTTCAATGTCTTGAAAATAGCTTAATAGCCTCTTAATAATCATTTACAAAGATGTATGATAAACGGATGAGGGCAAACGTGGAGACAGGAAGATCGTGTAAATCCAGTCTTCCAACTGAACAAAATCAGACAGCTTAGAAAATCTAAATTCGAAATACTGTCTATTACTTTTAAGTTTGAACGCCGATATCTGATGCAGATAGGAAATATGTTCCGGCCACGAACTGAACACTTTCATTTCCTTTCTTTCTTTCTTTCTTTCTTTTCATTTCCCAGCCCGAGCTTCTTTATTTATCTGTAGTTTTTTTTCAGTTTGGATAATTTTTCTTTCTTTCTTTCTTTCTTTCTTTCTTTCTTTCTTTCTTTCTTCATCACCTTGTTTGGCACAAGGCTAGAAGCATTCATTGAGAATCGAAAATACCAACAACAGAATCCTGTCTACCTCGCTAACTATGATATCACGTGATACTCTGTAAAAAAAATAAGTTTTGCGACATGGCTAAAGTGCTGGACTGCGAAATAGTAGTAAGCGAGTTCGAACTCCAGTCGTGCCATCACCTTCATTTTCAACTACTATCCTTGGTAAAAGTATTAAACACTCTTATTACTCATGGGTTATGTGTAAAATAGTATCCTTGCCTTTCTTCTCCAAGGAGAACTTTGGCATTAGATAGCCCACAAAAGTTGACATGCAATTAAACAAAGGAATTAAATTAAAACAAGCCAATCCTTGCATCTAGAAATGGTTTTTGCTCACGTAGTGATATTTTTGTAAATTCTGCATCTTTTCACTGTGACAACTGATCCGCCTTTATTCAAGACGATACATAGATAAAAAGAAGTGAAAGCAATTATTCTGAGTTGTCGTTGATGGCATATACTTGTAAAATATTTCTTTGTTCTGGGTATTATTAATTTGATAATGAAAAATAGCGATTCGAGACAACTTATAGATAATAATAAGTCAATTAAAAATAATGATGGTCCTTGTATGACTGGCCAGCTGTTCCACCGATATGACGTCAGATATTGACATTGATAGTATATAGAAAACTGGGAGAAAAAATGAGGCCATTTTTTAAGAAGATAAAAAGAAAGTTCTTCTTTCTTAGAACAAGGCGATAGCAAAAGATCTCTCTGCTCCAAGAACGCCCTATTAATGAAAACCATATTTCTTTCGAAAGAGAACGACTCTTCTTCATCAAAGTGTTGTCTTATTTATGACGCTTAACTGAATCTGATGGTGAGTCCGAGTTCTGGAGCTCTGAGGAGAGTGATTTAAATCTTCTTAACAAATACTCCCAGCTCTATTCTGTCCCGGAGTGGTAATACTTGTTAGGGTTTTCTGTATGGGTCAAATAGAATTGTTTTGACATTATTCTTATTCAAAAGCAATACTTGAAACCATTCAGCTGTCATCAAAAACCAAAGAAATTACAATCCAAAAAATTAAATATAAACACGCAATGAAGGCGATTCCCTAACTTAAACATAAAATAACTTTAGACTGGCATGTTGTTAAAATCAGAGTACCTATCAATTAATCAGCTCCAAGTGGTTAAAAAATGTAGTCAGGTTTCATATATTTGATCATTCGCTGGTTTAAAATCAAAGGGTAGTTCAGTTTGCGGTCAACGGAGGAAAAAACAAAAAAGTACTTATCGGTAGGAGGGACAACCGCCCAGCGGTCGGGAAAAGCAAATCAACAGTAACCATATTATTGATAATGTTCACTTGAATCATTTTTCTTCATCTTAATTATAGTTTTCTTTATCGCAACACACAGGAATCATCACTTGTACGACAACGACGAAATGAGTGCGCTGGAAACAACAATAAAGAAAATGATCGTTGTTAATCATCGTAGAAAATGGAAAGAGTGAACTGCGTTCAAATCCTTGACGAGATTATTAGCATTTCACATTGCTAACTCTTTGGAAAGGCATGAATCCAACTCTTTTAAGTTATGGATCAATCGTAGAGTAAACTGAGCTATTTAACATGAGTATAGCAAAGGAAAAAAAAAAATCGCTTTCAGATTATAAAAATGACGAAAGTTTAAAATCGCTTGATAAATAATAAACATTATTTAGAGTCAAAATGTGACAGTAGAGTTAGAGATATTTTCATGTGGATCTTGAGCCCTTACTTCAAAGATCGATGATGTATTTGTGAATCTAGGAGAGGTAGGGAAAAGTTCTTGGGCAAACCAAGAACGTAAGGAGCTAGATGCGCTGAAACGTATACATCTCTTTTTAATTTAGGCTCAAGAGCATTACCTATTGTTCTTCAGTAGTCACCCATCTAAGCTATAGAAAACGTTCCGAGTTACTTAACTTCGTTGATCTGGCAAGAACCGGTGCTTTCAGCAGCACTTGTCTAAAAGCCAGGTCGAAAGTGAGTAAAAGAAAGAAAAAGAAGGAAAAAATAGCAGTTCTTTACGTAGCGTACAGCTGGCAAATCTATTTCAAAGAAGCAGGAAGTATTATTAGAGTAATTCTATTACTTTTAGTAATGAGCCGAATTACTCGGCATTCAATACCGAGCACATTATTTGGGAAAGTGCCACTACTTCAAATAATAACGCGAAGAAATATTAGCAGTGATCGTAATAGGCTGAGAAGTCGTTTCCCTAGTTTTATTTTGTTTGAAATTAGACAAGTTCGACACATGGTCACTGATAATGGAGTGAAAAGAGCGAAAGAAACTGACACCCAAAAATAAACTGATTTATCTCGACTGAAACTGCATATATATTTTTTAATTTTAAAATTTAACTACTGACATGTACGCAGCAACTGATACAATAAAAAGATGATGTCTATCCGTCTAGACACTGTCTGGTCAAATCAAAGACATTTTTTGAAAATTTCTTGTTTCGAATTTTTTTTTTTTTTTTTTCATGAAATGAAGAATAAACAGTGAAACAGGTTCTATACTCAGCGCACTTGACTCCCAGTAGAAAATAATAGGGGCAGGTGGGTGGGTAGGTAGATAGATAGACAGATATGAGCAGACTGATGTGTGTGTGTGTGTGTGTTAGAAATTGATACTTTTAAAAGTATACTTTTATTCATTTTTATCATGTATAAATTAAACATTTTAACATATCACCTTTTCTAGCAGCATTAACGTTAAAAGAAAACAGATTTCCATTTGACGTGACTTAAGTGACATTAATATAGACTTATCCACAACATTCGTTTACCATAATGCTCTGTTAAATGCCTAGTGTAATGACTAAATTGCGCTTTTATGTTCACTTTTGGACTAACGCCCCTTAGCAAAGATATGAATATCCTTTTCCGCCCAACTATGGGTTAAATAGAATCACTACTATTCTTCTGCAAGGTTGTCTATTGCATTAAATAACCCATGATGGTTGATTTATTATAAACAGTATATTTACTCCCACACAACGGGGATATCTTCAAATCTACTTAATTATATAGATTAAATAATGCACAATTTCAAAGGTTTTTGGTTCTTACGTTTTAATGATTCCGAACGAGTGGCGTTTCTAGTTCCTAACGAGTGGTATTTCTGGTTCCTAATAAGTGTTGCCCAGTTGACTGAGGCTGTAGAATACACCGACTGCTTCTCTGCAGAGGGGTAAGACCCCCCACCCCAACGAGTGTCCAGGATATTCCACTGAACAATCTGATAGTGAGGTTCCAGTGATGCTGGAGCTTTGGGGTAGCAGAGCACCCTTTCATTACCATTGCTGCCTGGTCCACTCTGGCCCGGAATGGTAGCACCTGATAGGGCCTTATCTATGGGTTAAATAGAACTAACTGCATACTTATGCTAAACTGAATTCCTTGAATTAGACCTGTTTGACAAAACTGAATAGTTTAAATAGAAACGTTTTTGATAATTAAACTGTACTTACATTTAAACAGTGTGTTTATGCTAAACAGAATTGTTTGAAATCGAACTGTTTTTGACACTGAAACTGTACTTGAACTAAATTGAATTGTTTAATATCGAACTGTTTTGACATTTAACTGTGTGTAAACAAAATCTGCACTTATACTAAACGGAATTAGCTGAATTAAAACGGTTTTGACATTTAAACTGTGTGCTCATGCTAAAATGAATTGTTTAAAATAGAGTGATTTGCATAAAAATGGATTTGGCATTTAAGTTTCCAGACTTTTTTCGTTTGGGCACTTTTATTGATAGTATACACATGAAACTCTAGTTCCCTTCGAAGTGATCTCCACCGGTGGCAATGCACTTGTTCTACCGTTCCAACAACTTATCTAAGGCCCCATGAAATCCTCTTGTGTGAGCGTGTCAATGACCTTCGTCAAAGCCTCTTTCATCTCCTCAATTGTCTCATAACGACAGCCTCTGAGCTTAAGGAATAAACAAAAGTCACAGGGAGCAAGGTTTGGACTATAAGGAGCCTGAGGAACTGTCTTGATGCCCATCTTGGCCAAATAGTCTGTGACAAAGATGGAGTTGTAGACTGGTGTATTGTCCAGGTGGAAATACCGCTGACCCGATTTGAAGAGTGCTGGCCTCTTCCGAGAGAATCCCTTTCTGAGCTCCCTTAAAGCCTCAACATAGTAACCCTAACTCTAACCCTAACCCTTTGGCCAATCAACTGTGGTGTATTGACTTCCTTACTCCTCCCACACCTCTCATCATCCCTCACAGACTCCCTGCCCTCCATGAATCTTTTATGCCACTCAAAAACTGATGCTCGATTCATGCTAAATGGTCGAAAAGCAGTCTGAAGTATTCCATACGATTTTGTGGCATTTTTTCCAAGTTTAAAGCACAATTTTATTGCATATCATTCTTCTAAGTGTCCTCATTGCATTTTTGAAATTCACCAGCTGTGGCAATCAAGTTTTAGTAGGGTGAATTCCAATTGCTGCTTTAGCTGTTCCTTTAGACCTGAAATCATAAAAATTGGACAGTCATCTCATAAGATGTATAGCAATAACAAGAGTCTACGATAATTTTAAATGCCTGTACAAAAAAGTCTGGAAACTTATTGAAGGCACTGTGTATATATATATATATATATATGGGT
Source organism: Sepioteuthis lessoniana (assembly GCA_963585895.1). Classification (NCBI taxonomy): domain Eukaryota; kingdom Metazoa; phylum Mollusca; class Cephalopoda; order Myopsida; family Loliginidae; genus Sepioteuthis; species Sepioteuthis lessoniana. The sequence continues at coordinate 4,289,919 of OY757921.1, read as the reverse complement.
GTAAGTGTGTTTGTGTGGTTTGGTTTTTCTTTTAATGGCATATCAACCTTCATGGATAGTCATCCTAGAAAAAGAAGAGCAATTGCACAACTTTAACACATAGCTTGGGAGTGGGGATAAGAAGGGTCATAACTTTCCCAAAGGTATTAATCAAAAGTGAACGTAGTAGCCTGACTGGTATTCGAACTCGCTTACTATGCTGTGAGAGGACAGCACTTTAGCCATTAAACACGAGGACATATATATATATATATATATATATGTATGTATATATATATCATCAAGTAGGTATATCAATACGTCAATATCCTAATGTATATAGCAATGTATGTGTGCATACACACACACACACATATATATATATATAGTAAAGTAAGTAAAGTTGGCGACCTTACTCGAGGGTGACCCATAGGCTCCCTTTTCTTTAACTACTACACTACAACTCATTTTTCTTGATTGTTCCATTTTGCTCTTGATCCGTACCGTATAATGCTGAGTGTTAAGCAACGCGACATCAAGTACCATTTTTTAAGTCTTTGAAATGACCTGACCTGGAATTGGACCCGGCACAGCAAATGTTTACTTTTCAACAAAATATTTTCCATTGTCAATGCACTTAACTCTTTCTTCATTAATCACAGTTGGAAAGTTATGCAATGAAAAATTCAGATCAAAATTCAAGTGATAACAGTGTAATGTTATGAGGCATTACATATATATATATATATATATATATATATGATAACACGCACACTTAAACATATATCTATATTATGTGCACGTAATGAGAGGCCTGCAACAGCCAACTCTAACATCTTATGAGAGATGCCAGGTATAATTGCTAGCGACTCATCTTTGCATATCTATAATGTCTAGTTTATCAGATATTCTCAGTATGTTTGCGATGGACGGGGTAGTTGAGGTTATTGGCGGGAAAGCTGATTGAATCTGAGTGCGGAGCGGGAAACGGTCGAGACAAGAGAAATAAACAACCTACGCCGTATGGTACATTTTGCAGATCTCACTATGCTTTTATTTTATATGTCTGGCTTCTACAGAAAGATAAATATAAATAAAAGCAGACATTTTATACATATGTATTTTTATAGTTATTAACATGAGACTGCTTGCTGAGTCATTTTTGACCGGCGTCTTCGTTTCTTATCCGGGCCTCAGTAAAACGGAATATTTCAGAAGGTGATTTTCAAGGCAAGCTAGCACACACCGTTTGAATTATTGGCACAATTGTTCTTATCCAATTCCCCACACGTTTGGTAGCTTAATATATAAATTAAGTCTAAGAATAGACTTATAAGGAACAATCCATATAGAATATATAATATCAGTATATTCTAATGGAGTGCTCAATGTAAGGCTATTGATATACAAGAATATATTTTTTTTAAAAACTCTCATTCAGATCAATTCTATCATTTAAATCAAAATTGTTCGCCATCTGAGGATACAATCTCAGAAAACAGATTGTTGAAATAAATTTATATTGGATTACATCTAGTAATTTTTACTAGAAATATATATATATATATATATATATATATATATTAAAATAAGGTCCATGACTCTTCGTGAACCTTTTTATTTTAAAATATATCCTTATTCTTTCTTTGGACCTACAACAACCATCTTTATATATATATATATATATATATATATATATATATATGTATACTCGTGTATATATATATATATATAAAATCAATGTTGAAAAGAAGTCAAGAAGATATATATATATATATATATATATATATATATATATATATATATATATATATATATATATCTTCTTGACTTCTTTTCAACATTGATTTTATACGAAACTACGAGTACACGAATTCCATCCTGCTCCACAAGTTTTTAAAAACGACTTTATCAGGTTTTTGCAATTTTAAGGACTTTTTTTTTGCATTGATAATGGCCTATGAAGGGCCCGAAAGTACTGGAGAAGAAAAATTTGGTTAATTCATCAACCAATTCAAACCTGAAATTAGAACACTTATCAAGCAGTTGGAAAGGTTCTTGATAAAATTGAATAGACATCATGTGTCTATATCATTTAACCAAACTTTTTTCAACGAAAGAATGTTACCTAATTACACACACACACACACACACACACACAACACACATATATATATATATATATATATATATATATATATGTAGATACGATCATATTAATACGAGAGTGCAAATCAGTGTTTAATGAGGACACTGTAACTGCCTTAATACTAGAGCCTCGAGTGCCTATGATGGTATAATGGTTAGGAAACCTACACGAGTGAGTTCAAGACTCACTGGATACCCCATTTATATGACCTTGTGCCATATCTTATCAAAAAGTTTACTAAATTACTACTTGAAGCAGAGTCTCTTTGTTCTAAGTTGTCTCCGCTTTGGTTGGGAACTCTTTTTGGGCAAAAGGAGAATAAATGGAAGTAGAGAAGCATAAAAAGATTTTGTTCCTTTCGCAGCGGCAACCCAGTAACATAGGCGGAAAAGACTTGCATCTGTTCATGCCAGAAAATAGGAGACTTTGGAATAACACAATGGGCGAGATTATCGAACAGTGAGCGAACTTCACAGGAACTTTATAACTGATGTTTTTACGCCGTCAACAAAACGCAACAATATTGACAGTTAAATTCCCAAGACTTTTATATTTACCAAAAAAGTTATTTTCTTTATTTAAATGGCGGCCCAGTCGATTAGGGCTGAAAAATACACCAACTTCATCTCCGCAGAAACATAAGACCCCCTCCACCAAAGACTTCCAGGATATGACACTAAATCATCAGATGAAGATGCTTCAGTCTTGGAGCTTTCAGAAATATAGAATACCATTTTCATTGACGTTACTCAAAAGACCCTTCTGACCCGGTGTGATAGGGTTCAATCTAGGGATCAAATAGAACTGTTTAATCTTTAACGATATTTTAAACTATTTAGCAAATGATTGATATTAAATCGAATTATTTGGATTAGATAGCAGTCCTTGAAACCATTTAACAGTGTGCAAGCAATACTCGAAACCATATATGTTACCTACAAATGATTCACTTAAAAATCATGTTCGTATAAAAAGGATTTGGGATTAAATAACCAGCGAGGATTAATATGCCATTAAATCAAATATTCGAAATTTATTTGAATGATGCTAATTTGTTGGGTACAACATTGACTACCAAATAAATATCCGTTTCCAATCAATACATTCTATGGTAACTTCATCTATTTTTCTAAATAGCAAAGAACTCGTTCCATTTAGAAATGGCAGTTCTCTCTTCTCTGCAAAAAGATGTGTGTGTTTGTGAAAGTAATTTTATCGATAAATATCCAAATAAGTGGAGCCATCACAGCTGTCACTAATGTTGATATCCGTCTAAACTGAAATAACTGTCAAATTAGTTATTCATCATATTTATGTCCCATCGAATCACAACTGCAGGGCCCGTATAACCATTTTGTCAATGTTATATCGAAGATACTAAGAGACTTGAAAGATTATCGTTGTAATAGTGGTCCATACTCATATTTCCATTTAGGAAAGAGGAATCAAAACCTAATTAACATGGCATGTAATATAATGGCCGAGGGATTTCGTTTCATGCCTTTGGGTTTAGTTAAGCTGAAAACCTTTCGTCTCAGTGCATGGGTTACTTAGGTGCAACATTAACGCAGGTGTTCACGCGCGCGCGCAGAGCGGACGTTTCACTCAGAGATGTCACAATAGCCCGAGATGGGAAAAACGGAGGCTAGCGAGTGCAAATGACGTCACGCACCGGAAGCGTGCGGAGGATTTGGGGAGATTTTGGAAAAGTCAGTGAGTTGAGATGAGACCTGCCTCGGGGGAAGACGATTGGTTTTCGCTTGCTCACGGAGACCTTCGTGGCAGGTGCCGCACGTGTTGGGGAGGGGGCAGATAAAAAAGCCAGAATAGAAAGATTGTGCCTCTCTCTCCTTATGTCGAAGAACCTTTAAACTCAAAGGTAATAAAAAGTTTCGTACCTGAACAAAGAAGTCGTCAAGTGTTTTTCGTGTTTCGAGATTCCTATGTTCTATCTTTATGGACATTCGAAGTACGTTTCACACATAGCCATATCATGGCTATAACAAATACCAAATAATTATTTAAATGCAAATGATAAATCTTAGTTTGTGCATTTTTATTTAAATCTTGTAATGATATGCAGTTTTTGTTGGTTTTTAGGGTTATATAGAGACTTTCATTTCTTTATTGAAGAAGGTCATCTCCTTAATCCCACCCAAAGTATCCACGGGAGCGCCTTTGACTTCTCAGGTCAACTCCACCTTTGTAATCCCTGCCACATCATGCAACAAGCAAAGGACTTTTATCTGGTGTTGACATTAACCACGTGCACTCTCATATGGCTTCTCGTGCCTTCTGCAGACCCACATTCTCTATCACAGAAGTGACTCGAATTACCAGTAGGTTGCTGAGGAGGACCTGAATGTATTAAGTCTGGGATTGTTTGCTGTCATGAGATCTTTTATGACAAGCAAAGCCGGCTTTGTTCAAACAGATTCTATTGAATATTTCCCAAACAAGCTTAGGCTGAAAGTGTCTGGCACCGAGTTCGAGTCCTGTTTCCGAAGTAGTCGTTTCAAGATGGAGCATTCGATTCTCATTGTTTTAGAGGAATTACAACCATTACAGTTTATTCTTTCCAAACTTATCGATTTTCCGACATCTGCTCCCTGAATCCAAGATCCAGCATAAATGCTCGGAACGAAAGATAGAGAAAGATAGATAAGAAGTAAATAATCCGACAATGCAGAGAAAAATAAAGATATTATGTAGGGTTGTTAGGCATCTTTCGGTGATCTAATGGCACTTCATGATATCTTTTAAAGGTCCTGAGGATGGTTTATTGAAACCGAAACGTTGTAACGTCGACTTTCTTTCATATTAAATTCTTCACTATAAGTTACTTTATTTTTCATTATTTTTCTCCACATAGATCGATAAAGTGATTGAGAGTGAGAGAAATTGATAGATAGATAGATAGAGAGAGAGAGAGAGAGAGAGAGAGAGAGAGAGAGAGAGAGAGAAATGAATATGACTTCTTTTCTTTCTCCTTTAAATTGCATTGTTTGATTTCAAATAAAAATTTCTGGCTAATGAACCTGAACAAAACGTGTTTCGCCAAACTCTGTTGACAATTGATATCTATGCTCTGTTAGAGTGTTGTTTTTTCCTGTTAAATGTTGAATTTTGACTGATGGTCATACCTAAAGGAAAGTGACAAGTAATCAACTGAGGTGAGCTGGTCCAGTGAAGACATTTTGATGAATATAGTGACCTTAGAAATGTGGTTTATATCAAGATGGATTTGGCTGTGTGAAATAGTTCTTTTAATAATTCGAAACGGTGGCCTTAAAGGGAGTGTGTACGTACTATAAAGAATCCTAGTGAAGGTTTTTAATCATTCTGAAACTATTCCTTTTCCAGATGCTTTTATACGAAAGGTTTCTGGAGTAGATTGGTCCATACTCTGTAGATCCTTCGCTGTTAAGCTTCATTTATTGTCACTTTTATTTTAACTAATACTGGAAGTTAGAGATCGACCCCCGTTCCATTGGCTTAATGAGTAGAATGTTCGCCAAAGGTTCGGGAGACCTGAGGATGGTTTATTGAAACCGAAACGTTGTAACGTCGACTTTCTTTCATATTAAATTCTTCACTCTGGTCGAGTCATACCAAAGACAAAAAAAAAAAAAATGATACTTAATTCCGCCTTGCTTAACATTCAACATTATAAGGTAAAGATCTAGGGTAAAGTGAAGCAATCCAGAGAATAGAGCAGTGTAGTAGCTATTAAAAAAGGTAGCCTTTGGGTTACCCTCGACTAAGCTCACCAACTTACTTTTTTTACATTTCTTATGACATATCTTTCACATTGGACCTTGAGTCAGACCAAACTAAACTTAACAAAGGACAATTAATTTTATTTATCAACAGTCAATGGAAGAGCTCAAACTTGAATAGCTTTTATTCTATGATAGAAATAACAGCAGATTCTTTATCGAGTATTTAAAAAAAAAAGAGATAACTTGTTCAAGCTTTAAATGCTTCACCGGCAAACACTTCTTTAACGTATCCAAAAGTAACCCTTTAGTAAACAGTTACGAATACTAATCGCCGGTTTAGTTCTCACAAGATACCTCACAATTTTAGCCTTATGCCAAACTGAAGCCACTTTCGTAAATGACAACTATCCGAATAAATGGGCACTGTCTGTGGTGTAATAGTGGGCAAGATCTGCGAATGATTTCTAGTGAGCTCGGTTCTTAATAGGCGTCCCATATTTCTGGCCTTGAATATATTTTGATTCAAGTTTGATTTCTCGCATAGAAAATTACCTGTTAATTCTGATCGTTATCACTTATAAAGTTTAGTTCTGTTTGACACAAGACCAGAAATATTTTATTATAGAAAAATTATTGAAAAATCGACGTAGAACTAACCTATTTCTCTACAGTAAAGCTCACTTGAATAATAGCTTTCATTTCTTGAGTCTATTGGGATTTTTTTTTTTTTTTTTTTAGAGAGATACTTTTTTATTTCATTTTAAACCGTCGGAGAATCTCTCTAGAGCGAAGAATGTATCCAATTGCCTCGAAGTCTGCATACGGATTCTTCTGTTTCTATAATCTGCTATTTCTAATAATAAGTTGCCTATCTTTCTCCAGCGATAATAATAATACCGATTCCTTGGTTAATGTCAATCAATCTCCGGTTATTATAGCTGGTTTCTGCAGCGCTTATCTCAGTCTCAGCTCGCCGATGAACGCACTCAGACATTTTTGAAGTGTAGGGGTTGGGGGTTGGACTTTTGAGTAAAGCTGAATTGAGTGCTGCGTCTTGACTTGAGAAGCCAGCTGTGCTCTCGGGGTCCTGAAACTGTTTCATTTATTTCCCTTTTTGTGTTTTGAGAACTCTCAAGTGATCCTTGTAGATATCAACATCAATTAAACCGACTGACTGATAAAGTATGTAGGTCTTATGGTAATGAACCTTACCGATTTGGCAAATTAGAAAAAGTAGGCACAACTATTTCAGAACGTCACACAGATCTCAAAACTTCCTATCTCCTGGCAGATGTTTAATATAAAAATAACGAGCTGGCTAGATTGATAGATAGATTGATAATAACAAACTTAGATAGATAGATAGATAGATAGATATGAGAAAACTGAGATAGATAGATATGAACAAAACAATGGAATACTGTCGAGTTCTGTAAGATACCAGAGCAAATTTATACGAAACAGTTTTACAATTGAACTGAGGACAAACATAGTTATCGGCAAAACTAGCATGATCATTGTCCCACATTCAAATATACGGATCAGTATCAATGGGTGTAGTGGTCAACGAGCTGTACTGTGACATAGTAATAAGCATGTTCGAATTCAACTCGTACTTTTACGTTCAATTTCGAACAAATACCTTTGGAGAAAGGTAGGAATCCACATCCTCCCAGCTGTAGATTAAATCATGTCACTTCAGTTTATTCACAGGGAATGCTTTGACGTTAGATAACCTACGTAGGTTGTTACACCATTAAACAAAGAAAAAAGCAAACAAAGGATCAATATCAGGATGAGTATCTCTTCAGATATCATACTCTTATTATAAAATAAAGGAGGAGGTGCTCGTAGTGTAATGGTTACCGTTGTAAGAAATGGACACGGCGATACAAGTTCGAATCCTGGATGAGAATGATTGCATTTCACATAGTTCTAATATCCTTGGGAAAGGTATGTATATTTTTATTCTCCCTCCAGCAATGGGTAAATAGTAGGGCAGACAGGGTTCTTCAGCCTTGGTTAGGCAACTAGTCAAGAAGAAAAGCTCTGAATTAAAACCTGTTAAACTATGCTTAACAATTGACCTTGGGTCACATCCTGCCTGAGCGTAGGGGTTGGTAAATGAATACTCTCATAATAGAATTGCAAATTGGACGGAAGATAGCTTTCGTCTCCAAGAGAAATTTAATAGCATATTGGTAAAAGAATATCGCGACTTTGAAAACTTTTTACTTGTATTATCTTAACCTGCGGTTTGTTAGATAATATAATATAGATTAATTCTGATGTAGAAAAATAATTTTTATACTTCTGTTATGATGGTCTAAGTTGATGTTTGTTTGTTTGTTTGTTGGGTTTTATGGCATATCAACCTTTGTAGATTATTTAACGCCAAATCCATTTTTATGTAAATAATCTGTTCTATTTAAAACAATTCAGTTTAGCATAAGTACACAGATTAATTGTCAAAAACATTTCTATTTCAGACTATTCAAGCAGTTATATGTAACAATTCAGTTAAGTGTAAATACAGTTTTGACGTTGAAAAACAGATCTATTTCAAATAATTCAGTTAAGCATAAGCACGCAGTTTAAATGTAAGTAAGGTTTAATTATCAAAAACATTTCTATTTCAAGCTATTTACTTTACTCAAACAATTCATTTTAGCATTAGTATGCTGTTATTTCTATTTAGCCCATAGATTGGGCCCTATCAGGTGCTACCACGCCGGGTCAGAGTGGACCTGGGAGCAATGGCAATGAAGACGTACTCCGCATTCCCCAAAGCTCCAGCACTGCTGGAACCTCACCATCAGATTGTTTAGTGTCATATCCAGGACACTCGTTAGCGGGGGGGGTCTTATCCAGTCAGTGTATTCTACAGCCCCAGCTGACTGGGCAAGGCCTAAGTTGAGTTTGGTTAAATGATCACTCATAATTGTCCTTAGAGAGATGCGTAAGTAAACGAAGCTGTCCATTGTGAGATAACAGGAAAAAGTGTACTTATTAAATGTCTCTCGAGGGGATTCCATATATTCTTTCATCGTTTATTGATACGGCTTCCTTTTAGTCTTGATTCAGTTTAAGTCGAACATCTTTTATGACGAACGGATCAACGTCTTCTCAGAGTAGCACAAAGCTTTTTTTATTCAATTACGCAGGAAATCAAAATTATGTGACGAACATATTGTAAATATTCATAAAGAAAAAAAAAAGTAAGTAGTTTTCTGGAATTTATAGTATTTTTTTATGATAATGTTACCAGCATTCCTTACCGATTTAATATTCTGATGTGAAAAGATGCAAGAAGTCTAGAAAAAAACAACTGGCACACACACACACACACACACACACACACACACACACACACACACACACACACACAGATAGATAGATAGTGAGTGAGTGAGTGAGTGAGAGGGAGATAGATTACTTCAGCAATTTTATTTGATTCTAAAGGCCATCTCTATGTAAATAGAGAATATTTTTCAAAAGTATTTGATTGATAAGTAACCAATTTAGATTTCTTTTTTTTTTCTTTTTCCCGAATTTGACACTTTCATTTTACAATATATATATATATATATATATATATATATATATATATATATATATATAGCACTTGTCATGCTTCTTTTTTTTATTTCTTGCATTCTTAGTTTCAAAATGATGGAATTAAGAAATGAACGAAGTAATTACCCCAAAGAAATATTTGTAACAGTTGTATCAATTTTCTTTATTATATATATATATATATATATATATATATATATATATATATATACATTTTGGTCTGATGATCACAGTTCAGTAACTGGCCTTCACCAAGCGCAGTTGATTGTGTTATGTCACTATTTTAACTTGGACCTATATATGTTATATCACAAATATTGAACACTCTTTACATATATATATATATATATATATATATATATATATATATATATGTGTGTGTGTGTGTGTGTGTGTGTGTGTGTGTTTTGTGCTAATGACGTACGACCGATTTGGGGAAGTGAAAAGTTATAATACATAAACACTCCTCCAAATTATTTTCTTATTAATTTTTTTCTCTAGTCGCTCTCATACCCTCCAATCCACCTTTCTCTGTCTCTGTCTCTTTTTCTCTCTTACTCTGTCTCTGTGTGTGTATGCATGTGTGTAACAAAAATATTTTGTGAACTGGTTTATCTTGGGACTCGCTGATTAGACGATTTAATGTTTGGAACAGACTATCCTGCTATTCCATGGAGATATCCCCTTTCTTAATCAGGAATGTGTGTTACATATATATATATATATATATATATATATATATATATATATATATATATATATATATATATATATATATATATATATATATATATATATATATATATATATATATATATATATATATATATATATATATATATATATATATGAATCCACCTGTTTTTGTGTTTATGCATGTGGCACCTCCAAAGTAATAAGAACCTCTTCACATTTTCTCTAGAAAACTTACTAGACAGCCTGTTATTAGATAATATGAAGTGCCCGTGGTGTAATGGTTATCGTCGTAGGAATTGGACACGGCGACACGAGTTCAAATCCTGGACGAGACTGATTGCATTTCACATAGCACTAATACCCTTGGGAAAGGTATGAATCCAATTATTCTCCCTCCAGCTATGGGTAAATAGTAGGACAGACTAGGTTCTTCAGCCTTGGTTAGGCAACTAGTCTAGGAGAAGAAAAACTCTGAATTCAAACCTGTAAAACTCCGCTTAAAAATTGACCTTGTGTCATATCCTGCCCGAGCGGAGGGGTTGGGTAAATAGGATTAGATAATATGAAGTCGACATTGGAGGTCGTTCGCGATCACCAGCGGTGAATAACAAAATATTTTTAATCATAGATTTTTCACGTGTAAATTGTTTAAATAATGTTTTCGTATAATGGATTAAGTTATCATATATCTTTTAAAATACATTATTAACTGTACATTGGCCTAGGGGTTAGAGTGTTCGCCAATGGCCCGGGAGACCTGGGTTCAATCCCAGGTCGAGTCATACCAAAGACTCAAAAAATGGTACTTGATGCCTCCTTGCTTAACACTCAGCATTATAAGGTACGGATCAAGGGTAAAATAGAGCAATCCAGGGAAGGAGTAGCGCCCTCCCCTACACATTGTAGTAGCTATCGAAAAGGGAGCCTTCGGGTTACCCTAGACTATGGTCGCCAACTATAGTTGAAGTTACATTTTTAGAGCAATGCCAGAAATCCCTTTGATATATATAGATGAAAGAGAGAGAGAGAGAGAGAGAGAGAGAGAGAGAGAGAGAGAGAGAGAGAGAATCAAATTTACAGTCATTTCCTTATTCTTATGGCTATTCTTAACGGTAAGTACGTAAAGTTGGCGACTGTAGTCGGAGGCGACCTGAAGGCCCCCTTTTCAATAGCTACTACAGGGGAGGGGAGGGAAGGGCGCTACTCTTTTCCCTGGATTGCTCCACTTTACCCTCGATACGTACCTTCTATTGCTGAGTGTTGAGCAAGAAGGTATCAAGTACCATTTTAAAGGTCTTTGATATGACGCGACCTAGGATTGAACCCAGGTCTCCCGGATCATTGGCGAACACTCTACCCTCTGGGTCAATGAGCCTGTCTTAACGGTCATTTCTTTTCTTTTTCTTTCTTTTCTTTTTCTTTCTTTTCTTTGTCATTTCTTTTTCTTTCTTTTCTTTGTCATTTATTTTCTTTTTCTTTCTTTTCTTTGTCATTTCTTCTCTTTTTCTTTCTTTTCTTTGTCATTTCTTTTCTTTGTAATTTCTTTTCTTTTTCTTTCTTTCTTTCTTTTATACATTTTACCATCTTTTTGTCTTTTTTTCTTTTTTTTCTTCTATATTTTCTTTCATTTATTCCTTCTTTCTTTCTGAAATTCATTTTTTCTTTTATATTTTCTTTATTGCCTTTTTTTTTTCTTTTATGCTTTCTTGTTCTATTCACTTGTTAATTCCCTTTCTTTCTTTCTTTCTTTTAATTATTTTAATTATATTTCATTCGTTCTTTTCTTTTTTCTTTCTTTTAAACTTTCTACAATTCTCCTTATTTTCTTCTTCTTTCTTATATTCCCTTCTTTTTTTTATACCTTAATTATTTTCCTTTTTCTCTCATTCGTTTTTTCTTTCTTTCTTTCAATGAAGTCTTTATTCTATTTTTTCTTTCTTTTATATTCCTTCTTTATTCCTACATTCAGTTCCTTTTCTTTATTTCGTCTACATTTCATTTTTCCTTTCCTTCCTTACATTCTGTCTTCTTTTAATTGTTGGGTTCTTTCTTTCTTTCTTTTCTTTTATTTTCTTTTCTTCCTTCTTTTATTTTAGCTTTTCTTTCTTTCTTTCTTTCTTTCTTTCGTAGCTTTTCTTTCTTCCTTCCTTTCTTTCTTTCTTTCTTTTATCTTAGCTTTTCTTTCTTTCTTTCTTTTATTTTCTTTCCTTCTTTTATTTTAGATTTTCTTTCTTTTTTTCTTATTCAACATTTTTTCACCTTTTCTTCTTCACTTTCTTTCATACTTCCTTTCTTTACTTTCTTCTGTCTTTTTTTTTTATTTCTGTGATAAAATTCTTTCATTCCTTCAATAAATTCTTTCTTTTGTATTTTCTTTCTCTTAGATTTTGTTTTTCCTCTTATTTCTTCTTTATTCTATTCATCGTTCCCTTCCTTCCTTCCTTCTTTCCTTCCTTCCTTCCTTCGCCTTCCATAAAACCAGGAGTTTGATTAAGAGAGAAAAGAATAACGAAAGAAAGCAAATCATGTGTAAGTTAAAGCTGAGTGAACAAATTAAAGTTAATTAATAAATTGAAAATCCAGCATTGCAGTTGTGTTAATTATTTGTTTAGAAAAGTAGGCTCGCTGTTTTTTACGGTTTGGCAATTTCGCCACTGACATTTCAAATTAGAAAGTGGAATAATATCCAAATAAAAACAAATGTATTAAAGTTGAAAAAAAAAAAACGTCTATTAATCCAGTGTCAAGTCTCGAGAGTTTGTTTTTCGGCAGACACACACACACACACACATATATATATATATATATATATATATATATATATATATATATATATATATATATATATATATATATATATATATATACGGACACAAACACAACGAGTAGACACGTCTGCTGAGGTGGTAGAATATGCCAACTGCATCCTGCTGAGGAGTAAGACCCTCCCTTGTAACGAGTATCCAGGATATGACACAATAACATCTGATTGTGAGGCTCCAGTCCTGGATCTTTGAGTTATGCACCTCTTCGTTTCCATCACTCCCAGATTCACTTTGACCCGGAGAGGTAGAACCTGTTTGCGTCCCATCAAGGGGTCCAATACTTGAAACCATTTAACTGTGTGAAAAAAAATGTACTCTGGCTCTTTTTAAAAGAATTTTACCTTCAAATTATTCGTTTACAAATCATGTGGATTTGATATGTACTTCTAAACAAGATAAGGAATTGAATAAGCTAACAAGGATTGATATGCCATAAAAAGCAACGAGAGAGAGAGAGAGAGAGAGAGAGAGAGAGAGAGAGAGATAAAAGGAATTCTCGCTAAACGAAGAGAGTTATATAAAATAAAAAAATAAGAATGATTCGGAACTGCATGATGTTCCAACACTGCCAGCAACAAAATGAGAAAGTGCTAACAATATTTACCAACCCCTCCGCTCGGGCAGGATATGACACAAGGTCAATTTTTAAGCGGAGTTTATCAGGTTTGAATTCAGACTTTTCCTTCTCCTAGACTAGTTGCCTCACTAAGGCTGAAGAACCTAGTCTGTCCTACTATTTACTCATAGCTGGAGGGAGAATAATTGGATTCATACCTTTCCCAAGGGTATTAGTGCTACGTTAAATGCAATTAGCTTGGTCCAGGATTTGAACTCGTGTCGCCGTGTCCATTTCCTACAACGATAACCATTACACCACGGGCACCTCCAAATGAGAAAGTGCTAACAATATTTCATAATGGATCCAAAGTTTTGGGGATGTTTTACTTTTAAAAACGTGGGGCAAATGTTGATTGGTAATCAGTTATTTTTTTTATTCAGTTAAATTCTTTACTTATCCGAAAGTTTATCTTAGAAAATAAATAGCTCAATCGGTTCAGGCTGTAGAATATACCAACTGATTCTCTGCAGGAGGGTAGGACCCCGCTCCCAATGTGTGTCCTGGATATAACACGAAACAATCTTATGGTGAGTCTACACTAATGCTGGATCTTAGGGGAATGCCGAGTACTCTTTCATTGCTATTGCTTCCCGGTCCACTCTGGCCCATATACGGCACTAGACCAAGCGTCTAGTTTAAGCCGTAAACTGGCATACGTGCCCGGACCCACATTTGGGTTCGTGAAACTGCTTGCCTCATCAGGCTCACATTGAACTAAGTGAGCTGATGAGCAGCACAGACAAGCAGGGTTCGAGTCTCAGCTCGTTCCCGACCTTCCCCTCCCCTTTATCCCCACTTTAATCGGCCTTCGGGCTTTTGACCTTGTGTCAAGTCGTGTCTGGTGGGAGGCAGCGACAAATACATGGCCCAGGGTGGTAGTATCAGATAGGATCCTACCTATGGGTCAAATAGAACTGTGTGGCGTTTAAACTGAATGCACACAAATTACTTATGTGTTATCTACACAAATGAATTTACAAATCATATGTTTAATATACGTATATATGTATGAACAGAATCGACAATGGTTAATATGCCATAAAACCAAACCAAACCAAAGAAAATAAAATTTATAATGTTTGTAAATCTATATATGTTCATTCTTTCTAAAATGCTTATATGGTATTAGTCTTCCTTTATCTATCAATCTATCTATCTATCTATCAAGGTTTATCTATCTATCTATCTATCTATCTATCTTTTTGCAAGAAAATATTTTTCTTCTCCTGCAATATCCCTCATTTTGACTCATAAAATCAAGTGATGAGAAGGAAATTACTTATTTGTTTAAATACTTTAGACGATCCACGCTCTCTCTCTCTCTCTCTCTCTCTCTCTCTCTCTCACACACACACACACACACACACACACACATGTACATGTATATATATATATATATGTATATAGATATGTGTGTGTGTGTGTAACTACGCAAAGATGAGAGGGCCTGTGTGCTGCTGCGGTGGTTTAACAGGAAGATTTTGGCAACATAATGATTTTAACACACGAAGCTCAGAAATGTTAATGAGGCAAATCTTTTGAAAGAATGAGAGTGAAACGAAAAGAGTTGCATGATTTATACAACGTCAACAACAACAACTAAGAGTGCACCAACACTTCTCCCACCCCCGCATTAAAAATACCTACAACTATAAGTAAAGTTCTGTGTTCCCTGGTGACACATCTATACTCATTTCGTTAATTCTGCTCATTTTGCAATATATATGTGGACGATTGGATTATAAGTTCCAAGTTGTTATTAACGGAATTCAAAGCAAAAATTTTCATTTCATAATGGGATTACGAATCCCCAGGGAATTAATTGCATTGATAAAAAATGATATTTATGTTGAAAAATAACTACATGCTCCATAACATACATGTCTCATATCAACAGGCAGCATTCTTATTGATTTAGCTCCCATATGTGTGTGCGTGTGTGTACAGGGTGAGATGTGTAAATTGTCGTCTAAATTACACAAAAATAAAAATAACATCTCACTTTATAAGATATATGGACCAAAATTACATGAAAATATCGTGAAATAATAGATTAGATTTATTCAAAGACATCGCCATTGACTTCTTCCACGGCCTCCTGACGATTTCGGAATTTCCTACAAGCATTTCCGACGGTCTCTTTGTTTAGGTTAAAAATTGCTGCCGTTGTCCTTGCCTTTAGTTTATCTAAGGTGTTGCTAAGAGTTTTGTTCGTCTCTCCCTCAACCTCGCCTCACACATAATAATCAAGGGGATTTCAATCAGGGAGGTTAGGTGGCCAGATGTTTGGGGTGATATGGTCACAGAAACTTTCTGTCAACACAGTTCTGCTCGTGTTGTATGGGTTTGTGTGTGTGCCTGCATGTGTATGCGCACACACACACACACACACACACACACACACACACACACACACACACACACACGCGCACGTGCATGGGCGCTAAGATTTAGTACATCTCAAAATACTGTGATACCTCGAGATACGAAATTAATTCGTGCTGGAGTGGATTTCGTTTCTCGGATTTTTTCGTATTACGAGACAAGATTTACCTTATAATTTGCGTAATTCACTCCAGCCCCCAAAAGTAGTTGTATAAAGTGTAAATATTATACCCACCCGAAGAAATATGTTCGTCAATGTCAATATAGTCATTTACATAAATATTAAAAAAGATAGGAACTCAACAATTCGTTCACGTGATCCTTTGAAATGCATTCTGGAAGGATCGCTGTCGAGCAGCATTTTCGATTTTCCTTTTCGTTCCTAGAATATTTTTTTCGTTAAATGGGACGGAAATTTCTTCGAAGTCCGTTTCATATTCTGAATATTTCATGAAATGGGATTTTCGTATGTCGAGTTTCCACTGTATTGGAACGATTTCTCTTTAAAGAATTTTCTTCATTTTTAGTTAATTTTTTTTTCTTTGTATTCTTTTTTTCTTTGCATATTATCATTGTTATAATTTGCGACTTTTTCACCAATTAGGACATTAATAGCCCAAGCTTACATCCTCAGTCTATTATACGTAACCTTCGTGGAAACATCTCTTCGTAAAGTAAATTAAGTTCATTATATTAAAAGCCAGATAGACAGTGGAGCTTCCTCAGGTCATAGTTGACAATTCAAAATGTTAAGAATAAAACTCAATTATATCCAGTCGTCAGCAACTGTTGATAGATGACCGTTGATCTACTGAAATCTGAAGCGCCTAAATATAATTGTATCTCAATCGGCTTCTCTCTCTCTCTCTCTCTCTCTCTCTCTCTCTCTCTCTCCTCTACCTATCTATCTATCTATCTATCTATCTCGTATCGATCTGAAAACGATTTTCTTAAGAATGGTATTTTAGATTGACACCTGATATTGTGACGAATTTGAATTCATATTCTATCAATTATATATATATATATATATATATATATATATATATATGCACATACACAGACATATGTGTGTGTGTATTGATTACTGTCATTGTTTGCATATCTGTCTCTCTTTTCTTTCTTTCTTTCTTTCTTTTTTCTTTCTTTCTTTCTTTCTTTCTCGGTTCATGTATTTGTGTTTATCTACCAATCTGTTTATTTATATATCTATCCACACACACACACACACATACACACACACACACACACACAGAGACTGTAATACTGACTCTATCTGTTCATGTCTTTATAGGTTTATCTTAATATTTGTCAGTGTCTATCTGTCTGTCTGTCTGTCTGTCTCTTTATATATATATATATATATATATATATATATATATATATATATATATATATATATATATATATATATATATCATCTTATTTGCTTGTCTCTCTTACGGATTGTTTGTCTCTATCAGTTCATGTCTTTATGAATCTATCTATCTATCTATCTATCTATCTATCTATCTATCTATCTATCTATCAGCAACTAGAGCATCTTCTACCGTTGATATTCAAAATACGCACCTGTCTGATTTTTTTCCCCGCGAGCATTATTGTTTAATGAAAGGGAGGCCTTCGAAATTGTATTTGCTTGCTCGCAAAGGATCCTTGACCCACAAAGTCGCATTCATAGCCCTGTTACTTGATTATGTACACTAAAAAGCTTTCTAAAGAAAAGTAGGATTAGAAAATCCTTTTGAGGATTTCTTGCGTTATTCGCCCTGTACATTTAAAAAAGGGGGGGGCGATGTCTATACAAGAGCTGTATTAACGCTTAAGTATTGTTGCTCTGTTTATGTAAATGGTTATTTCACTGTATCGCTTGTTGATAGGAAAAGAATGTTAAGTAAAGGAACAGGTTAGAAAGGAAAGGATGACAAGTGCCCTAAAGAAAATAAAGCGTGCATGAGTTTCTGCGCAAGTGCTTGTTTTCATATATCTCACAATTGTCATCTTTTGTCCGACTCATGATGAACAAGGTGGAAAATGAAAAGGGTCGTGAAACCTAAGGGATGATATAGCTTTCTTAAAGAAAGAAAAATAGATTTTTAAATAAAAATACGTATGTTAGAGATATGTGAAATATTCGACGAGACGTGGGAAACTTTACGTACATCTTTACAAATGATCAGATTGATGAAGCTTTTTCTGTTTACTATTGGACGGTCCTTACTTCCCCTTTTCGCAAACCATCCAAATAAGACGAACAAGGTATGTTGGTGAATTAAAGACGTTAGTAAACAAGTAGTTTGTAGGTTGTATTTTTAAGAGTCAGAACTCATTCGTTTGCTCATAGTTAAATGGTTTCAAGTATTCCAACTTAATATTAACAATTCTATTTAACATCAGTTATCTGTTTGTTGGCACATAGATAAATGTTTAAACAGTTTTATTTTACATCAATTATTTGTTAGCACATAGTTGAATAGATATACATGAATGAGTTGTTAGTGAATTGTTTGAAGGTAATTTTATTATTTAAAAGTTTGACTAATCTTATTGTCCGCAATTAAGTATTGTTTGCACAAGGTTAAATGGTTCCAAGTATGGATATGTGATACTAATAAGTCAATTTTTGCTCACTATTAAAGGATTTCAAGTACTGTTATTTAATACTAATGGGGTTTGAACTCGCTTACGAGGTTGCCAAGTCGGCTGGGGCTGTAAAATACACTGACTGCACCTCTGCAGAGGGGTAAGACCCCACCTAACGAGTGTCCTGACACTAAACAATCTGATGGTGAGGTTCCAGCAATGCTGGAGCTTTGGGGAATGCGGAGTACCCCTTCATTGCCATCGCTCCCAGGTCCACTCTGACCCGGAGCGGTAGCACCTGATAGGGCCATATCTATGGGTTAAATAGAACTAACAGCATATTTATGCTAAAATGAATTGAGTAAACTGAATAGCTTGAAATAGAAACGTTTTTGACAATTAAACCGTACTTAACTTAAACTGCGTGCTTATGCTTAACTGAATTATTTGAAATAGAACTGTTTTTCGACTTTTAAACTGTATTTACACTTAACTGAATTATTACATATAACTGCTTAAATAGTTTGAAATGGAAATGTTTTTGACAATTAAACTGTACTTATGCTAAACTGAACTATTTTCAATAGAACAGATTATTTACATAAAAATGGATTTGGCGTTAAATAACCTACAAAGGTTGATATGCCATAAAACCAACCAAACCAAACCAAACCATCGCTTACAAGGGTCTCACTCGCCAGGTCGTTAATCACTATGTAACGGGGTTTCCTTCATCAAAATACGTGATCATAAGAGAATTAGATAAGTTAATAGTTTTTGAATTGATATCGATTTTTCTTTAACTTACTGTACATATAAAATGAAATCATTTTTTCTTTCATACACAGTATTTTTATCAGTAAGAATAAGAAAATATATCTCGAAAATTTGCGTTTATCATATTCACCAACCTCTCCGCTCGGGCAGGATATGACACAAGGTCAATTTTTAAGCAGAGTTTAACAGGTTTGAAATCAGAGTTTTCCTTCTTCTAGACTAGTTACCTCACCAAGGCTGAAGAACCCAGTCTATCCTACTATTTACCCATAGCTGGAGGGAGAATAATTGGATTCATACTTTTCCCAAGGGTATTAGTGCTCTGTGAAATGTAATCAGTTTCTTCCAGGATTTGAACTCGTGTCGCCGTGTCCATTTCCTACGACGATAACCATTACACCACGGGCACCTCCTAAGACAATTTGCGTTTATGTTTGTTTTTTTTTCTTGTTGTTTTTTTCTTTCTTTTTTTTTCTTTTTTTTACATAAGATGTTCTTTTTGCAATTCACGCCTTTCCCTACAACTTGGTGTAGTAGCTATCGAAAAGGGAGACTCCGGGTTATCCTCGACTACGCTCACTAACTTCTCTTCACTTCACTTCACTTTCCAGCAGCTAACATTTTCTATTTTGAGACTATTTTATTCGAGTGCCAGCAGTATAGGGCACCCTGTAAGAATCGTATTCCCTAACAATGGTCTGCTAGACTTGGTTCCTAACTATTGCATAACCCACGAAAGTTCATATGCCATGAAACAAAGAAACCTAACTATTACACTATGTGACATAAAGATATGCTTATATTTAGTTAACACGCAAGACTATGAAATATTGGGGGGAATGTACATACAGCTTCTTTTTTCTATCGAAATGGTGTGTTTATCAGTATACATTTATTTGTAATACCTATTTTATGGGATGTCAAGTGAGCAATGAATATTGAATGTATAAAACATACTTGGAATTATATGTGGGATTATCTTTAATAGCAGAGATTCAAGACGAGGCGCTCCAAAACAATTATTGTTTTTCTTTGCCATCAAACGTATCGTTTCTTTTTTTTTTCTAATCTTCTCTCACTATCCTTCAATGGCTTTCGAAAATTTATTTTCAAGGTTATCATCAATCCTGAGGTAGGGACCAAACCCTCAATACGCCTCCACAAACCCAGACTCGCTTCTTTTCTGCTTGTCTTTTATTTTATTCTATATAGCGCTCAATATATATATATATATATATATATATATATATATATATATATATATATATATATATATATATATATATATATATATGAAGGTAGCAGAAAAAGATAATCCAAACAGGTGAATATATTATGTTGTCAAGTCGACGTTAACGTTTCGGTATCAGTAACCATCATCAGGACTTGGATATCAAAATAGTTCACATAGCGATGGATGCTTGCTGAGATGACAGGAGCAAATGAGAAATATACAACGAAAAGATACTTCTACTTTCATACAGTCGGATTTTAATCCATATTTACTTATATATATATATATATATATATATATATATATATATATATATATATATATATATATACAAAATAAAGCGATATTATTCACTTCTTG
The DNA here is from genome assembly GCA_963585895.1 of Sepioteuthis lessoniana. Taxonomy (NCBI): domain Eukaryota; kingdom Metazoa; phylum Mollusca; class Cephalopoda; order Myopsida; family Loliginidae; genus Sepioteuthis; species Sepioteuthis lessoniana. Next base: position 4,269,014 of record OY757921.1, on the reverse strand, counting down.
TGAGTTTTGCCCACCAGTTTTAACTGAAGGTATTTCATTGTAATCTGAGTGACAGCTAGTTTCCACAAGTCTCCATGAATTTTTTGAATATTCTAACCGATCTTATCATTTTTTTTTATCTGTATGGTGTCGATTCTTCCTCTAAACTTCAATTATTCCTTTCCAGGGCTTTGGGGAACGTTCTAAACGCACCAATTCCATAGCTTTTTCAACTTTCTGTCAAGATATCAGTATTTGTAATTCGTTCCGTTTTCTCATATTTGCATTCTGTTATTCGCTGGAACTGCAAAATCCACGAGATGACAATTTTTTTTTTTTATTATAGTCAAATTTTGATCTCACCATTTGCACAGTTCTCAGTAGATCAGCTTTCTCACCCAGTGGTGCCTTCTATTCAACTTCTTCTTCTTCTTCTTCTTTTTATTATTATTATCATTATTATTATTATTATTATTATTTACGAGTTTTTCACGCTAATTTCTACTGGTGGTTTTTCACTGAAGTCTGTTGACAGCATGTCTCCAGTATACGAAGTAATCTTAACAGTGCTGTGATCTGGATGGTCTTGATTCTTTCTCTGATCTCCAGTTCCACAGTCTCTTTTTCCGGGTCTTTAGGGACGCTTATTATTATTATTATTATTATTATTATTATTATTTACTCTTTCGAGGTTTTTTCTCACCGACGTTTCCTAATGTTTTATCACTAGAGTTTGAGTGATAGTGAGTCTCCTCAAGTCTCCAGGACTCTTATCAGTATTCTGGCCCATGTTAATAATGCTGTGGTCTTCATTGTCACTGCTTGTCCTCTGATTTCCAAATCTTCCAGTTCCTTTACCAGTCTTTGGGGGATTGTACCAAGTGCTGAAACGGCAAGCTCCATTATTCAGCAGGTTCTCTTATTTTCTTTTATTTTCCTTGTTGTTGTTGACTATCACTAGATCAGGTCAACTGGATTATTATTATTATTATAATTATTATTATTAAATGAATATAAGAATAGCTAATTATCAATATCAGTAATTGATTTTAATTGACTTACAAGTTTTGTTTATTTAATAAATGTTTTTTTTTGTTTTATTTATACGTTTTATGTAAGTAAAAAATAAATAAAAATGAATAAAATCATTGTACTTGTCTTTTAATTGGAATCATTTTGAGATGAGGTTTCTTAATTTGAGAATTAATTTTCTTTTTTTTATTTATTGCCGACTTTTTTCCTCATCTTGGTAATTTTTGTGTTGTTTCTTCTTTCACTACATTTCGGCCAAATTTCACCTCTGGCCTTCTTCAGGGAATTTTACCGCGACCTCGGATAGGAATGCTGAGTCTTGTAACCGTATCCCCAGTAGCGCAGCGGATAGAGGCGTTGAGTCTCTGCGGTTCCAGGTGAGCATTGTCAGAAGATAGCGGTTTCAAATCCTACCCAAGCCGGCCAGAGGTTTACTTGGTCAAAAACGTAGTGCGATAGACAACAACTATGGAAGGCAGTAATTACTGGGGATACGGTTACAAGACTCAGCATTCCTATCCGAGGTCGCGGTAAAATCACCTGAAGAAGGCCAGAGATGAAATTTGGCCGAAACGTAGTGAAAGAAGAAACAACACAAAAACTACCAAGATGAGGAAAAAAGTCCGCAATGAATAAAATCAGTGTCTATAAAAGATAATCATTGTATTTTCTCAGACATAAAGGTGCGTGCACACATGCACACCCCTACACACATTTACATAAACATAAGCACATAAAGAGAACCGCACACAAAAAACACACACAAAAAAAAACCCGTGCGCGTGCACACACACACACACACACACACACACACATACACACACACACACACACACACACATAAACGTGCATGCAGGTGCGTACATAAATCCACTCTCTAACACTCATCTCAAATATTCACTCCAATACATATCAACAAAGTTACATCACTAAGAGGGCACCTCGGATGGTGTAATAGTTAGCAAGGTAGTTTTGCAAATCTTCACGAATTAGTTCGGGTCTCAATGGGTGCTTCGTATATACGCCCTTCTGCCACATCTAAGCAAAATGCAAAGTAAATTGCAACTAAGTTACATCACTAATGTGGTAAAACCCAAGTCTGACATTTAGTTAAATGTTGACCTGAAATTATCACAAAATATTCAATTTATTCAACCGAATTAAGCGCATTGACAAGTAAGAACATGATATAGAAAAATAATTTTTTACGATGAAAAATAGCCGCTTTCTTATCATTACGTTTCGAACTTCATGGTTCTCATAGATCGATAGAGTAACGAACACGAAGCTCTTTTTGCCTGGTCAGTTGGGGATGTAAAATACACCAACTGCACCTCTGCAGAGGGGTAAGACATCCTCAACGAATCTCCTGGATATTACATTGAACAATCTGATGGTGAGGTTCCAGCAATGCTGGAGGTTTGGGGAATACGGAGAAACCCTTCATTCCCATCACTCCCAGGTCTACTCTGGACCGGAGTGGTAGTACTTGATAGGTCCAGGTTTTGGGGATATAGAATACACCAACTGCACCTCTGTAGAGGGGTAAGACATCCTCAACGAATCTCCTGGATATGATATTGAATAATCTGATGGTGAGGTTCCAGCAATGCTGGAGGTTTGGGGAATGCGGAGAAACCCTTCATTCCCATTACTCCCAGGTCTCCTCTGGCCCGGAGTGGTAGTACTTGATAGGGTCCTATCTATGCATAAAAAAAAACTAAACTGCGCACTGATGCTAAACTAAATTGTTTGAAATAAAACTGTTTTTGACATTGGAATTCTACTTACTCTAAACTGAAATGTTTAAAATAGAAGTTTTGACATTTAACTGTGTGTAAACAAAAACTGTACTAATACTAAATTGAATTGTTTGATGAAACTGAATAGCTTGAAATAAAAATGTTTTTGACAATTAAACTGTATACTCATGCTAAACTAAAATGTTTGAAATAGAACTGATAATTTGTATAGAAATGGATTTGGCATTAAATAATCTACAAAGGTTGATATGCCATAAAAACCAACCAACCAACCAACCAACTGTGTAAGCTCTTTTCTTCTCAACTGGGTTGAATACAGCGATTTTCTGGCAGGGTCATATTGGAAACATCTTGACAAGACTTACGGGTAGAGGGAAAGAACTGGTCCGTTCGTTCTTTATTTCCCCCAACAAATGATGTATCTCTTGTCTCATTCTGACCCACACCTTTTATGGAAACCCTCCAACATTGAAGCACCAGCTTTATTTCTCTTCTTATTTTTCTATTTACACATCCTTTGTTTTCTGAAGGAAGGAAAAATGGAACGTGGGCCTGCGTAAAGATAAGGAGAAAGAGATTAGCTGATGTTCCTTTATAGTACTTCCTCTGGTGGAGACGAAACCCTGTTGGGCGCCTGTCCAGCTCGCGAGCCGGACAACTCTAAAGGTTCTATCCTTTAATGGTTAGGGTAATGGGCGGATATGTCATCTTTTGTGGGGAGGGCTGGTATAGGGAGTTAAGGTCAGAGAGTGAAAATAGCAGACTGCGAGAAGGTCATTCATCATCATTATAAACGTCATCATCGTCATTTTCATCTCCTGTGTATTAATACGCTAGTATCAACTTATGAATGTAAAATGTACGTCACGCTGCAGAGGAAGAATATTTTTATGTCCATAAAGGAGAGAAGATTAGGAAAGAAAGGCTGACAACATATCTGGCTTCTGACCTTTCCCAACCGAAACCCTCAGTAAGACTTTACTCTCTCAGTACCAACACACACACACACACACACACACACACACACACACACACAGACACACAGTCAGTCACTCGTGTTTTAGTGGTTATCGTCGTTGGAAATGGTTCAGCGTCTTCAGTTGTGGTTGGCTAAATACACTCATGGAGTAGGGAAAAGTGTGCATCATAAAGGGAATATATATATATATATATAAGAAAGTTGGCCGACCGTCGTCGAGAACGACCCGAAGGTTCCCTTCTCGATAACTACTACATGGAGGTGTACTGGAGGTGCTACTCCTTTCCCAGGATGGCTCCACTTACCCTTGATCCGTACCTTATAATGCGAGGTGTTAAGCAAGGAGGCATCAAGTACCATTTTTTTAGTCTCTAGTATGATACGACCGATCGGGTATTTTCTTCTCATATTTCAAAACACTTACATTTTCTCGAATTCCATTAACACTTTTTTGAAAAACAAGCAGAAACAAAAACAAAAAAAAACCCCTTTATTTCCATCTTTGTTGAACCCAGAACTTTCCAGTAGCGTCATGTATTTGTAGAAAATAATTATTGATTACGATGATGTCATTAAATTCGAGATAGTTGTGATATAAGCCTGATTTTTGACATTGATCTCGAGGTTAGTGTTCAAAGGATTTAAATCAACGATGAATGTTTCTTCAACTCCCCCAAAATATGAGATTGGTTAATGTCAAAATTGCCGGGACTGCTTGTAATTGGAGACTCTGGATTCTGCTCGGCTAAAAAGAGATAAAGAAAGGATTTAAAGGGTCTATTTGCTAACTTCTTTTTTTCTCTCTCTTTCTCTATTGTTGTCATGTCTACACCACCAAGTGTCATGGAAAATTTTATCACTACCATATTTCCCATGACCAGTTGACCTGTCAAATAAGCTTTATTTATATTTTTAAGAAAAGAAAGGAAGGAGGTAAAATCCTTTGGGGGAGGAGATAAGTTTAGGGTTACCGATGTCAGAGACAAAGTTAGAAAATAGGCAAGGAGAGGAAACTTGTTCAGCTCTTTCCAATCTGGTATTCTTCTATGGACCAAAAGAAAGTAGTAGAAAGGGAAAAACAAATATGGTCTGAATAGATTGGTTCAATGCTTAACTGTAATGTAAAATTATAATCATTTTGGTTTCGTTTGGTTTTATGGCATATCAACAGTTATAGGTTATTTAATGCCAAATACATTTTTATACATAAAAACAGTTCTATTTCAAGCAATTCAGTTTAGCATACCAAAACAGATTTATTTCAAACAATTCAGTTTAGCATAAGTACGCAGCTTAAATATCAAAACAGTTCTATTTCAAACAATTGAGTTAAGTATAAGTACGCAGTTTGGTTCTATTTGCCCCATATATAGGACCCTATCAGGTGCTACCACTCCGGGGCTGAGTGGACCTGGGAGCGATGGTGATCAAGGAGTACTCCTTACTCCCCAAACCTCCAGCATTACTGGAACCTCACCATCAGATTGTTTACTGTCATATCCAGGACACTCGTTGGGGGGGGTCTTACGCCTCTGCTGAGAATCGGTCGGTGTATTTTATAGCCCCAGCCGACTGCAAAAAATCATGATGATGATCGAGACAGAAATACATTTGGAAGACATTATAAAACCGCCAACTTTACCAATTATTTCGTACATGAGTTTTCAGGAAGAAAAATAACTATGAAGATCTCTGAAAATCTTCCTGAAATTATTCATGCACGAAAAAATCCGCCAATAAATTGGAATGGGAGCAATCATAGAAATATACGAAAACATATTTAAAAAATATTTTTAAAATTTTTTAAAGAATATTAAAGAAAAAAAACTTCAAGAATGAAAGTGATTCCTGAAAATATCAAGCATCCTCGTTAATCATATTTAATGTAATTTTTGTTATTATCAAAGGGACAGTGCTTGTGAAACTTTGCAGAATATAACTCTGTCATGTCCGCATAAAAATGTTATGGACAAAATAAACCAGCTGGAAATTAAAAAAAAAAAAAATACCTACGTGTAACAGAAATTATTTCATATTACAAACTGAAAGGTGCCATTCAATACTTTTTATTATGTTGATCTGTATTATATATTTTTTGATGAAATAACCATCTCTGTCAGGTACCCTAAAGTGTAATGCTATATATATATATATATATATATATATATATATATATATATATATATATATTGTACGTTGAAATTACTGTGAAATTTGTTAATTACAGAATTATAACTATATTAGTGTTGAGCAACTGATTAATTTTCTTTTCGAAGTTTAGTTGGTAGTCATGTCAAAAGCCTCATATATATATATATATATATATATATATATATATATATATATATATAACCCCTTAGCACGATCAGGAAGCGACACAAGGTCAGTTTTTAACAGTTTAACACGCTTGAATTCAGAGTTTTCCATCCCTTCGACTGTTTACTACACTGAAGTTAAAGAGCCAGTCTATCCAACTATTTACTCATAGCTGTTGGAAGAATAGTTGGATTCTTACTTTTTCTAAGGATATTACACCATTACACCATATATATGAAATAGAAATAATCTTTAACTCTGTCTTCTAAAAAACTAACACTGCACTACTGAATATAATGATCCAACCGTTGAAAGATGTAAAAAAAAAAAAATTCCCATATCCTATTCCTATAAAAACAGCACATCCAAGCGTGATTATTGTTAGCTTAGTATCCCTAAGGTGCTGACTTTTGCTAGGTAAGTAGTTTTAGCAAAAATGCCATTTTTAAATATTGGTTATAAATACTTTAAAAATTAATTCTTTTATTTTAATTTTTTTGTTATTTTTTTTTATTTTCTAGGTAAGTTCAAACGCAACATCTTCTTTGACGACAAGAATTGTTGGTAAGGAAAACTATTTTCTTTGTTTAATTTTGATTACCTTTAATTTCTTCCTTTATGTTTTTCTTTGTTTTAAACTACGAAAAAAAAAGTATCATAGTCTGTTTATATTGTTTGTATCAGTGTTTTTTTTTTTTTTAATCTTTGGTGTTTTAAACTTTCAATCTTAAACCATTTCTATTTGTAACTAAATTTTCTTTTCCTGTTTAATGTTTAATGGCATATCAAACTTCCAAAATTAATAAATGCCGAATCATTGTAAGTAAAGTTAGCGACCATAGTCGAGGGTGACCCGAAGGCTCCCTTTTCGATAGCTACTACACCAAGGTGTAGGGGAGGGCGCTACTCCATTCCCAGGATTGCTCCACTTTACCCTTGAACCGTACCTTATAATGCTGAGTGTTAAGCAAGGTGGTATCAAGTTCCATTTTTAAAGTCTTTGGTATGACTCGACCTGGGATTGAACCCAGGTCTCCCGGGCCATTGGCGAACACTCTAACCGCTGGGCCAATGTAGCGAATCATTGTAGTAGAATAATAAGGATACTATTTCATTATAGAAGAATAATAAGGATATTATTTCATTGTAGAAGAAAAATAGGGGTACTATTTCATCAATGAAGAATAATAGGAGTAATATTGCATTGTAGAAGAATAATAGGGGTACTATTTAACCCATAGCTGAGGGGTAAGGGGATTAATATCTTTCCCAAGAGTATTAGTCCAAAAGTGAATTCACTAGCGCCACTGAAGATCGAACTAGCTTACTTCGACACCGCAGTACAATACTTTTTCCATTACAACAGGATGACTCTTTGAATATTTGATCTTAATCATCTTAAATCGGCACAAATCTAAACGAGGCTCGGGAGGGTGTGATGAACCAACTTTCCAAGTGGGAAAAGCCCTCTTATCGTGAATATCACCGCTTGAAATCCATATGAAGGAAATGAAGAGTTAACAGTAGAGACACCAACTATTTGGGAAGTGTTGGGATTAAAAGATTTTATGTAGATTGCCTTCTTGCCTTGAAAAGCAGTATTCCAAATCCGAGCTGAACATATTCACCAAACTTGACTTGAAACAGGGCTACTGGAACTTTATACTAAATCAACTCCTTTTAATCTAACTTAATTTCCATTCACCTCCAAATAAATTAATTCAATATTCAATTACAAAATATAACTAATTTTCCAGTGTTTAATACAATTTACATGGGAAAATAATTTGTTAACTAAAAACGCCAGCGCACCTTTAATTCTAAAATTATTTTTAATGGGAAGGATGGGTTTTGTTGAAAGAAAAGAAAATCTTTTTTTTTTTTGGTTTTAAGATTGATTATTTTACAAAATAAAGAAAAGTTATAATAAATGGAATATTGAATCATTTAATATCATCCACACTAACAAATATATGATAATATTGAAATTTAATTAACAAGTGGGAAGTCCTCGTAGTGACAGTGGCTAACGTGCTCGACTGTGACATCCTAGTAGGCGAGTTTGAACTATATTTGCACAACTACGTTCATTTTCAGAAGTTATACTCTTGGAAAAAGCACCAACCTTCTTATCTTCCCTCTTCAGCAATGGGTTAAATTTCACAGCAACTTTTCATCTCTGGTAATGGCTTCGGCATTAAATAACCTTTGAAAGTTGATATACCATCAAACTAAAGAAACCAAACGATTAACAAGTGATTATCGGAATTCTTCGGTCAGAGTGTGAATGTTTATTTATAATAATTTCTTTAATTTATTTTGTATATTATGCAGACTGTAAAATAATTAGGGGGATAAATGATTACATTAATTATTTTATTTGGTCAAAATTGTTAGTTAGCTAAAATCTTTGAGTGTAAGTGTACTTAGTCGCAAAAGATCGTAAGGCTTGCACATGTTCTGGATGAGTGATTTCAGAATAGTTCTTGACAAGATATTTGATATAAAAAAATCAAGTGTCTGTGATCTTATTAAGAAATACAAATTTATGCTGCAATAATTAGGAAAATCACTTCACATTGAAAGGTTTGAGATACGTGTCTTTATAACAATATCTGAATGAGATGATTAATAGATTATATAAGAAAAGATCATTTGGGATTCCGGTAGACGACCAATGAGATTTGAGACCCGAAGAGACAAGTTGGGCTAGACATTGGTGCGAATCGGTCAGGAGAAGTGCTTCTTTGTAGCTGCCAGCGAGATTCATTCATAAGCCCTCAGAAGGTTTTCCTTTCTCCCTCATGTCTGAGTTGGACTGCTAGATTTGGAGACAGTTTGAATAAAGACTTTTTTGTATTCTGAATTGCAGAGTCGCAATATTATTTTTGAATTATAATTGGTCGATCGTGTTACAGCATTCGATTTGGCGCCGTGACCAATTCATGTTCACATGGCATGATTTTTGGACATGGTTATCTTTATATTCCCCGAGACGATCAAGGAAAGCGGCTAAGAAAGACGAAAATGTAATAGGGCGGTCTATTAAGAAACCTGCAACTACTTCGGTCACAAGACCTGTCTTCAGTCTGTTCTCCATCTAAATTACTCTACTGTATTCTTTTAATGGCTTATAGTTGGGACTGGCTCAAATTTCGACTAGCTTGCAACTATTGTCGGCTGATAAGATTTATTGGAGCGGTTCTCACAATACAAATTACGCATCTGCTTATTTACAACTCTTTGCAAAATATAAGTGTCAAAATATACCACGAATCAGTGATCTCTTGGATTATAGTTGAATGACGCTATTGGGGCACCTAAATCTGTTGGGTTTAAGGTGCCTGTGAATTATGACTGTAGATCCCTGACTTATTCGCACAGGTTTAATCTATATCAAGTATATTTTGTTATTATGAAGTAGGAATAGTTTAAAAAAATTAAACAGAGTATTGATTTTCAACTTGGAAAAGTAAAGGCAAAAATAAAAACGACAGTTGTATTTTTCAGTTTCGCTGCCATTTAATATCGAAATATTTTATATCTCCCGTGTTTCTTTACTGAATAGTGATGACCTGTAATTGTATTTCCAATTTACTGTAATCTGTTATCCATATTCTTATAGCTCTTTAATTACGAGAGAAACAAAGATATAGAGAGAGATATGTGGACATAAAAGCTTCGATATGCACAAACGAGCACATATTTACGAATGAGCTTGGCAGCATGCCAGTTCGATCATAGTAAATGCTAGAAACTTGAAATTTTTGTCTTATTCTAACATGAGATTTAAAACACGTTTTTAAAAGTAATTTTTGAAACTTTAGATCTGATTTGTTGTTTTTTCTTTAATTTAATGGTATATCGACTTTCTCATCTTTCCGCCGCAGCTGTGGTTAAATTGTAGGAGCGGCTGGGTTCTTTTGCCTTAGTTTGGCAATCAGTCTAAGAGAACGGAAACTCTGAATTCAAACCAGCCGTACTCCGCTTAAAATTGACCTTATGTCACATCCTGCCTGAATTGGAGGCGGTCGGTCCTAGTGGGTAGAGTGTTCGCCAATGGACCGGGAGACTTGGGTTCAATCCCAGGTCGCGTCATACCAAAGACTCAAAAAATGGTACTTGATATCTACTTGCTTAACACTCAGCAATATGAAGTAAATTTCAAGGGTAAAGTGGAGCAATGCAGGCAAAGGAGTAGCACCCTCCCCTACACCTTAGTGTAGTAGGTATTGAAAAGGGAGCCTTCTGGTCGCCCACGACAACAGTCGCCAACAAAATATCACTCGCAGTTGAACAGGTTGGGGAAAGACTGATTCATGCCATTCTAAATGGAATTCGGACGAAATGAAAGCAAACAGCTTCGACTAGATTTTGAACTCTGTTCGCCATTTTTTCTTTTTTACACTCATAACGTCACTCGAATCTTCATTAACTCATTAAGACAGAAATGTACCAAGAGATTAGTTTCCTAGTCATTGTTCCATCATGAAGATTTATATTCATAGGAAATTTTACGACCAGCTCTCAGTTTCAAAAGAGAGGACTTTCTGTCTCTAATGATACGACCCGCAGATAGCCCCTTTACAGAGAGAGACAGCGTGAATCAAAATAAGGGTTGGGAGAGAGATTCTTTAAATAGCTACGAGCAAACACAGGTGTTTTCTAAAAGAACACCTGGTCCTTATATAACGACAGGGGTTCCGTTCCGATGATAGAGCCACTAAGCAGATTGGTCCCAAAACCACCTTTTCATTTAGGACAAAAATATCATACATACGGACATAAATATATATTTACTCACTTTTATAATACCATTTTTATATTATATTACTTTTCTGACATCGCTGTATTCTTAACCATCTACTTTGTAAGTTGCTATAGTATTGTTCTTTATATTTTGATTAGTTTTACAATGTTATTTTTATTGTTGTTAGCGTTTACCAAGTTTTGCTTGGTTTCGCACGAAGCCAGAAATATGAGTTACCCAGTGAGAATCAAACCCACAGTTAATGGTTTATAAACCCAACTTCCAGACTCTTAGATCAGTAGTGTTAATATTTTGATTCGGTAATCATAAGAAACCCACTAAGTCAAGAGCAGAGTTTTTATCAGCGACAGAACCGTACATTCGTCACTGATAAAAATTCAGTTTAAGCAGCAACCACTCCCATAATTTTAGCTTAGAGTTGCTTCTGAGCATTCATAGTTGTCTCAAAAGGCGGCTAAAATGCAGCAATCTTTTGCAATAACAAAAAATTGCAATATGAGCCATAGTAAAAAAAATCCGACATAAATTCACTCTGAGTTATCCATTAAGGACCCATGACGTAGTGGGTGAAACGCTTGGTTGGAATGTGCATCTGAGTGAAATCATCTGGTGGCTCCAGGTTCAATCCCATCAGCTGCCAAGGCTAACAAAGAATATTTATTATCGCTTTACACTTCTATCTGGTCACTGTTTATATAATTGGAATCGTCTACCCAACTCTGATTCAATTAAATGGTTCAGTTCGACATTCTGTGTGAACTCCCAAATTCGACATAAAACACCTGAAGAAAGCCGAAGCCCATATCGATCCAAACGTTAAGGTTATAACAATGATGACGAAGTCAATAGTCTGTATATTTTAAGTAATAATAACAAAATATTTATTGAAAAAAACATTTTCAGCACTTACAAATAGGATTTGTTTGATTGCATATTAGCTTTCATGGGTTATTTAATGCCAATTCCATCCCTGTAGACGAACTATTTCATCCTTAGCTGGGAAAATGAAGGGTTCATAGTTTTCTCAAGTGTATCAAACTGAAAGTTAGCGTGACTGGAGTTCGAACTCAGTTTCAACGATATCGCAGTCCAGCATGTTAACCACGGCATTATAGGAATTCCTTCCCACACCTGTTGTGCAAATTGAATTCCATGTATCTTTGTTAAAAATATCAAGGAGAATTGACAATTTGTACCAAGGAAGGCAAGCAAATCTTTCTCACTAATGTCATAACTTTTTGGAAATACTGGATACGATTTTCATTTAATGATTACGATAAATTTCACATTTATTTCTGTGAAGGTTTACAACATAAACGCTAATATAAAAAGGGACCGCAGAGTTTGTATTGTTTTCCTTTCCTAGACTATTTGCATTACCAAGGCTAGCGAACCCAGTTTGCTTATCTATTTAACCATAGCTGGGGGATGAGGAGATGAGATAGATTTATGCCTTTCGCATAGGCATTAGCACGAAATTAAGCAGCTTCGTCCAGGAATTGAACCCCGGTCGACAACCCCATTTTTCTACGATGATAATCCTTAGTTCTAGCGTTTATCAGCTGAAATTCGATTGTGCAACTAACGTATTAACGCTGAAGAGATTATCAGTATTTTTTTCTATCACACATATTTCACCATTTTCTGAAAAAGGCGATGAAAAGTCACGATTTTTCATTTGATGCCAAAACTGAAATTGCTGTGAAAAGCTGGATAAAGAATAAACCAGAAAATATCTTCATTGATAGAATAAAAAAAAAGGAGCATAGAATATTTCGAAAAAATATCCGTATATTTTTCCGAAACATTCTATCTTCCTCACTCTAACAAGTCTATGGTCAGTCTGCCCTACATAGTGGGACCTAGGACACAAAATCACTGTCAGCTCTTCTAACTAACACTCTGTCCAGAGAAACTCTGGCTCGGACTGAGGGCAAGCTATCTAGTCACGTCCACATCTCCCTCACTAGATGATCCAGATGAAACCTGTCGACCAAGTCATGGCGAGCCATAAAATCGAACAGGCTGTTTTCACACCTTCCTGGCCCTCTGATTCCCCTTCCGACGGTATCTATCTTAAGATAAAGGATTGCATTCCAAGTTAACAGCCATTTGGAAATCTGTTCCCTCAGATAAAATAAAATGGGAGTTCTTCCAGTCTGTAGCCGTGTCAGTACTACCGCATGGTTACACCACTTGGAATTTAATGAAGCTTTTGTAGAAAAAAAATTGATGGAAACTACTTAGGGATGCTGCGGGCTGTTTTGAACAAATCTTGAAAGCAAAACCTCAGAGCAAAAACAGCAATTATCCCGACACTTTTATTTCACAAACCATCAAAATAAGACGAAGAAGAATTTCTTGGCTCTTCTGGAAAAGCGGGGAGTAACTCATTAGTAATTTTCTCCTACACATGGACACACCAGTGTTAGCCGACCAGCAAAAACATACATTCATCAGCTCTTTGCCAACTGTAGGACTTGCCAAGAACGATGGCCAAGAGGGATGGATAGCGAGAAAGAACCAAGAGAATTCCTAGTGTCGGCATGTCTTGAAGATGATGATGATGATTTGTTTTATGAAATGAAGTCATTTTTATAATATTCATTTTTTTTTATCTAGTCTAAAACTTGTTTTGTGGAAGACCTTATTTATCAATCAACTATCCCGTAAAAAAGTTTGGTTTGTTTATTTAATACCGAAGCAATTCTCATAGAAGAACAATAGTGTTACTATTTAACCCATAGATGGGAGAATAAGGGGGTTCATACCTTTCACAATGGTATTTGCCCGAAAGTGAACGTAATTGCGCGACTGGAGTACGAACTCGCTTACTACGATTCCGCAGTCCATCACTTTAACCATCACACCACGAGACCCCTTCTACCCTGCAAAAAGAAAATACTGTCTGACGAAGCATGAGCTTGATGAGATAAACGTTAAAGCCATTTTCTCCAGGGTTGTGGCGAAGTCAAGCATGGTTATCACCTTCTGGATAAACCCCTCACATATATTGTCATACACAGACAGATCTGTTTCGTTCTATCAGAACTCATCATTATATATATATATATATATATATATATATATATATATATATATATATATATATATATATATATATATATATATATATATATATATATATATATATATATATAAAGATGGTCCACGAAGAGATTTTTTATTTTTAATCTATTATAAATAAATAAATTCAAAAAATACAAATTTCTTCGTGGACCATCTTATTTTAAATATACCCTTATTCTTTCTTTGGACCTACAACAACTGTCTTTATATATATATATATATATATATATATATATAAAGCCAATTGACCACTGTTGTGTTATATTTCAATCAAGCTTCAAGTCAAGCCATTACCTCATTTTTACATTGGAAGGTTAGCATATCGAATCATTTTTGGTGATAGGGATTTTATTTTTTCCTGTCTATAATGTGGGTTTTTTTTTTCGAATTGTTGGATTTTGCAAAAGAGAGTCGAATATTTTTTTATTTATTTAAAGCTTTTTTTTTTATCATCAACAATCGGCCCGATTTTCAAACAACTGCGTAAAAGCAGACCCCCACCCTCTCTCTCCCTCCCTCTCTCTCTCTCTCTCTCTCTCTCTCTCTCTCTCTCTCTCAGAACAAGAAGAACAAAAAAATGATAACATGTGTATTTAGAATACTACTTCCAATTTGCTTAGAAAGGGAATCGATGATTTTAATTTTTTTTTTTTTTTTTACAGTTCTTGTCTGGATTTTTAGTATTGATTTTAGTGAATTCCTTTTTTCTTTCTTTAAAATGTTTCAACTTTTCTCATTCAAATTTGGTAGTGAAATTTTACTTACCCCTTACCTCACCGACAAAACTAGTCGATATGGGAAGTTAAACAAACAAGTATCGCATAAGTAGTAATTTTATACGCTTTAAAAAGAAAAGAAAATAACGAAATAATCATTCTCTCTCTCTCTCTCTCTCTTTCATTAATTCATTGATACCTCCTTCTAATATCCTTTTCTTTTTTTCTTCCTTTTCATTCTTTAACTTTTGAGTTCCATCTCTCTTTCACTTTTTCTTTCATTATTTCTTTCTTTCTCTTTTTTACGAGTTACAAGATCTATTTTATTTATTTATTTATTTTGCTTTCTCTCTTTTCTTTCCTTTTTACTATTTGCTTCTCTTTCTTTTTACATACTTTTTTTAGCATCCATCCTTTTCGTTCAGTTTCTATTATCTTATTGTCTATCATTTAAATCTTTTACAACCTCGATTTGAAACCATCTTATTCTTTTTTTTTAAATCAATATTTACTTTTTATTAAGATTTAATTTTTTCTTTTTCTTTTCTCTTAAGCTTAATTTTTTCAACATTCTTTCTCTTTTTCCATTCTTTTAATAATTTCAGTTCCTTCTTTCACTCTTTTTCTTTTTTATTTTTCTTCTTCCTTATCTAGTTCATTGTAAGCATATGACTTTAATTTTTTCCCCCTTTTTTCATCTTTTTATTAAATTGTCAGATCATTTTTCAAACCTTTTTAAAATTCTATATTTCTTCTTTGATTCTCCAGGTTTTCCGTCATTCCTTTCTTTTCCATTCTTTCTTTCTTTCTTTCTTTCTTTCTTTCTTTCTTTCTTTTGTTCCATCTTTCCTTCCTCGTCCCCTTCTTCCTTCAATCCTAACTTTTTTCGTCACTCTCTTACAACTTTTTTTCTTTCTCGTACCGTTTTTTATTCCTCCCTTTTACTTTTTTTTTTACCTTTTTTTAAATTCTTCATTCTTTCTTCCTTCTTTTCCTTCTTTTTTTGTTAACTCCTCACCCTCTTCTTTTCCTTCCTTTTTTCTTCGGTCTCAACCTACTTTCTTTCATTTCTCTTTTTTTTTTCATTTCTTTTTCCTACCGTTTTTTTTTTCATTCTTTCCTTTTTTCTTTAACCTCTTCCTTTTTTCTTTGTTCTGCTCTTCATTCATTCCTTTCTTGCTGTCCTTATTTTCTTTTTTCTTTCTTCTGCTGTCTCCTCCTACCATTTTTTTTCTCTTTCTTTCTTTTTACTTTCCTTCCTTCCTTCCGTCCTTCTTTCCTTCCTCCCCAAACACTAAATCCTATTAGCATTTAATAACAACTTAGAAAAGCTCCTGGCCTATTTTACCTAATTTTTTTTTTTTTTTTTTTTTTTTGGTTGGCAGCAAGAGGGTTGGGGTTCACAATATAAAAAATGTTAAGTTAGTAAACGAAAAACAAACAAGAAATATAGAAAATGGTCTTTTTTTTTTTGAATGGCTTCCAAGTCGTACAATTCTCATCTAGTAATGTACACAAAAGCAAGGGTACCTGTATGTACGCGTGTCTTTATATACATATCAAACGGGCATGCATATATGAGAATATGAATATAGATTCATATAGATGTTAAAAAATTCATGCATATGCTTCCATACACAAGCGTACACCTTTGTATATATATATATATATATATATATATATATATATATATATATATATATATATATATATATAGTCAGTCTTTCTTATAAATATGTTTCGTTAAAAATCAGCCAAGGTTCTTTTGTGAGATCAAAAACACTCCTTAAACCAGAAGAGAATTGTGTAAAAAAAAAGCAGCATTTTAAAACAAGTTGCAGCTGAAGTCATTTGAAATAAAACTGTTCCAAAAGTATCAATTGAGAAAAAAATGACATCATTGGGAGTTAATATATATATACAGAAATATTGTAAAAAAAATTTGTTGAATGGAATATCATTTATATTTTATAGATCCCTAGGTTATTATGCAGCATCATTGCAAGAAAAGAATTATGCAGTTTATTTATACTGTAATTGGTGATAGATTATCCAGCGAATGTAAAAAGAAAAATGTGCCGTAAACGATTCTCTAAAATTATTTTTTCCTTTCTGTCAGTATTTACTCTGCCGGAAGGACTTAAAATGTACTTTATCCTTAGTAGAGGAACAAGCCCCAACCACACAAAAGAAGGTCTCTTGGGTATGATATTAAACTGCTTCTGATGGCGAAATTCTAATTCTGGAATTATGGAGACTGTTGAGAACCCTTTCATTATCTATACTCGTACGTCCACTCTGACTCGGAACGGTATACCTGTTAAAGTCCCATTGGTGATTAAAATAGATCTGTTTGTAAATTCTTTGTATGATAATGGAATATTTCTTATATCATAAAATCGAGCGCAAGTAACTTATACACAAAGAATTAAAAATATGTGAATATAAACGTAAAATGTACGCAATTCCTTGACCATTAAATAACCTCAGACGGATTGACATGGCGTCTAAATCAATCAATCATTTTTATCAGGTTGTACGTTTATCTCGCTTACATATTTGTTCATCTGTATAGCTCAGACTAAACAGATCTATCAATCTACAACTTAAGTTGAAAGAGAGAGAGAGAGAGCAAACCATTTTCGAAATCTTTTACGAACTTACCAATTTAGGTGCTACTGTGCCGCCTAAGTTTAATAACTGTCATTGCTTATTATTAGTGGTGTAATGGTTATCGTCGCAGGAATTGGACACGGCGACACGAGTTCAAATCCTGGACTGATTGCATTTCACATAGCACTAATACCCTTGGGAAAGGTATGAGTCCAATTATTCTCCCTCCAGCTATTGGTAAATAGTAGGGCAGACTAGGTTCTTCAGCCTTGGTGAGGTAACTAGTCTAGGGGAAGGAAAACTCTGAATTCAAACCTGTTAAACTCCGCTTAAAAAATGACCTTGTGTCATATCCTGCTCGAGCGGAGGGGTTGGTAAATAGGATTATTATTATTATTATCATTTACTCATTTGAGTTTTTCACATCAGCGTTAGCTGATGGTCTTTCACTGGAGATTGAGTGACTGCAATTCTCCTCAAGTCTCCGGGACTCTTCTCAGTATTCTAGCCGTTTTCAATAATGCTGTTGTTTGGATGGTCCACACTCGTTCGCCAACTTCCATATTCTCCAGGCCCTTTAAAAATCCTTTAGTTATTGTGCCAAACGCAACAATCACTATTGGTATATTTGTCACCATCATGTTCCATAGTTTTTTCAATTCTCTAGCAAGGTCAAGGTACTTATCTCTCTTTTCCCATTCTTTCAGTTTTATTCTGTGGTCAGCCGGGAAATTCATTTGTTTATCTATTTTCTTTTGTCCTTCAGTCTTAGGAACCCCTAGTTTTCATGTAGCATGCCTGCGTTTGGATATATATTTTGATCTTTTATTTCGAAGCTTGTTTTGTTCTGGAAACCCTTTAAATACATTTTGCCAAATGACATCAACTACTTTAGATACATTAACGGTATTTTAATCATCTTCCCTAATAAGCACGTCATTACTTCAATTGCACATTGACTCAACTAAATTGAACAACGCATAAAGTTCATACATGGACTTGAAAATAGCAATTCTTTAACTTTTCTCGACACCCTACTAATAAATAAAAGCAATAAGTTAGAATTCAAAGTTTAACAATAAAAATATCTACATAAATATTTATTTGAACCATAGCGATATAATAAAAAGTGGCATTCTCATGTTTTTTTTTCCTCAGATCCCTTAGAATCTAGTCTCCCAATTTTCTAAAAGAGAAATTTGAGTATATCAAAAACTATTTTTCCAAACTAAAATAATATATACATTATTCTGTATATAATATAATTCTGTATAATATATATTTTATTCAGTATTCTGAGTCGGTCACATTCCTCAAAGTGTTGGACACCCTAAATGTTCGATCCCTTCAACTTTCCCTTTGTAAACATAGGGACTGCTTGTTGGGGTTGAATGTAATCGGTCTTTAATCTTCTGCTCATCTCTCCAACTTCCACCCTTTTTTTCGCTCTTCTTCTTTTTCGCCATTACATTCCCCCTTTTAATTTACTGGTAGTGGCCCGGGAGACCTGGGTTCAATCCCAGGTCGAGTCATACCAAAGACTCAAAAAATGGTACTTGATGCCTCCTTGCTTAACACTCAGCATTATAAGGTACGGATCAAGGGTAAAGTGGAGCAATCCAGGGAAAGGAGTCGCGCCCTCCCCTACATTTTGTGTAGTAAGCTATCGAAAAGGGAGCCTTTGGGTCACCCTCGACGACTATATATATGGGGGTTGTTCATCGGATCCGATGATGACGTTTGTGTTCTGTATTGCGGTGATGAGTTGCAAAACTGACCTGTGCGTGAAAGTTATAATGTCTAAGACTGGTACACAGGGGTAATCCCACTTTCTCGGCCTGGGAAGTCTTAATCCAGTGGCACGAAGAACCGTTACGACGGGAGACTGTCAGGCTGCAGTGGATGATCAGGACTTCTTTGGGTGCCACATCCCGCTCTAGGCACTCCCACGACACTTGCTGCCACCGCCTTCACAACCGTTGGATCTTCAGGTGAGCTTTTCCGCTTGTTCCACCGGGAGATATGCTTCGCAGGCAGTAGGATTGACGCAGCCCAATCCCAACTCATCGAGGGTTTGAGACCCGTCGGCTACCCTCAGCTGGTTTAGCAAGCTTGCCAAAGCCAGTATCCAGGGTGTGGCTACGGGGAGCCACAAGTGAAGGCTGGGCGCCATATATATGTGTGTGTATGTGTGCGTGTGTGTGTGTGTGTGTGTGTGTGTGTGTGTGTGTGTGTGTGTGTAACCCCTTCCTTCGAACAGGATGCGACACAAGGTCAATTTCTTAGCGAAGATTAACAGGTTTGAATACGGAGTTTTCCTTTTCGACCGGTTACTTTACCAAGGTGAGAAAGCGCAGCCTGACCTGCTATTTACCCATAGCTAGACGGAGAATTGTTGGACTGATACCATTACCAATGGTATTATCACTATGTGAAATCCGGACAGCCTCGTCCAGGATTTGAACACAGATTGTCGTGTCCATTTCCGACAACGGAATATATATATATATATATATATATATATATATATATATAAGAAAGAAAGAGCTTGTTTAACATTTTCTCGGAACATTGGAGATGTTTATGGACCAATGAACATTGTACGTCTTTCTCTATGTGAATGTCTGTTTATTGCTGACTCTAATCTTTTTTATTGTCTCGTATCAGTCGTCTATAAATTCATTAACGTCCCAATATACATGCTTGCCTGATTTCGAATCAGTGTAATATTTATGTGTAGATCTATTCATCGAAGGTTTAATTTGTTTGTTGTCCACTCAAGTGTGTGCTTATCCTTTCGGGAATTATTCTGGAAACAATACCCGATTCGAGAAAAGTATTAATATTAGCTGTTTAGATCCTGATTTGTGATGTCGGCTCAAGTTTTATTTTATCAGCAGGTCAGTTTTATAGGAAAAGAAGGATCGATTAAGTTTTTAATCAAAAAACCGTAAAAATGTGTGAATAAAATAAGCGTAAAAACTTACAAGACGAGCATAGTGTAAAAAGCAAGTGTCAGAATATTCCAAGAGAGTTCGAATCTCACTGGATGCCCTATACCGCGACCTTGAGCCTAATCTGAGCTACATAGATTATTCATGTATAAATATTAATGAACACTTTTTCATGGTAGCATGGTTAACGAACTAGGTTAACCAACCTTTACAAAATAATTTGATTCTCACTGGGTGTCATACTTCTTGCCATGTACAAAACTAGTTTCAAATTAGGATGAACTTTTTTTTATGGCATGTTAACCTTCTTGGATTATTTAATGCCAAATCTATCCTTCTAGAAGAACAGTAGTAGTACTATTTAACCCATATCTGGGAAGATAAGGAGGTTCATATTTTTCCCTTGGGTATTTGTCCAAAAATGAACGTAATAGCGCGACTGGTGTTCGAACTCGCTTGCTACGATTCCGCAGTCCATTACACTCCGAAGACATCCTCCAGGGTCGAGTTGGGCTTTAGTTACATTCTTTTACTTGTCAAATGGTTGCACGTTCAATCTGTGGCTGGTTGTGACATCCTTACAATTGTGGTAACTATTCAATGGTAACATTTAAAAAAACAAACAAACAAAAAAAAAAAAAAAAGCAAAAACAAAAAAAATGCAAATTATCAAAAATTATCAACTGATATAAGATATGCCCAACGGAAAGAGAACAATGTATGTGTGGTCATTGAAATTAGTTTGAAATTTCAAGTCTAAAGAATAACGTAGATATCTGATGGAGACCAAATAATACAACGGCCGAAATGTTCTTATTTCAACAATCAAGGTAAGAATTACGTCGCATATTGATATTACGATAAAGCAAACAAAAAAAAAAAAAAGGTACATGATAGTGTGTTTTTTTTTTTGTCAACGCAATAACATTAAAATATTTCCAGTAAAGTTATGGACTTAGCGACTGTATTTATTAACCATCGCGTACGAATGAGTGCGTGAGAGCTAGAGAGAAAGGAACTGGTATATATAACTTCTTTTATTACTTCATTTCGAAGAACGACTATAAACTCTCTCTCTCTCTCTGTTTATATATATATATATATATATATAAGGGAGTGCTTTCGTGGTATAATGGTTACCGTCGTACGAAATGGGAACGGCGACACGAGCTGAAAACCTAAACAAAACTTTTTGCGTTTCTCAAAGTACTAGTACCCTAGGGAAAGGCATGAATCCAATTATCCTCATTCCAGCTAAGAAAAAATACTAGGATAGACTGGGCTCTTTAGCCATGGTATGGCAACCAGTAACGAAAAAGGAAAACTCTTAAGTCAAACCTCATAAACTCCGTTTAAAATTGACCTTGTGTATTCTGCTCGTAAACACACACACACACACACACACACACACACACATATATATATATATATAGACTGAGAGAGAGAGTGTGTGTGTTTCTCTGTGAGTGTGTATAACTACTTTTAAATTAAGAAAACGTTTCACAGAGTAATATATTTTGGTTATAGAGTGTTGCACAATCTTGAGAGAGAGAGAGAGAGAGAGAGAGAGAGAGAGGTTGGGAGGTATAGAGGGAGGGAGAGTGTGTGTGGGAGGAGTCCTAGCTTTTCAAAATGGAGTAATAAAAGCATTTGTGAAATATCAAATTAAAAAGGCAAACAATGTCATTAGGTGAAAGCTGGCTTCGTCACTCCTTTTATCTGAGAGCTGAAATCTATTTGCATAATTATATACATACACACATACACACACACCTACACACATACATACACACATACATATATATATATATATATGTGTGTGTGTGTGTGTGTGTGTGTATGTGTGTTATATCTTCATGTTGTGTGCGCGTTCCTCGATGAACTCCAGAACATGTACAAGTGAGAAATTTTCTTGTATTGGCAATTTATATGTTTATTTTGATAAAATCTGATTGAGACTTTATCTATAACATCAAAGATATGCTAAGTATGTTTATATCTCAGTGAGTGCTGTCTTACTAACGATTGCTTCTATCAAGGTAAATAGTTCTTACAAATTATCTATAAAACATCCCCCTACTCGATATGTCAGAAGATGTCACGATCATCAGACTGTTTGCTCAGTGAAGTCGTCATTGAAGATCACGTATATGGCTCCTTAAATCAATCACGAAAAGAATCAACACCTCCGATGGGTTTTGATTGGATGCATTGGATGCTGTTACTCATCTTTATGTACGTGTTGGGTTGTCACCGGCGACTGGTACGTCAGTGATTGCTAATTGTTGGCTGGAGAAGGCGAAAAAAAAAAGCCTGAAAAGCCAACTTGATTAGGACCCTCGTTGTTTTATTTATTCTCTCCGTTTAGTGTCTGAGGCCATGGAAATAGGAATAAATTGATACTGGACACCATCTGGTTAACATCTTCGTTCTGCTAGGAACAGGACTTGTCTCGTATCTATCATTCATACCTTACTCTCTGCTCACAAAACTACCAAATGAGAAAAAGAGACAGATTCACGAAATCCCCGATTGAACTTAGGTTCACAGAACACCACACTCCTTCTGCTGCATCGGGTGGACGACATCTCTTTTGGTCTCCGGCACAACTTAGACTTTGTGACCAAGGTCCGACTTACTTGATCAAGCATATTTTGTTATAGCCCACTAGAAGAGATTCTTAACAATGTCAACTTCTCTTTCTTTGAGTTCTGCTTTCTTTGGTTCTGCTTTCTTTCTTTAATGGTAAATCAACCTTTGTGGGTTATTTAATTCCAAAGCCATCCTTGTAAAAGATTTATTTAACTGGTTGACATGCCGTTAAAATCAGTTAATCAATCATTAATGACATAATCATTTCTTGATTATTTTCTTTTATTTTTTTTTAATGACGTATCAGTCTTCGTTGGTTATTCAATACCAAAGCCATCAGAGTAGAAGAACAGTGGTGGTATTGCTTAAACCATAGCTGGGGTGGATAACTGGGTTCATGCCTCCTTCAAGGGTTTTTGCCTGAAAGGGAACCTAATAGCGCGAATGTTGTTTGAATTTTCTTACGATGATGTCACAGTCCATCACGGTCGCCACGACGACACGGGACCCCCCACGCCTCGTTTCTTTCTAACCGCAACTACGATCGGATAAACGCACAAGGCTGACTTTCAAAAAAATCTATACATTAAATAGATATCTATATGATTGGACAGATGTAACAGGGCAGTCAAACAACAAATTGATATTAATGTCTGCCGTATTTCTTCTTCTCTATCGTCTTTTCCTATTTTTTCCTGGGATGGGTGGTCATGTTTCTTAAGAGTTTTTTTCTTAGCAAAATATAAACCATAGCAAGTAGGTTTAATTCTCAGAGTACCTTATTTCGCAACCTTGAACCAGGCCTGTTCAGTTAATATCAACCGATACAGCTTTTCACGTTTCCTTGACCTTTCTCTGTCCTTTATGTAGTAAATAAAAACATATAGCCAAGTACAGCATGTTTTAAAAACGTTGAAATTTTCAAAGTCGTTTCTGTTAGTACATTCTTTGATCTTCAGATGAAAAAAGCAACTCCACATGGAAAAAGATACAGTTTATTCTTCGCACAACCGAAGAAAAAAGCCAGAACAAGCACCTCCTTAAAAAGAACCTCTTCTTCAGGCTAATAAAAAATCAAATTGGCGCTCATGGTGTAAGTGTTATCGACATTGAAAAAAGATGCAGTGACCCGAGCTCAAATTCTGAACGAGGCCGTTTGCATTTCACACGGCTTCAATAGACTTGGACAAAGTATGCCTGTTATTACTATTCTTCTTCAAGCTATGGATAAATGGTTAGGAAGATTCGGCTCTTGGAACTTGGTATGGCTAATGACCTAGGAGAAGGAACCTATGAATTTAAACCCACTTTACTCCACTTAAAATTTAATCTTGAGTTGTACCCTGCCTATGGCGAAAGGTACAGATGAAATCATAACTATCAAAATGACTGGAAAATCAACAGATCGCAATGTATAAATAGCAAAAACAAAGAGTTCCTTTGTCTGAGTAATTCTTTTAATGTTCAGGACTTTTGAGATTTGAAACAGATGCGCGTAGCAGCCATTTAAAATTCAACCTGAGCAACCTTTTTCTGAGAAGAGGGCAGCATGAGACAGACCTAATCATCGAGCGGATCGCATGATAAAAAAAAGATACTCCCATGAAAATGAAAACATTTTTATAATCACCTCTGGGAGAATCCAATAATGTGTTTACAAGAATGGCGATCATGTGGAAACTGTTTGAAATTATAAGTATCGTTCAAAAAGTTCTAAGTCTCACTTGGATTTTAGATTGTATCACACACCTATCATCTGTGTATAAGTCTCCCCTGCTCAGAAATTTACGTAAAATCTGAATGAATTTTTTTTTTAGTTTCATAAAGTCGGTAGTCTGTTGCCACAATACAAAAGTTCATGTGTCTCTTTTTTCTTGGTGAGGAATAACCCTTGTATATATCATAGAATAACTCTTGTAAGGGTATAAAAATTTTTAAGTCACCTAGTATATGCAAATGAAATATTTATAATGCCGAACCTTTTCGCTATTTAATAGTTAATAACGTTGATTCTATTTATTTTCCTCTGTCTTTTTGCCAAATCACTATGTCGTATATCTTGAGCCACTCCGCTGCTATAACTCTTGATACATGGGGTTAAAATCTAGAATGATTTCTCAAACTGGGCACGTAATATAAGAGTTTGTGTACAAAGTTCAACTTGCTTCCTTTAAATATGACTCTTACTTCCGTATTCAAGTGTGAGAAAGTTCGATGCTTCGAGTCGATCCCAGATTTAGAAAAAAAAAAATAAAGAAATTTTCCTTCATTTTTGTGGTAGAAAGGCATTCGATTGACGTATGTTTATGGTCACATAGTAACTGCATATTCACATACATAAAAAAAACACACATACATACACACACACTTAAATATTAGAGATACTCGTGGCGTAACGCTTATTGTTGAGATATATGATTCTGGCGTTTTCAGTTCAACTTCTGGACGAGGCTGTTTGTATTTCATATCATGCTAACACCCTTGTAAAATGCATGCTTCGAACTATTCTCTCCCCACCTAAGGGTAAATAGTTTGGTAAACGGTTATTTTACCTCGGTGTGGCAATCAATCAAAAAGAAGTAAAACTGAATTCCAACCAGTTGTACTCAGATATATATGTGTAGAGGTATATGTGTGAGTATAGTTAATAGCACTTCCCTATTCACATAGATATATGAGAAAGAATGCTTTGAAAATCACTCTGAAATGTTGTGCTAGTGGTCTGACGTCGTCAGAATGCAAATGGATTCTATCCCCCAAAACAGATCCTATTTACCAACCCCTCCGCTCGGGCAGGATATGACACAACGTCAATTTTTAAGCGGAGTTTAACAGGTTTTAATTCAGAGTTTTCCTTCTCCTAGACTAGTTGCCTGACCAAGGCTGAAGAACCTCGTCTGTCCTACTATTTAAGATCAACATTACCAAAGAGTGATACATGAAAATTTCTGTGGCGTGCATCGGTGTTTAATTAATCAATCAATTCATCTATTTATAACTGAAAAGGTCAATTTCATTCTTTTATTGTTATAAACAATGTCATAATGTTTAGAGTGTTTGCAAATGGTTGGAAAGACCGGGGTTCAATCCCAGGTTGAGTCATGCTAAAGACTCAGAAAGCGTTACTTGATGCCTCCTTGCTTAACACTCAGCGTTATAAGGTGCAGATCAATGGTAAGTGGAGCAATCCATCCAGTGAAAGGAGTAGCGCCCTCCCCAGTACCTTGGTGTAGTCGCTTTTGAAAATGGAGACCTCGGGACACTCTCGACAAGGGTCGGCCAACTTACATCTATATAATCAAAGCAATCCGATTTTGAAAACTGTTTTCTTATTTCATTGTTTAATGAAACACGTGATGTGCTTGAAAAGTATTTGAGCATATATCTTTAAAATTTAAATGAGCTCGTATTAAGATGCTAATTTTAGGTTGAGGGAATTTTTTATCTTTAACTATTCATTTTTAACCTAATAATCTGTTTTTAATCGGGAAAAAGTACCGCATGTCTGTTTTCTTGCGAAATGATAGAAAAAAATATCTTTAAAACATTTGCAAAAGTTCAAAAAACAAACGCAAAAAACAGTTCAGTATATTTTAAAATGATCCGGAAAAAATTTTTTAAATGTGTTGATTTTTTTTTTTTTTTCCATGAACGCTTTGAACAACTATTATGCTGGAAACTTTCATTTGTGACATATTGGCATTTTGATGAATAATGGAGGAGCTAAGATAGATAGATAGATAGATAGATAGATAGATAGATTATATTGTAGCAGAAACTGTGACAAATACAACCATACATCACAGATTTATTTTTTTGGAGCTTTTAGAAAGAGGTGTCAGGAAATGCTACACTGAAGATTATATATATTTTACCGAATTTAGAAGCTCGTGTGAAGAGTATTTCCTTTTGTGAATTTTTGTGTAAGAGCAACAAAGTTACTTTTAGTGAGCTAATTCAGGTGTATCGATTTCTATTCAAATGTTTGCACGCAGGAAAAATCCCTGATGTCTGCTGAGTCAATTAGTCCTACATACAAATATCAGGCTACATTTTCACGTTTAAGAGGTTGATTTTTGCGATGCGAAGAAAAAATTGTTTGTCGCTTCACATGGAAGCCAAATTTAAAACAAGTTTTTGATCACTTATAGCTCTTTACTCGACATGAATTCAGTTGTTACTCCATCTCCTTCATGTGTGTTTTATTTGATTCTCTCTCTCTATATATATATATATATATATGTATGTGTGCGTGTGTGTGTGTGTGTGTGTGTGTGTGTGTGTGTGTGTGTGTGTGTGTGTGTGTGTGGAATCAAATGAAATCAAAAGCATTTGATTCCATACACCGAGAAAAGATGGATCTAATACTTCTAGTATATGGTTTAAAAAATATTACCGCTATAAAGATACTTTACAAAAAACAAGAAAGCAATGGTTCGCTGACCAATGGTGATACTAACTTTTTTGACATTGTTGCTGGAGACTTTTAGAGAAAAATTATCAACATCTTGCATGAATCGAGCATCAGTTTTTGAATGGCATATGAGATTCAAGAAAGGCAGGGAGTCTGTGAGGGATGATGAGAGGTGTGGGAGGGGTAAAGAGGTCAATACACCAGAGTTAATTGGCCAAACGGTTAGGGTTAGGGTTACTATGGTGATGTTTTAAGGGAGTTCAGGAAGAGATTCCGAGGGAAGAGGCCAGCACTCTTCAAATCGGGTCAGTGGCATTTCCACCAGGACAATGCACCAGTCCACAACTCCATCCTTGTCACAGACTATTTGACCAAGATGGGCATTAAGACAGTTCGTCACCCTCCCTAAAGTCCAGACCTTGCTCCCTGTGACTTTTGGTTATTCCCTAAGCTCAGAGGCTGTTGTTATGAGATAATTGAGGAGATGAAAGATGCTGTGACGAAGGTCATTGATAAGCTCACACAAGATGACTTCCATGGGACCTTCCAGAAGTTGTTGGAACGATACAAAAAGTGTATTGCAGCCGGAGGAGATTACTTCGAATGGGACTAAAGTTTCATGTGTGTATTATCAAAAATAGTGCCCATACGAAAAAAGTCTGGAAACTTATTTATCGTATATACTTTTATCGTATATACTTAATATATATGTATAAACAGGTTTTGGCTAAAATTAACTTACAAGGGTTGATATGCCATCATCATCATCATCATGTCATGCCGCAGGCACAGATATCCCTGACCCTCTCTCGCCACTTCTCCCTATTGTTCATCTCCTCTGGTAGGTCTTCAGGGCCACATCCCGTATCCTCACATAGCTGCTGAATGTATGTTCGAGCTGGTCGTCCTGCTTTTGCCCGGCCATATGTGGGGGTCCATTGGAGTACATCACTTATGAGCTCGTCTCTGCTTCTCCGGCAGTGTCCTGCATGTCTGGTTCGTCTAACTTGGATAGTTTTCGTGATGGGAGGTAGGTGGCCGTATAGTTGATGCCTTGTGGGGTGTTGCCGCCAGGACTTGTTCACTTTTGCTCGCAGCATTCTTGTGTAATTGCCGTCTAGCTTCTTCTCCAGCCGTTTAGTTAGCGTCCAAGTAGTGCATCCCTACAGCAGTATCGATACGACCGCTGCCTGGAAGAAACTGCGTTTCATTTTAATCGGTCAGATACCAACCATCTTCATAGATGTGTATATGTCTTTATACCTATATTTTTTTAAGTATATATATATATATATATATATATATATATATATATTGGATATGTATACAGGTATGTATTCATATATGTATGTTCGTGTGGATCGACACATACATATACATCTGGATTTATTTTAAATCATTAAGAATGCAAGGATTGACAAAAATTTCAAGCCTGAACATTTTTTTTCTCCAAAATATTTAATGCTTTCAACTTATTCATTTATTCATTCATCCATTTATTTATTTATTTTTTGTTTGCTTTTTAACTTTTATTTATTTGTTCATTTTCATTTTCCCCATCTAAACGAAAGGGTGAAAAATCAATGAACTTCTCAGGTGAAGTTGAAAATGGCTTTACAAAAACTCCAATTATTTTTGTTATAAATTTATCATTTCTCCTCACATTTTATATAAAAAAAAAAGATTCTAAAAAAAAAAAAAAATCTGAAAAATAAAAATAAAATAAATACCCTCTCCCAAATGCGTCGAATAAACAATGACAGAAATAATTTTAATTGTTAAAACAATCAATTTTCCCTCCCTTTCTGACTTCTGCGCAAAAGAGTTCCTTCTCAAATAAAAACAACGATCGAAAATACCACAGAAAATATAATAATATAAAATTGTAAATCCTGCACGAGGGGAGAAATGACATTATATCCAATTATTTCAATAATTATTTTTATAATTGTCAATTAGAAATATTGTAATTAGGACAATCGCTTAGGAATACTTATTTTCTATATTTTTATTGAGACTATTTTTACTCTTCTGACACTACTAATGTTATATTTTCCTCTTTTTCTAAACACTACTACAACTACTACCGCTGCTACTACTATTACTACTACTGCTACTACTACAATTCTTGAGATTTTTTTCACGTCAGCGTTTACTAGAGTCTGAGTGACAACAAATCTCTTCAGGTCTTCAGGACTTTTCACAGTATTCTAGCAGTTATTACGTAGTTTGGATGGTCTCCTCTCGTCCTCTGATTTCCAACTCCTCTAACCTCTTTACTTGGCCTTTGTGGATCGTTCCAAGTGCACCAATTACAATTGGTATCACCGTCACCTTTATGGTTCATAGTTTTTGAACGCTCTCAGGCAAGGTTTAAGTATTGTCTCTATTTTTGTTTTCTTTTATTTTCATTCTGTAGTCCACCGGGAGGGTAAAGTCCGTAATTTGGCAACTCTGCTTTTTTTTGTTAACAATTGCTTGGTCTATTTTTTTTTGTTTTTTGTTTATTATTATTATTATTATTATTCACTCATCAGAGCTTTTCACATCAGCGTCCGCCAACTTCCAAGTCCTCTAGCCCCTTTAGTAATCCTTTAGTTACTGTTCCAAACGCACCAATTACAATTGATATAATTTTCACCTGCATGTTCCACAGTTTTTTCAATTCCCTGGCAAGGTCGAGGTACTTATCCTTCTTTTCACATTCTTTCAGTTTTATTCTGTGGTCAGCCGGGACAGCAAAGTCGATTATTTTGCAAGTTCGCTTTATTTTGTTGATTATTATTAAGTCTGGTCTTCTGGCCGAGATTAGATGATCCGTGTGTCTGCCGGAACTGGGAACAGTTACATAACTCAATATAATACTGGCAAAAAACTGATTTCGGCATAGTAAAGTTGGCGATCTTAGTCGAGGGTGACCCGAAGGCTCCCTTTTCAGTAGCAACTACACCAGGGTGTAGGGGAAGGTGCTACTCCTTCCCTGTATTTCTCCACTTTACCCTTGATCCTTACCTTAAAATGCTGAGTGTTAAGCAAGGCGGTATCAAGTACCATTTTTGAGTCTTTGGTATGACTCGATTTGGGATTGAACTCCAGTCTCCCGGACCACTGGCGAATACTCAACTCATTAAGCCAATGTCCCGGCATAAAATAACCCAAAAAGGGTTGACATGCCATAAGATTAACCAACCATGTATAATTCTTAATCAAAAACAAATACATCACTCTTACTTTTAAGCCGTACTAATCCAAGCTTAGAAAATGTTATTTCTCTCCAGAGGTTACTGCTTGTAGCAACAAGTAAACCTAAATCCTTTGCTTTGACTGCACACGTTTTTGCTCTTGAAGATTGTTATGTTAGGAATTCTGCACTCACTAATTACAGAAGTAGATAGATTTCACGCAACTCTCTGCTCCTCAAAAACAGCGCAAGGTCATAGTTTGCAGGACAATCAAGTCTGGTATAGCATTGCCTATATGTCAAAATCCGTAAAAGTTTATACTCTGTTTAATAAGTCTTCTGAAGTGATAAGAAAATGTATTATGATATGACTTCCTATCTATGGCACAAGTTTGGTTGGTTGGTTGGTTAGGTTTTATGGCATATCAACCTTCGTAGATTATTTAACGCCAAATCCATTTTTATGTAAATAATCAGTTCTATTTCAAACTATTCAGTTTATTCAAGTAGTTATAAATAATAATTCAGTTTTGTGTAAGTACAGCTTCAATGTCAAAAACACTTCAATTTCAAACAATAAAATTTAGCATAAGCACGCAGTTTAAATGTAAGTACAGTTTAATTGTGAAAAACATTCCTATTTCTAGCTATTCAGTTTAGTCAAGTAGATCTAATTTAACTCATTCAGTTTAGTATAAGTACATATTTTCTTTACACACTGTTAAATGTCAAAAGAGTACTACGTAAAATAATTCAGTTTTGTGTAAATACAGTTTCAATGTCAAAAACAGTTCTATTTCAAATAATTCAGTTTAGCATAAGCACGCAGTTTAGATATAAGTAGGGTTTAATTGTGAAAAACATTTCTATTTCAAACAATTCAGTTTCGCATAAGTATGCCGTTAGTTCTATTTAACCCATAGCTTGGACTCTTATCACGTGCTACTACTCCGGGCTAAAGTGGACCTGGGAGCAATGGCAATGAAGAGGTATTCCGTATTCCCCAAAGCTGCAGCATTGCTGGAACCTTATCATCAGATTTTTAATGTTATATACAGGACACTCGTTGGAGGGGGGGATCTTACCCCTCTGCAGAGAAGCAGTCGGTGTATTCTACAACCCCAGCCGACTGGGCAAGATACAAGTTTGAGCGTAGAAACTATCAACGTGAATGCTAGAGAGAATTATGCGTAACAGTTTAGCAATAGACATTAGCTTAATAGGGGTGTAGAAACGTCTTCCGGTTATTGTGATAAAAAGTTTAACGTTGAGATGAATTATAAATAAAACAAAAAGCAATTTTTTAAAAATCAGAAATAAAATACCAGGCGATTGACCTGACAGAGACGCCGTCTTTACACAAACACACACCCACATACTCATATATATATATATAGTAGTTGGTAACCTGGGTCGAGATTGACCTGAAGGCTCACTTTTCAATAGCTACTACACTGAGGTGTAGGGGAAGGTGCTACTTCTTTCCCTGGATTGGTCTACTTCATCTTTGATCCGTACTTTGTAATGCTGAATGTTAAGCATATACAACTTTTTGAGATTTTGGTTTGACACCACCTGGGATTGAACCCCCGGTCTCCCGAGCCGTTAGCAAACACACTTCCTAGGCCAATTGATGGGGTTTGTAAATAAGTAATAATTTAAAAAGTATGTTTTTGTTTGTCATTTTTTGTATATGTTCAGAGTATGTAAATACTTTTAGTTTGGTTTCGTTTGATTTTATGGCATATCAACCATTGTAGCTTATTGAATGCCATATCTTGTTTTTTCCTATATTGAATATACATATATATCAGCACATTTCGTAGAAAACCTTTTCAAACGAGCCTTTTTCGCACACAGTTAAATGGTTTTAAACATTGCTATTTAACAGTAACAATTTAACATCAGTCATTTGTTTGGACACATCTTAATGGATATACATATATGATTTGTAAGTTTAGTTTGTTTGTAATTTCATTTTTAAATGAGATAGAACTAATTTCTTTGCACACTATCACCACCCTTGTTTCTACACAGTTAAATGGTTTCAATTATTGCTATCTAACCATATAATTCTATTCAACATTTGTTTGCACACAGTTAAATGGTTATAAGTATCACAAACGATTCAATTGAATATCAGTCATTTGTTTACATACAGTTAAATGATAAAACAGTTCTATTTCAAACAGTTCAATTTGACCCTATAGAGAGGACCCTATCAGGTGCTTCCACTCCAGGTTCGAAGGGACCTGGGAGCGATAACAATGAAAGGATACTCCGCATTCCCCAAAGCTCTAGCATTACTGGAGCCTTACCATTAGAGTGTTTAGTGTCATATCCTGGACTCTTGTTGGTGGTGGGGGGTCTTACCCTCCTGCAGAGATGCAGTGTATTCTTCAGCCCCAGCTTACTGAGCTAATACTTTTAAAGTTTTTTTTAATCGCTTACTTACGCATTTGTCATTAGAGGATTAAACTTGATTATCGTCATGAAATTCAAGACTGATATTTTTTGCCTCAGCAGAGGTTGTAAGCTAATGTCTGTCTTCTTTGACTGTTTCGGCTGCTGCTGAAGAACATAGTGGATAACTCATATTAGAACCCTCTAGCACTTTGGTGGTAAATGAGGTAAAGTTTTTTATTTGTTTGTTTGTTTTTGCTTTTGTTTTATTTTTTTAAATATGACAACAATGGCTCAATTTTTTTTTTTAAGATTTGGTGACACACTCGGGTTAGACGCCATTATAAAACTGTCTCTTCTTGGTGTCGGGAAGTGTGAGTGTTAGTAATATTTCGAAATAATGCCTGTAAATTTCTTTTCTTGGTGTCTGGCTACGTGTGTGGCCGGTGGTGAGATATAATTCGACAAAAGAAGTGAATATATTTGAACAAACGAAGGATCAAATTAAGGAAGACACTGTATAGCTTATGGGGTGTCCTGGTGGTGTAATGGTTAAAGCGATGGACTGCGGAATCGTTGTACGCGAGTTCGTACTCCAGTCGCGCTATTACGTTCACTTTCGGGCAAATACCCCTGGGAAAGGTATGAACCCCCTTATCCTCCCAGCTATGGGTTAAATAGTACCACTACTGTTCTTCTAGGAGAATAGCTTTGGCATTAAATAACCAACAAAGGTTGATATGTCATTAAACAAAGAAACCAAACCAAACCAAACTGTATAGCTTATTAGTTCAGTTAGAGTAAAGAACTTCCCCACTTCTCTGTCTGTATGTCTGTCTCTATGTCTCTCTCTCTCTCTCTCTAACACATTCTCATACACACACTTAACCACACGCACACATGGCAAGAGTAAATATCATTTCTCTCCCTAAAAAGACGCAAGTTGAGGAAATGATATCTTCCTAGTGAGATATTTTTCCCAGAGGATGTGAAGTACCCTCCGATTATAAACATCGTATTTTTTTCTATCTGTTCGACAAGGTGAATAGATATCTCTGTATCATATTGTGGTATGAAAGGGACTTCCACCTACTGAACAAGCCTAAAAAAAAGAAGCAAAATGTATCAAATTCTGATTGATTACCTCCGGAGGAGGAAGAGCGAACACCAAGCCATTGGACTAGTGAGTAGAGTGTTCGCCAAGGGCTTGGGAGACCGGTGTTCAATCCCAGGTCGAGTCATACCAAAGACTCAAAAAATGGTACTCGATACCTTCTTGCTTAACACCCAGTATTATAAGGTACGTATCAAAGGTAAATGGGGGCAATCCAGGGAAAGGTGTAGCGCCCTCGGTGTCGTAACCGTTAAAAAGGGAGCCTTCGGTTCGACCTCGATGTCAATCTTTTCTCAACATAGATCGACAGCAGGAGTGAGCCAGTTGCAACCCTTAAGCCACAGTCTGGTTCTGTGTGCTATGCAAGTTTTTTTAAATTCAAAAATATACCATCAAAATTTTCCTTCGGAGAATGAAAAAATAATTATTGATAATTCTAATTATTTGTAGTCAATAGCCAAATATAATAGCAAGTGATTAAATCATACCCGAAAGGATATTATAGTTAGGGCTATATATTTTTTGATCTAGAATTCTATACACAGAGGTATTAAAATAAATGTTAACACCGTAATGGGAGTAACTAATGATATAATTTCAAACAATCTCCGCATGTTCACTATTTCTGTAAAAACATTCTTGGAATCCCCCACTGGTAATTAAAGATTTTAGTATTTCTATGGGAGTATCTTTATAAAGAAAAGCATAACTGATACTATGGAGACTAATCTGGGGAATATTAAACTGTACTGACATGAATGATCGATAGGCAGTGGCTTTAAAATCATATCATAAAGGGATTCCTATAGATATTCTATATTTTGTTAAACAACCTGTATTTAGATTTGGTATCGTGACCAGTTGTATTGGTAACAGTGATAATAGCAGAAATAGTCATCATAATTATCATCATCATCATCATCATCATCATCATCAAGTCGTGCCGAATACATAGAATATCCTATCTCTCTCTCTCTCTCTCTCTCTCTCTCTCTCTCTCTCTCTCTTCATCATCTGTTTCCATCGTACAAAGTTTCTGAAAGGTTCTCTAGACGTCATCCAGTGTCCCTACTGAACTGATGTATGTAAGCAAGTTTTAGCTGATCGGTCAACACAGCCGTGTTCAAGTGTGAAAGCTCACAAGAGAACGTAGCTTCTTGCTTCACCAGTAGCGCCCAGCATGCCCTATTCGACTTACCAGGATGGTCTGTGAGATGAGGGGAAAGTGGCCGTACTGTATGGTGGGGTGCTGTTTCTAGAGTTCGTTAAAAACAGCGCCTAGTATTCTTGTGTAGTTACCATCTAGCTTTTTCTCCAGGCATTTTGTTCAAGTCTAAGTTTCCTTGTTTTGATTTATTATTGATATCACATAGACATATTGGTATATCTAATAAGGATATGGCAAAATATTGATCAGATTAGTCCATGACTAGTGATGATAATGTTTGCACAAATGATATCAATAACAGCCGTATTAATAGTAACAAGTAAACAAAATTATGTGAAAGTGAATAATAATAATAATAATGATAATGTGGATGTTAATTTTCTAACACTGAAAATTCATCAACCGGGTTTCCCTTGTATTTTGATTACTATCATTATGTTATTTTTTTCCGTTTCCAACGCAAAAGCCATTTGTTGCAACGTTCCACTGAAGTTCTTATGAATTTTAATCAGCTTCAGTAATTGTAGGAAAATTACAAATTATACCGATGTTTACGAGCCACTTCTCCGTTCTTTCCGGGTTGGCGGCTATTTGACGAGTCAATAATGAACACTGGTTCATAAATGGTGCATAGATTGAAAGAATTAGGCGCGAAAAAATATAATCATAGGAAAGAGGGAAGGAAGGAAGGGAAAAAAATAGATAGACTCTTATAAGGTTTCAGGAAGACGATGGCTGGGGTTTCAAATACTTGAATGTCCCGAGGCTTCGGTACATTTTCTGTAACCAAATATTCCGATATTTAGAATGTTCTTGTCTATACGCTTTTGTGAGGATTTTTTTTTTTCAAATAATAATAATAATAATACCAATTGTGATTGGTGCTTTTGGCACGGTAACGAAAGGCTTATTAAAGGGCCTGGAAGATTTGGAAGTTGGCAGCCGAGTGGAGACCATCCAAACAACAGCATTATTGAAAACGGCCCGAATACTGAGAAGAGTCCTGGAGACTTGAGGAGACTTGCTGTCACTCAATCTCCAGTGAAAGACCATCAGCTTACGCTAATATGAAAAACTCTAATGAGCAATAATAATAATAATTATAATAATAATAATGAGAAGTTCCTTTAGAAAAAAATGACCAATTTGTAACTTTTGAAGTGTCAGGTAGAAGAAAGAATAAGCTTTGATAGACATGAATGGACTGAGAGAGAGAGAGAGAGAGAGAGAGAGAGAGAGAGAGATGAAGAAGCTTAGATAGATAGATAGAGAGAGAGATGAAGAATTATATATATATATATATATATAGAGAGAGAGAGAGATGAAGAAGAAGCTTAGATAGATTGATAGATAGAGAGAAATTGTTTGGAATTTAATTCGTCATTAAATAGCCCGAAAAGGTTTGATACTCTGTAAAACATAAAACCAACCAACCAACAACTTCGTGTCAGAGTGCAAATAGGAGTAATAGCAATAAAGAGGTACTCCACACTTCCTAACTCTTCAGAACTGGAGCCCGAGAATAACATGTAATTTAGTCTCATACCCAGGAAAAACCTTTTAGAGGTAGTCTGACCTCTCTGGAGTGGATACAGCCAGTATATTTTAAGCTCCACCAACAGGGAAGTTTATTTTATTAGTGTCTTAAAT
Organism: Sepioteuthis lessoniana; assembly: GCA_963585895.1. Lineage (NCBI taxonomy): Eukaryota > Metazoa > Mollusca > Cephalopoda > Myopsida > Loliginidae > Sepioteuthis > Sepioteuthis lessoniana. Next base: position 4,232,279 of record OY757921.1, on the reverse strand, counting down.
GTTAGTGTACATCCATCGCTCCCGGGAGGGCTTCCAGGCTATATCATGTATCGACACAGAACTGTTGTATATAGGTTGCAGCAGGTCTTAGTCGTACGTAAATTCACCCCGCTTCAAGTGCATTTCATTGAGAATTAGATCTAAAGATTCGTGCCTGAAAAATGCATAAAATCCATTGGAAAATGAAAGTAACTGAACTGAAAATTATCTTGCCGTTTTCAGGGTCACCTTCATTAATTAACCTTCGAATGTTTCAGCTTCTTTGAACAGCTCGCATGAAAAGGTGTAGGCAGTTTTTAATCTAGTTTTAAGCAAAGCAGTTCAGCTCAACGAAATAAGAGCAGATCCTATCGGCTTCCAAAATTTCTTAATTAAATTAACACTGATTTGCTGGAAAGCACAAATTGAAGCGGAAAAAGGATGTTAACGAGACTAAAAAGAAAAAAAATGAGAACTTGAAACGTGACCATAAATGGCAACAGAGGAAGCGGAAATCGGTTCGTTTCAAATAAATTAACTGAACGACGACGATATTTGTTGTAGGTATTTGAAGACAGACGAATGGTTTTGACCAACAAGGAGAAAAATAGATATTTGCCCGCAGAATATGAATTTTGATATTTATAAAATTCAACTGACATACACTTTTTTTTTTACCAAAGGTTAGACATAGTCTAATTAACTGTCACGAAATAGCATCTAGATATTAATTATAGTATATAATTACTTGTATACAGGGGTCCCCCGAGACATGAAAACTATTCTAAGTTTTTCACAAGAGGAAAAAAGTTGAGAAACGGAATTCTAGCATAATGGTATCATTTATGGGTCCGTGGTCAGTTAACTTGTGACAGTTGAAATAATAATTGGTTTGGTTTTGTTTGGTTTGGTTAGGCTTTATGGAATATCAACCATTGTAATTTATTTAATGCCAAATCCGGTTTATACATGTAAGTAAAGTAGGCGACCATAGTCGAGGGTGACCCGAAGGCTCACTTTTCGATAGCTACTACACCAAGATGTAGGGGAGGGCGCTACTCCTTTCCCTGGATTGCTCCACTTTACCCTTGATCCGTCCCTTATAATGCTGAGTGTTAAGCAAGGAGGCATCAAGTACCATTATTTGAGTCTTTGGTATGACTCGATCTGGGATCGAACCCAGGTCTCCCGAACTATATTAGATATATATGACATGTAAACATATATATATGACTTGTAAACATAAGTCAACAAAGTTAAATTTATCCAAGTATTCGTATGTATAACTAACAATTCAATTAAACATCAGTCATTTGTTCACACACTGTTAAATGATCAAACAGTTCTAATTCTAAAAATTCAGTTTCGCATGAGTCATTTGTTTGCACTCAGTTTAAATGTCAAACAGTTCTATTCGGCCCATAGATAGGACCCTATCAGTTGCTACCAGAGTGGATCGTGGAGAGATGGCAATGAATGGGTTACTCGGCATTCCCCAAAGCTCCAGCATTCTTGGAGCCTCACCATCAGATTGTTTATTGCCATATACAGGACACTCGTTGAGAGAGTCCTACCCATCTGCAGAGATGCAGTAGGTGTATTCTATCGCCACAGCTGATTGGGTTACAAAATAATAAGTTGGAAAAAATGTATTATGCAAATCGTGCGATTGTAAGAACATTATTTAATAAGTATAAAGCTCTCGATACCAATAGATTTTTGTAAATTCGCTATCCTCACATTGGGTATCGCTGGACAGGT
>OY757921.1:4180539-4225539 GCA_963585895.1 Sepioteuthis lessoniana | reverse complement strand
ACTTAACTCAAAATCTTACCGAGATACACACACACGCACACACACACACACACACATATATATATATATATGTATATATATATATATATATATATACATTGTCATCTATCAGAACTCTTTAGTGAGGCAAGACAGGCTAGATTCCCGAAGATGGGATCGAAACCTGGCTGACTGAAGCGCCATATATATATATATATATATATATACGTGTGTGTGTGAGTAAGTGTGTGTGTTTGTATAATGCTCTTTGGTATATCTATGAATAAGGAGTGCTGGATATCGGTGATAGAGCATATGGAGACACAAAATCAACGGCGCTTGATGGCTGACAATTTCTTTCCTATGGAATCATTAGACTAAGATCTCTAAAATCACTTGGGGGCGAAACTGATAGCCTCCAAAACGCCGTTGACTATCCTAAGATCTCCCTCTCTCTTACTCTTTCTCTCTCCCTCAATATATGAATAATTTTAATTTTGCTTTTTTTTCAGGTCATTATTCTTAGATTTACTTTCAATCTTTTTTCTTTTTTTTTTCTACTTTTACTTTTCTATTTTTCCTTCTACTTTCACTTTTTTCTTTTTCCTTCTACTTTCACTTTCTTAGCCGTATCATCTTTTTAAAATTTTTTCTTGTTCTTATTCTCGTTCTTTTCTCTCTTCCTTTCCTGACTCTTTTCATTCTTCTTTTTCATTCTTTCCTTTTGCTTTGACTCTGCTAATTATCCTTTTTACCATCAAAAATTCTCCTTTCTTTCTTTCTTTCTTTCTTTCTCGTCTTTTTTCATTCCTTTTTTTTTCCTTTTTATTCCCAACCTTTTCTTAGCTTTTCTTTTTCTTTTTCTTTTTCTTCAGATCTATTATTGATTCCTTCACCTTCCATTCACCTCAAGTTTCTTTCTCCCTACCTCTTCTCATAACTTTTGTATCAGCTTAATTCTTTCCTGTATTCTAAAATACACCAAAATCTTCCTCAACCAGGCCAACAACTAAGAAAGCAATACGGAAGCCAAATCAAGTTAAACTGAAATCCAAATATTAAATGACGTAACATATTTTATATTCACTTAATGAGTCGTTTATAATCTGTTTATCTTTGTTGGTTTTTTTTACCCATCTTCCGTGATCCGGATTCTTTTGCAACGTTCCTTCTTGAAATCTATGAATTGTTTCGCTTTCCTCTATCAAAGGCCAAACAACAATCACCTGCTATTCTTCTTTGTCTTTCACTGCTTGCTTAAATGAAAATCGAAACAAAATTTCAAAGAACATCGTACACAGGAACTTTTTTGTTTTGCTATACGAACACGATCATCTCTCGATCGTCTATCCAAATCCATTATCTGAAACTGCATCTTGCAAGTGAATACTTCTTTCAGCAGTCAAATGCCGGGTTGATGGTGTCCATTAACATAGTATTGCTATCATATTCAGATTCTGAGTTCCTCTAAAACACAAAAATGTCTTCTAACCGTCTACAATTTATTAGCAAAAATCAATTTCTAATTGAATTTTAATTCGCTCTGTCGTCGAAGCTTAGAATGCAGCATATTCTTTGCAGCAGGTGGCGGGTAAAATCCCTCTTTAAAAAGAGTTGTCTTGTTTATGACACTAAACCGCATCTTACGGTAAAGCTGCTGAGTAACTGTTATATTAATAATGTAAGGCATTAGAAAGAAGTTTACAATAATGATTACAGGATAAACATCAGTATCACAGAATTGAATTGAAGATGAATTGAAAATACGCCATCAGTACAACATAATCTAAACATATATGGCAAATTTAGAGAAGAAACAGGCAAATCTCCCCTAATAAAATGGGATATTGTAAAGAAATACCCAAGCATATAAAAAAAGGTGATAAAAAACGATGATTATGTCAGGGAGAAAAATAATGGATCTTGGAATATGCCGAAAATAAATTGTTAACGAAATAAAAACGTGAATGACTATTTCAGTGAAGACATATTAATACTCTTCTCTGGTGTCATTTACCACTTGACTTATTCCATGATACATCTTTGTGTATTTGAACAGCAATATATTCTCTCGATATATAATTTGTTGTAGTTTTTTTTCTTCTTTTTTTTTTTGATTGGAAGTGTCACGTGATCAAACATCTCACCACGTGACATATTCCATATGAAACCAAGTTACGTTCTTCCGGAATACTTATATCGAAAATTTATTTTTTATATCTGCTCTTCCACTGTAGTGTCAAACTTTTTTATGCGAACTTTTCTTATTTTCATTTCTTTTGTTAAATATATATATATATATATATATATATATATATATATATATATATGTGTGTGTGTGTGTGTGTGTGTGTGTGTGTGTGTGTGTTGAGAGAGGCTGGTAGACGGAGTATGCGAGATGTGTCTTGTGACATATACCGTATATGAAATTGTAACCTTCTATACAGAATTATATTTCGAGGTCAGTATTGATTAATTTGATGAAAGTTTTTCTTTTCTTTTTTTTTTTTTACACTGAACATCAGAAACATCAGAACAATTAATGAGAAATATAAGAACATTTTCAAATATAGTTGAACAACATTCACACCGCTATTTCTCCATTTCTTTCTTCTCTTTTTTCCTCTTTTAGCTCTGTTGGTAGGCATCGTAACTGAAGCCAATGGAAACAGTGTAAAGTGCTTCAAAAAGGAAACGTAGAAGTTTTTAATATATACGTCAACTTATAAATTAGTTAACGGCTATTCAAAGCATTTAGGCTACAGCTTCCTCCGAATTAAATAGTTTGTTCTGGGTCAACCTTTTTTTTCTTAAACTTATAAATTTACCCATTGTTCCCCAAAAATAATTAAAACGAAAGATGATTAAAAAAATCCAAGTGAGGAAATTAGGTAAACTGATAACGTTTTCGGTTGAGTTTTTTTAAAAATTCAAGTGTATTTTTAAGATTCTTAAGTCAATTAATAAAGAATTTTATATTTGTGGATTATCTACATATTGTTTTTAAATGCTATTAGATGATTCTTGAACTCACTGGGTTCCCGCTGTAACTATTTAGGAAGGACTTGAGGTTTTTAATTGTAATTTCTCTGTTGTAACAAAGTTTTAAACTAATAAAACGTGACATTCAGAGCGAATGCTAATTTCATCCACCACGGTTAGAATGTTCGCCAAAGGCCCGAGAGACCGTGGTTCAATCCCAGATCGATTAATACCAAAGACTCAAGAAAAGGTACTTGATGCCCCTTTGCTTAACACTCTGAATTATAAGGTATGGATCAAAAATAAAGTGGAGCAATCCTGGAAAATGAGTAGCCCCTTTCCCTACACCTCGGTGCAGTAGCTATTGAAAAGGGAGCCTTCGGGTCCCCCTCGACTACGGTCGCCAACTTAATATGACGGTCCATGATACGAACAATAAGCCCTGCATACAGGGCTCGAGACTAATGGTGTCAGGTTGTCATGAGGACTAGAATATTCATTGGGGATACTGAGTCTTCTCGTCGGGGACACCCTACAGGCTTGTCAGTTTTTTAAGAATAAGAATAAGTATAACAGTACACAAAAGGGTTAATAATTTTTGTGGATCTTTACGTCACTTATAGGTAATATATTAAAATTTTTCATTTTGAGAAAAAGTGTTTTTTGGGTGACGGGTACAATAGATTAAGTAATAGAGGCTGTATTGTTTGTTTTTTTTTGTTTTGTTTTTTCATTTGTTTATTTTCTTTTGTATTTTTCTTTTTATTTTGTTTTGGGCCTCAAAAACTTTTGACAAAACCATTATAATCAAATTTCATTTCATTTCTTATGTTCTGCATTTTTTTTGTTATCATTCAAAATATTTTTTTTTTACTTTATTTTATGACAGGAAAATTTACCTTACTTTCACAGAAAGCTATTTTTTCTATTTTTAAAACTAAATAAATTCCTTGATTGACTGATGTTTCATTGTTTCTTAAACAAAAAACACCGAGACCACAATTTCACGAATAGATATAAAAGAATATTATTTATTTCCTAAATATTTAATTGGTGTCTTTTGTTTTTTATGCAACAACTCTAGTTGAAAACAAAGTAAAAAAAAAACAAAACAAATAATTTTGATTTGAGAACAGTTTAAAATGGTGTCAGGACAGTTAATTTTTTTCCCCAGCCAATTCCAGGACAATGGTGGAAAAGTCTGTAGCGCTGCTTGTATTTTAACAAACATGTGCCAACAGGGGAATAAAAATTTTGGTTGTTAGTGAAACAAGATGCATTTCTCTACTGAGAATAGACATTGTGTCACCATAGTAACGAAATTTTTTATGGTGCAGTTGTGAGACAAGATTGCTATTACATTGCGAAAAGTTTCGTATTGTTTTAAAATTAAATCCTAATCAATAATTTGTATCAGCACAAATAATACGACACTGAAATGAGATTCGTCTGATTGATTGATTGACTAATTGATTTTAGCGGCATGTCAACTGTTAAGGATTATTTTATGTCTCGAGGTTAGGGAATTGCGGTCATTATTCTCCATGCTTAGGTTTTTGTGTAGTTGTTTCTTAAATCTTTTTTTTTTTTTGCTCATGGTCCTATCGAATACGAAAAATTCTAAATTTGGCCCTTAGATGGGATATTAACAGATACTACCACTCCAGGTCAGTATAAACCAAGGAGTAATGAACAGATACTTCACACTACGCAGATCTCCAGAACATGAGACTCACCATCAGATACAGTTTAGTGTTATATCCAGGACATTCATTTTAGGAAGAGAATAGAAGTGTTTCACAGAAGCAGCAGTAGGGAAAAAAGACAGCGTATTCTAAGCCTCATCAACAGGGTTTGAAAGAAAGACAACTTGGAAAGATTTAATATTACGTTCCTCTCATTTATGAGCTTCATCAGATGATGTTTGGGAAAACATTTTCGTAAAGAATGCTGGAAAAACTAAACTGTCTACGTGGTTGTCATAGCAAATTATCAATACATGCACACACACACACACACACACACACACATATATATATATATATATATATATATATATATGTAATTTATTTCTATTTTAGGTTAATCTCTTACTTTAACCCTGGCAGGATGAAAAAAAAACAACAAATGATCCAACTTGTGAATAAACAAGTACACAAATTGATATTTGGGGGGAGGAATTCCATAAAAAAAGAAAAGACTAAAAACATATGAATTGTCTGAAAAATGTCAACCAATATCGTAATGTCCAGCCAAAAGAAAAAAACTCTGACAGATGGTTAGTTATACGAAAAAAGTTCTCGATATGTTGTAGAGCAAATATAGATATAAATACCAAATGGGTCAGAAGGAACCTACCACGGTTTAACCTATCTAGATTATCTGGATAAAAATGGTATATATATATATATATATATATATATATATATATATATATATGTATATATATATATAGTGTAACCCGGATATAAGAGAGTTGTCGGGACCGGAGAAGAAGTATGTTATATCCGGGTTTGGTCTATTTTATATACATTAACACATGCTCTGATCTGGGACCAGAGAAAGGCTCTCTTATATCCGGGTTTATTTTATATCCGGGTTATGCGGCCATTGAAATATTTTCTCTACTTCTTCCCGAGGGATCAGGACACCTACTGTAAGAAGACCTTGGAGAGGGTACTCTCACTACTGCAACTACCATTAGCTTACCACCATCTTGAAAATCAGCCAACACAAAAACTTTATACTCTTATTACAATTGTTTCAACCACAAATTGCCAACAGACACCCCTGCTACACCACATCCACTAACGCCCAAATTTCTCCTGAATTCCTGATCGTTAATTGTCCCAGTTAATTCAAAAATGAAAGCTACGTCTTGCTGAAGAAAATCACAAAGGCTTTTTTTTTATTAGCTTCCCACCCCCACTTCATTACTCTCACATCTTTTCTGTGTTCCCTCTCTTCATCTTCTCATTCAGTTTGTTCTCCTTTTTCTTTACGTACTCCTTTCATTCAATTTCACCTTATTTATCTCTCTCTCTCTCTCTCTCTCTCTCTCTCACCTCAGCAAAGTCAATCTCTCCTCTCTCTTCGTCTATATTTCCTTTTTCTCTTAAACGTTTTTCCCATTCACGTGTCAACATTGTTTTATTGTTCTCATATTTCTCTCTCTCTCTCCATAAAATTTCTCTTCGCTTATTTTCTCTTTTTTCGATTTTCTGCCTTTCTCTACCTTTACTTCCATTTAATCTTACCTGGTTTCTTATCCCCACCACCTCTCTCTTCTTTTCTTTCGAAGTAATTTTCTCTTTCAGTCTCCATCCATCAGTTCTTTTCTCCCTCCCACTTTAATTTCTTCCTTCTCTTCCTCTTTCCTCATTTCTTTTTCCTCCTTTTCCAGACACCAGTAATCTCCCCTTTTTTCTCTTCCTGCTTTCCCTCTCACACCCCCACTCTCTCTCTATCTCTCTGACTCTCTTTTTACTTCCTCTCACCAATTTCAGTCTCTTTTATTTTTCATTTAACCTCATTCTCTTTCTCTTTTCGTTTTCTTCTGCTTTTTCTTTATCGTTTTCATTCTCCAGTCAGCACCATTTATTTATTTATTTATTCATTTGTTTATTTATTTATTTACTTCCTTCCTCATCTTTCCTTCTCTCTCTCTCTCTCTCTCTCTCTCTCTCTCTCTCTCTCTCTTCTTTTTCCGTTTCTCTTACCAATTCCCCTCACTACTTTTTTTCTCTTTATGTTTCAGATAAAAAAAACTCTCTTCTCTTCCTACACCTCCTTTATTCTATGTCACCAGCCATAGTCTCTCTCTCTCTCTCTCTCTTTTTCTCTCTCTTTTTACTCTCCCTACTTGTTAATGCGTTAATTCTATTTCTTTTTCCTCTCTTTTAAGGTTATCTACTTATTTATATTCTCTTTCTCTCCCTTTTCTTCTTTCTTCCACTTTCGTCCATCCTTTGTTTGTTACTGACAAGCGGAATTATTTATGTCTAATTGCCCACATTGTTACGAGCGGCCATCTTTGAGAAATGTGTCAGGGTCGTTTTTGTAGAATAGAAGCCCGAAAGTCAAGCAGATGTCAGCGTCTATTTTCACTTTCATTTTCACTTGTTCTTCTTGTTGCTTCTGAAGGAGATTCCTCTTGTGGCTCCATTGCGCCACGTTTCGTTGCAGATATTCATTGGTTTAAATGTACTTTGTGCTTATAGCTTTGTGTCCGTGTTATTCTGGGTCACGCATGAGTCGTGCCCCACGACACTCCTCCAAACTTCCTCTTTCTGTTATTCCAACCGATGACCACTACAATAACCATTGTAATCTCTATTCTAATGATTAGACCCCTCGTAAACCTGTTGGGTTCATGTTGTATCAAGAGTCCATGATTATATTAATGCTTCTATCTTGGAAAGAATGAAGGATTCCAATTTGTATATAATCGTTAACAGCGGTCCAAGATGATAGAAATGTTTATATTTAAAAAGAAAAGAAGGATTCGACCTAGTATTTCATAACTGACGCTTTTATGAATTTCTTTAGTAAAATTATTTTTTATGTACTTCTATTATACAATCGTTTGTGATGCACTTCTATAGTAAAATCATTTCAGATTAATTTACTTAGTAAAATCTTTCATGCCATATTATTTTTATCAAAACCTTTCTCAATGCATTTCTATAATAATTAACGGTCTTGTTTGCTTTGTATGCTTTCATTAATTTCTGAATTCTGATATGCCTTTTCTTCCCCATTGTCAGCGCATCTATACTGTAAAATAATTGATCTGTGATACAAACTTGCAAAGTTCCTACATGACAATTTACATTACCTTATTCCTTTCCGAGAAATAAGGTAGTCTGCGTAAGCAATAGCAAGAAAAATCTAACAAAATCGGAGTTTTCGTTTTTCTTTTCTCAAAACATCGTAATATAATCGAAAAGTCCTTCTAGCATAAATATACTGCTAATTTGGAATTCAATCGATAATTTTTTTTGTTTTCCCCCTGACTTCACTGTTCCACCCCCGACACACTTTTTAAGAGATATTATTGATACAAGTCTTTCTTGTCGCTTGTTAGCATCCCAGAGTATTTTCAGTAAATCTTGCAGCTTCCTACCCCACCTCATTGTATAGAAAAATAGATTTTTAAAAATCCAATAGAAATAGCTTTCTTTTATTACATAAGTCCATTATTATTATTATTATACTAGTCCTTGTGAGAGTTTCTGTCCCAACTGATGGTTTTCCACCGGAGTCTAAGTGATAACATGTCTCTTCAATCCTCTGAGAATCTTTTCAGTATCCGAGCCGATTTAGTAGTACAATCGTCCAGAATGTCTCAGTTCTGTATCGAGGCGCCAATTTTCCCAGTTACTTTTGATGGCTTTTGGGGATCAAGTTCACCATCAACAATTGGTACCACCGACACATTTATATCTCAACTGTAGGTTATTCAATGCCAAATCTTTTATATATATATATATATATATATATATATATATATATATATATATATAGATATATATATATATATATATATAAACACTTCAATTTAAAAAAACAGTTTAGCATGAGTACACTGTTTCAATGTCAAAAATAGTTATATTTCAAATAATTCAGTTTTGTATAAGTACAGTTGTCTCTTTACCCACAGTTAAATGTAAAAACAGTTCTATTTCAAACAATTCTGGTTAGCATAAGTACACTGTCTAATTCTTTTTAACCCTTAGATAAGACCCAATTAGGAGCTACAACTCTGTGCCAGAGTGGACCTGGCTGCGATGGCAATAAAGAAGAACTCACGAGTTCAAATCCTGGACGAGACTGATTGCATTTCACATTGCACAATTACCCTTGGGAAAGGTATGAATCCAACTATTCTCCCTCCAGCTATGGGTAAATACTAGGGCAGACTTGGTTCTTTAGCCTTGGTGAGGCAACTAGTATAGGAGAATTCAAACCTGTTAAACTCCGCTTAAAAATTGACCTTGTATCATATCCTGCCCGAGTGGAGGGGTTGGGTAAATATGCTCCAGCATTACAGAAACTTCACCATCAAATTGTTTAGTGTCATATACAGGACACTCGTTGGGAGAGTCTTACCCCTCTGCAGAGTTGCAGTCGGTGTATTCTACAGCCCCAGCCGACTGGGCCTCTCAGTATTCAAATTACAAAACTGTTGTGATTTCAATACTTCACATGATCTCCAGATTATTCGGAAGTATTCAACATACTCCAGCTATGATCAGTATCCTCATCACCTTCATGTCACATATTTTTTTAGTTTTCTAGCAAGGTTATAGTTTCAGCTATTTACAATTACATTTATTTTCCTGTTCTTTTAAGGAATCAATTTCTAATTCATTTTACGCCTAGCACTTTAGCTGGGCTGTCTGGCATTCGTGCCTTATGGGGTATCCTTGACAAGCTTTGCACAGCACTAGACCAACTGGTCTAGTTTAAGCTATGAGCAAGTATACGTGTCGGACTCACATTGTACTAGTGAATCCAAGTCCCTGCAGGGTCATCTGGCTCACATTGCACTAAGTGAGCCGATGATCAATATTGTCAAGCAGGGCAGGAGTCTTGGCTTGTGTCTGACCTCCTCCTTTCGTTAAACCCCCACTATAAAAAGGACCATCATCATTGCCTCCCACCAGGCAGGATTTGACACAAGGACCTTTTTGTTGTCTGTGAGCTCTTTTTTTGTTGCATACAATTTTATGATATAAACAAAAAAAATGTAAAGAAAAATACAAGAAGTTAAAAGAAAAAAACTGAGGAAGAGAGTAAACAATTAAAAAGGAGGAGGAGGAGGAGAAGTTGGAAGGAGTAAGAGAAGTTGGAAGGAGGAAGAGATGTTGTGTACAATGTACACAATTCTAGAGTTGGGCGGTTTGGCAATTTATGTTTCAGTATCAGTTTCGGTTTTTTCCTTGATACTGCGGTTTTCGATTCAGTTTTTAAGTTTTTAATTTAGCATCTTCGTTTTCTAAGAAAGTCATTCATTTTCTTGTGTAATGTTTGCATTTCCAGCGGATATCTGATTTTGATTGAGATTGACAAATTTGCAAGTTTGTCCGGTCAATTTGCAATTTCTTGTGCATTTCTGGTCCAATCTTAAGAATATTTATATGACAGGAAAGAAAATAGAATAATCTTTCTTAATAAAATAAAATCGAACATTAAGGTGAAACTAGCAACTATTTTTTTAAAAATTCCTACTCGCTATTTTATTGTTTGTTTAATTTTACCACAAAATGTATTTTTGAAAACTGAAACAAATAGATTTCAGACATTATGTCGTATTTCCCCTTTTTCCCTATTTGAAAAACATTTTATGATATGAAAGATTTCCAAGTGTCATATCAATCCTATTTTCTTTACTTTTTTTTCCCCATCTTCATTTCTTTAATACACAAATAAATTTAAGATTTATTTCCTAAAAATGCATTGCCCAGTCGGCTGGGGCTGTAGAATACACCGACTGCACCTCTGCAGAGGGGTAAGACCCCCCCAATAAGTGTCCTGATTATAAGTGTCCTGACGGTGAGGTCCCAGTAATGCTGGAGCTTTGGGGAATGCGGATCACCCCTTCATTGCCATCGCTCCCAGGTCCACTCTGGCCCGGAGTGGTAGCACCTGATAAGGCCCTCTCTATGGGTTAAATAGAACTAACAGCATACTTATGCTCAACTGAATTGTTTGATTAAACTGAATAGCTTGAAATAGAAATGTTTTTGACTATTAAACCGTACTTACATTTAAACTGTGTGCTTGTGCTAAACTGAATTATTTGAAATAGAACTGTTTTTTGACATTGAAACTGTATTTACACTAAACTCAATTGTTTAACATAGAACTGTTTTGACATTTAACTGTGTGTCAACAAAATCTGTATTTATACTAAACTGAATGAGATGAATTAGATCTGCTTGACTAAACTGAATAGCTGGGAATAGAAATGTTTTTCACAATTAAACTGTACTTACATTTAAACTGCTAAATTATTTAAACTGTTAAATTATGCTAAACTGAACTGTTTGAAATAGAACTGTTTTTGACATTGAAACTGTACTTACACTAAACTAAATTGTTATATATAATTGCTTGAATATACTGAATAGTTTGAAATAGAAATGTTTTGATATGCCATAAAATCCAACTAACCAACCAACCAACCAATCTAAAATTGATCAATGTTTTTATCATATATTCTTCAATTTTCTCCCTCTTTTAATAGAATAAATGTTGATAAAATCTAATTTTATTAAAATCTGAACGTCTTTTTCAACACAGTTTCTTTGGATATAACACTAAACTGAATGATTTTGGTTTCGTAAAAAAATTCGATGCGGTTTCACGGTGTGAAAATGAAACCAGAAAAAAGTTGTTCTTTCGGTTAAACCGCCCATCTCAATACAATTCCCAAACATCAAGGCATTAAATAACCCCAGACGGATCGATATGCCCTTAAAATCGATCACTTAATCTCTTTCTTTCTTTCTTTCTTTCTCTTTCACACACACACACACAAACAAGTGCGCGTACACACACTCATTTTCTTTGTTCCTCTGATTTTCTTTGCTTTTCCTTTTCTTTTTCACTTTGATGCATTTTTTTTAAATGAGTCAACTCTTTCCCAACAACATCTCCTCCTCCTTCCTACTTCTCCTACTTTTCCAACTTCTCCTCCTCCTTCCTACTTCTCCTTCTCCTTCCAACATCTCCTCCTCCTTCCTACTTCTTCTCCTTCCAACATCTCCTCCTCCTTCCTACGTCTCCTACTCCTTCCAACTTCTCCTCCTTCCTACTTCTCCTACTCCTTCCAACATCTCCACCTCCTTCCAACATCTCTTACTCCTTCCGACTTCTCCTCCTCCTCCTCCTTTAAATTGTTTACTCTCTTCCTCAGTTTTTTCTTTTAACTTCTCTCGAATTTTTCTTTAAAAACTTTTTTTTTCTTCATCCATTTTAGGATAAAAAAAATCAGTTTGTATTTTCCTTCATTCCAATATTTTTAAAAAATTCTCCAAAATTCCAGCAATTTTTATTCTTTTGTTTCTCCACCCCCGCAAAAATAAATAAATAAATCACCGTTTTATTGGAATGTTGAAGCAAATATGCAGGACTGAAGAGGAAGAAAAGGGCGCGAAACTTGACTGAAAAAGTTTAATAAGAATACCCAAGCGCATGCGCATTATCACTTTCGATCTCACTGCATATCATTGATATTTGATAAGAAAAGCCTCTGAAAGAGTATAATTTCGTGTTGTTGTTTTTTTCCTCATTGTTTTTAATCCCTGTTTCAATAATACCATTCAATGAAAAAGTCTTTTGAGAATATGACGGTAAAAAGTTCGTGATACTCAATACTACTCTGATTTCCGCTAGGTTACCTACCCTGCCTCGGCTGAGCCGTCTGGCTTTCGTGCCAGATGGAGTATCGAAATCAATGGCATATTCGAGGCCGAAAGGCTCCCAGTTTCAGCTGGACTACCTTCGGATGGGCGAGCTGCAACATTGACACCTTTGTCCCCTATGTCTAGCACTAGAACTTGCTTTCTAGTTCAAACTATAACCCAGCATCCGTGCCCGGACCCAGATTTGGGTTCGTGAAACTGCTTGGCTCATAAGACCTACATTGCACTTAGTGGGTCAATGAACAGCACAGACCAGTAGGGTTCGGGCCTCGGCTCGTGCCTGACCTTCACCTCCCCTAAATCCCCACTATAATCAGCCTTCGGGTAATTGATCTTGCGTCAAGTCCTGTCTGGTGGGAGGCAGCGACAAATAACATACTTTATAACGATAGTTTAGACGAATTTAGCGGCGCTTGGTGACTGTAAGTTTTTTCGCTTACAGGTGCTTTGTCTGATGATCGCATAATTGAGAAACTGATTGTTACCAACTGCCGTAGACTGTATCTAAGCAATTCAAACTTAGATCTATCTATGCTCTTTCACCGGTATTTAGTAACCTTTACTTATAAACATAGCAAATTCTATATATATATATATATAGTTTGCTATATTTGTGATTTACATATATGTGAGAATAGTGTTGACACAGTTAAAGACGCTTGGTGACTGTCAGTTACTCTAACGAGATAAAAAGAGATTTAATTCAGTTTTCCTTCTCCGAATCCAGAGTAGAGTACCGGTTGCGTTACGGCAAATGAGCTGGATTATGATATCGTAGTAAGCGAGTTGATACAATAGTCGCGCTATCACATTCACCTTTGGACCAATGCCCTTGAGAAATGTATGAACCCTCTTATCCTCCCAGCTGTATGTTGAATAATACCACTGTTGCTTATCTACAGGGAAAGTTTTGGCATTAAATAACCTGCAAAGGTTGATGTGCCGTTAAATCAAAGAAACCAAACCATCCCAGACTTGTATCCCTACCAAGGTTAAAGAGCCCAGTTTGTCCTACTAATTACTCATAGCTGAAAAGATAAAAAAAAAACGGATCCATAATCTTAATTTTATCTGAACGAGATGATGGAGATGCCCGTGGTGTGAGGGTTATCGTCGTAGGAAATGGACACGGTGGCACGAGTTCAAGTCCTGGACGAGGCTAATTGCATTTCACATAGCACTAATACCCTTGGGAAAGGTATGAATCCAATTATTCTCCTTCCAGCTATCGGTAAATAGTAGGGCGGACTGAGTTCTTCAGCCTTGGTGAGGCAACTAGTCTAGGAGAAGGAAAACTCTGAATTTAAACTCCGCTTAAAAATTGACCTTGAGTCACATCCTGCCCAAGCGGAGGGGTTGATAAATATGGATCCATAATTTTCATTATATCGTTAGCGCGTCGTAAAATGCAAACAGCATCGCCGCGGAATGCGTACGTGTATGAGTGTGTGTCTGTTTATACGGTTGTGTATGTGTGTGTGCGCGCATGCGCATGTGTGTGTGCGTATAATGTACTGTGTGAACTTCTGTGCATTGTATTGTCTTCTTTCTCATTGTATTTTCCCACTCACTTTTTCTTTTATTTTTCTTCTTTTCTCACTTCATCATTAAACCTAGAAACGTCACCAAGATGGTGATCATTCTAAGTATAAAATTTTATCAGAACGAGATAACTGATTTCCAATAGCCCACCCTACCCTTCATCTAAACCCCCGCTCCTGAAACTCAGTTAAAAAAATATTTTAAATTCTATTCTTGTATATGACGATCCCTTCTTTCTTTCTTTCTTTCTTTCTTATTCTTATAATCTCTAAAGCCCTTTTGTGCAGGTCATTTCGGCGGGAAAGTGAATGGGGAGAAAATAATGATAAGAAGATCACAGATTGTTTTCTATAATTCTTTTTTTTTTTTCAATTTTTTTTTTTCAATTTTTACTTTATTTTCGATTTTGTTTTATTTCCTTGACATTTTCCAGAGACCCTAGAAACACTATGTCATAGGAACCTTCATTTTCCAACCACTCCTAACCTTCTATTTTTTTTTTCAACCCAAAATAAATACAGAGTATATACAAATGAAAACAATCGCCTCTGAAGATTTGAACGTAGGCGAGCAAAGATATGAAACGTTATAAACCGAGTTGGATGCATGAATGAAAAATACTCTCGCAATTTAAGTCAATATCCACTTACATAAAAAGAAAAAAAAAACAAAAAAAAAAAACAATGGTAAACATCTGCGCATGTTCAGTATGGCTTTATCTTGCATTCAGATGTTTGCAGAAATGTTTATAACAGACACACGGACACTTCCCTCTACATAATACGGCAAACTTTTTCAGGGTTATGATTTTTCAAAGAGTAAATAATCCCAAGGTCTCAGAACAAGAGAATAAAAGGGCTTTGGTGCCACAAGAAGATCATTTTGGCCCAAAACCCATTCACAGAATTTGATAGCATATTGCTGCTTGATATTCTTGGGTTCTACTTAACCAAACATAACAATCCAAGATTACTCAGCTGAAGTTGAAATCCGAACGGCCAACATGGACTGCATGTTTTCATAGGTGTCCAAGGTCAATATTTATCGGTGATTTTCAATCAATATTGCCACTCAGAAAAAAGAAAAAAATTATCTCATTACATTTAAGAAATAGCTCGTACTTATATATATATATGTATATATATATATATATATATGTGTGTGTGTGTGTGTATGAAAAACTGGAAATTAATCCCAGAGTAAACATTTTCATATATATATGTATGCGTGGGTGGGTGTGCGTCCAACAAGCATAGCCGTTGTGTCATGGTTATCGTCGTAGGAAATGGACACGATGACGCAAGTTCAAATTCTGGACGAGGCTGTTAGTATTTAACCCTTGAGAAAGATATTTATGCGACTAGTCTCTCGTCTAGTCATGAGTAAATTCTAGAGCAAGCTTTGCTAATTAAAACCTTGGTATGGCAACTGATCTGATTTCAAACCTGTTAAACTTCGTTTAAGAACTGACCTTTTGTCACACCCTGCACGCGCAGAAGGGTTGGAGGTGTATATATATATATATATATATATATATTGATTCAAAAAGGGTCGACAAGTATTTTTGATTTAAAAGTTAACTTTTTAAAAAAAAATTATCATTTATTGGCGATATTTGGTAGACTGGGGCATATATAATAGAGCAGCCAATAACAACATAAAATTATTGAAGGCCTATGAAATGACAAGATGTGTACACATACAATAGATGCGCCTACCGCTTGAATACACAGATGTATATATAATCGCGGTTAAAAAGAGTACGCACATGAATGGATGCATATATGTCACACACACACACACACATACATATATATGTGTGTGTGTGTGTGTGTGTATCTGTGTTTGTGTGTATGCGCGCCCTCCTGCGTGTGTGTTTCCCACACTCTCACTAATTTTCATACGCGAGAACAAGTTCCTTCCAACGAAAACCGATTAAAATTCTGAAAGATCAAATTTGATTGACTCCAAAATCTGCACATTCACGTCTTGTCTCATAATCTCTTGTCAGAAATGAATTTTACGGACTTCGGAGATTTTCTGCCGTCGATTTTTATTCACAATATAAAAAAAAATGTTTTATATCTTTTTTCTATTTATTCTTAATTCATTTATTTTTATCGGCCTCCCCAGGAATTCCTTTTCTAGGTTTCAAAATTGGTTCTTATCTTCTCAAACATTCCCACAATCTCTCTCTCTCTCTCTCTGTCTTTCTCTCTGCTCTCTGTCTGTCGCTCTCTCTTCTTTACTCCTGCTTCCCTGCCAGTTTTTCTCACCCAATCTGAGTAAAATTCCCTCTTACTTCCATTGTCTCTCTCATCTTAATTCGTTTCTCCTCTTTTTTTTCTTGTTTAATTTCTCCTTCGTCAATTCTCTATTCTTCTATCCCGTTTCCAATTGCTTCTCTTCTCTCACCTTCCCTCTTTAAACTTTGTCTATTCTCCCTCTTAATCTCTCTGATATCCTCTCCTCATTTTCACCAGGTATCACTTTCTCTGCCTTTCTCCCTTCTCTTTCTCTCTCTTTCCCCCCCTCTCTCTCTTTTCTTTATACGATCTTTTTGTTACCTTTTTCTTTTTTATACTTTCTCTATTTTTCCTTGCCTTTTCTGATTTTTTCATAGTGTCCATCTTTCTACCTTTCTCATTTTTTTACTTCTTCGCTTGTAATCCCCCCTCACACTCTCTCTCTCTCTCTCTCTCTCTCTTTCTCTCTCACACACATACACACACACAGACACACACACGCACACTTGTATTATTTGTTCTGATGAGCAGATACACTGACACTTTCTCTACGTATTACCTTTATTGCAACGTTCGCAGCATGTCAAACTTCAGGTGATTCAAGATTTCATATTTAATTGTGAGCGCAGCAAGAACTAATTAGATGCATACAATAAATACTTTATACCAGTCAATACATTGTTTATTAAAATATGAAGGGGAAAGCTAAAGTCACACTGAAGAATCTCTCGTTGAATGTAGATAGATAGATAGATTGTTTCACGACATGTCAACCAATTGAGGATTATTTTATGCCTAGTCGTTTGGGATTTGCGTACATTTATATTTCGTTGATTTTAATGGCATACCAAATTTTATGGGTTATTTAGAGCCTAAGCCATTCTTGTAGAAGAACAGTAGTGAGACTACTTAACTCATAGATAGGGGATAAGGAGATTCGTGCTTTTATCATGGTATTCTGAAAATGAACGCAATGGCATGACTGTAGTTAGAACTCACTGACCAGGTTGTCACAGTGTAGCTCGTTTACTACAACACCACAACATCCCACCCCAGACTTTTTGAGTTTTCTTAAATTTTTTGCTCATGATATCAAGTATTACTATTTAATACAAAAACTTTTCAAAGTGATTTTATTGATCCATAGATGGTACCCTAACAGGTACTACAACACTTGGTTGTAGTGGACCTGGGAGTAATGCCGATGAAGGACTCCTCCGAACTATCCCGAGTTTTGAAACTGAAGTCTCACCACCAGAGACAGTTTAGTGTTCTTTCCGGAATACTCTGTGCGCGTGTGTGTTTGTTAGAGTGATTGTTTTAGAGGAACGAAAACTGAAATCAAATTGGATGGCCAGCAGAAATTCGATTCAAAATTGCTTTGGGGGGACCATTTTTGAAAAAATACGACTTAAATTTCTTTAACACTGAGCTATATATATATATAGTTTACTATATTTAAAACTCTTTTTTAATTTGTCTAGTAGTTTCAGAAGTTTAAGAGTTCTCTGAATTTAATAGACTAGTTCACCTACCGAGGAAGCAGTGTCTCATCAACCGAGAATGACATCAATACGCCACTAGCAAAGGCATGAACAGCCATCGATAGTCTATCGGTCATATGGAAGTCAGACCTGACCGATAAAATAAAACGCAGTTTTTCCAAGCAGCGGTTGTATCGATACTGCCGTATGGATACACTATAAGGATGCTAACCAAACTTATGGAGAAAAAGGGCTATGGCAATTACACAAAAATGCTGCGAGCAATATTAAACAAGTACTGCAGGCAGCATCCCACAAAGCAGCAGCTGTACGGCCACTTACCACCCATCACGAAATCTATCCAAGTTAGACGAACCAGACATGCGAGACACTGATAGAGAAGTAGGAATGAGCTCATAAATGGTGTACTCTAATGGATCCCTTCACATGGACGAGCAAAGGCAGAACGACCAGCTAGAACCTTCACACAACAGCTCAATGCCGATACAGAATGTAGCCTTGAAAACCAACCGGGAGCGATGGACGGCAGAGAAGGGTGGCGGGAGAGGGTCTGTGAGATCCGTGCTGGTGGTGCGACATGATAATGAGGATTGACTCGCAGGGTCTCTTTTCAATAGCTACAACACCGAGGTGTAGGGGAAGGGCGCTACTCTATTCCCTGGATCGATTAAATTTACCCTTGATCCGTACTGAGTGTTAAACAAGGCAGTACCAAGTACCATTTTTGAATCTTTAGTATTACTCGAACTGGGAATGAACTTTGATCTCGTGGACCATTGGCGAACACTTTCTCTACTCATTAGGCCAATGGTTAGAGTTACAAATAAAGTGTTTAATATCATTGATAGAGAGTATAGATACATCGAAGAACTAAAAGTTGTTAAATAACAACGTTGAGTCAATATATATATATATATATATATATATATATATATATATATATAATTCATAGAATTCAGACTGACCCCAGGGTTTCATGGAGCTTTTTTGCAAAACAACGATCATCAGACAGTTAAGAAAATGAAATGAATCGAAAATCGAAAAATTACATTAAAAAAACCGTTGAGATTTTATATGATTCTTTGCGTGTGGCTGTAAGAGTGTGAGTGTGTGTGTGTGTGTGTGTGTGTGCGTGTTTATATGCATGCGTGGGTTCCATGAATTAAATATATATATCTAATATATATTTATTTATTATTATCATTATATAATAGTTCTCTCCTAGATATTGAGCACTCTCCATATTATATTGCTCTTGGTTCGACACAAAACCCACCAAGTGATTTAGTGACAACCAACACTGTTATAATATATATGTGTGTGTGTGTGTGTGTGTGTGTGTGTCTTTGTGTAATCTTAGTATAAGCTGGATTTTTTTATACGTATTTTATTTTATTTCCGGTTTTACACATTTAATTGTTCTCTTTAATTTTTTGCAGGTAAGTCTTGCGATTAAGAGATGCTGACGAAGACATTTCGGTATGCCAAAACAATTCTTTTAATTTATTTTCCTTATAAGCACTGTTTTCTCTGACGCATTCTCTAACTTTCTTGTTCTTAACGTTTGCTGGCTTATTCTGTCTGTTTTCATTTTTGCCTGTTTTATCTTCATCATTTTAGTTTATTTAGCCCGCCATCATGTCTGTTAGCTCGAAATCTTGGCACTCTGACTCAGATTAAATAAAGAAGGAAGAAAGTTATTGAGTGGATAAATCCAAACAGATGTCGGGAACACAACAAAATTTTGCGAAGGACAGTTGAAAAGGATTTTGTATCTACGAAAGTGTAGAAATGAAAGAACCAAGATAAGAAAGGAAGAAAGATAGTTCTAAGGGAGATAGGAAGAGAGAGAGAGGGGGGATAGAGATAGAGAGAGGAACTAACAAACGCGAAATACATAGATTGATCGATGCGGATAAAAAAGAAAGAGTAAAAAAAAAAGAGATAGATAGATAGATAGATAGATAGATATGAAATAAGGACATTGAGAGGAAGGGAATAAGAAGACTTCTTAAAGCATCGCAAGAGAAAGATAGACTAATTGTGACGAATGAATCCCCAAAATAAAGAATCTGTAAGAAACAAGATAGAAGTGAGAAAATTGAGTTAAAATAATGCATGTAGAGAAGAACAGCAGACATAAACAAGTGCCGAAAGACGAAATAAAGGAAAGATATTCAAGAATTAGAAAAACGTTGGGAAACAGACAAGGGAACAAAAGCATAGAACCAAAATAACTGAAAGCTAAAATTCATAGATAAAAAAATAAAAGAAATCGAAATAAAAAATAAACAAAAACTCCCTAAGGAAGAAAGAAACATTAAAAATTAATGAAAACACAAAGACGTCGAAGCATGAAGAAAAAAACAATAAAAAATAGGCCAAAAAGTTAAAAAAAAAAACTGATTAAATATGAAAAGAAAAGGGTGAAAAATATAAATATGTTAGAAGGAATTATGTTCAACGAAAAGGAATATATAAAATCCAATGTTTTAATTGAATTTTTCAACTATGTCAATATAAATCCCATCTGGAAAACGAACACTACGGGGGAGAGGGAAGAGGCATATTTCTTTGATCAAATAATAAACAGTTCTTTTTAAAAGTCAACCATAAGCAGAACAAACTACAACAATACAGTCTATAACAATGGTTAAGGCAAGAACAGAAATAAAAAAATTAAATAAGATAAAAACCGCTCTCGGAAAATATGTCGGGAAATTGTCTTCAACAATTCCTTTTGTTATTGTTCATAAATGGAATGAATTGGATTGAAATCGCCCTTAAAAGAAAGCAGATGAAGCGAATGACATTACAAGAAATGAGGGGGAAAAATGGTCGGGATATTCCACAGGCGAAGATTTCTCATGTATGTGTTTGTGCTTTTCTGTATCTATGAGTGGCGTTCGCCATTTTTCTTTCTTGTAGAGATGGGATGAAGGGTAAGAAGAGGCTGAGTTTTGAGTTGAATACAGGTCAGGAGATACATATATATATATATATATATATATATATATATATATATATATATATATATATATATATATATATATAAAGTATTATTCGGTCCAGTTAAACTGGAGTTGAGAGTAATTCCATCAGGACAACAAAAAAAAAACATTCACCAGTGAAGATTTAGATTTTTTTGGTAAAGAGCTCAATGTAACGGACATTACAGAGCAATAATTTCTTTAAGAAAAAACAAAAACCGGTCACATTTAAAAAAAACCTGTGTCTATTATGAATTATTTTATCCTTAAGATATGAAGAAGTCCTGTTATTTTTTTGTGTGTTTTTGATTTATATTAAAACCCATAACAGGATGGAAATAAATTTATAATCCTAATATGACCGGTTTTTGTTTTTTCTTAAAGAAATATTCGTATATATATATATATATGTGTGTGTGTGTGTGTGTGTGTGAGTGTGTGTGTGTGTGTGATGAACGACTTTTTAGAACCAATATTTCACTTCAAAATCAAGGGGTCGTTCATTAGAGGTGTGTTTTTGAAGCGTCGAAGCTGACCTTGTTTCTAGGCCAAACATTGGCATAACTTCGATACAAAGTATTCCTGTATACCCTCTACCTCAGTAACTGAGTTTTGAGGCGATGTGTGATTATGCTTATGAAAGAAGAAGCAATTCCTCCTAAGAATATTTAATCAATTACTTATGTAATGATAATATTATATAATGTAATGTTTTTTTGAATTAATGTTAGGTGTTTATATATTAGGAAAATTCAAGGAAGCACGGTAGGGTACATCAAGATTTTCGATCTGTGGTCGACTGGAATGATTAAATCATTGATGACATTTTTTCTTCTTGTTAATTAAAACTTGGTCTGGTCTTCTGGCCGGGATTGGGTGGTCCATTCGTCTGTCAAACTCACAACTAATTTAATTCACTTCGTTTTCTTGGACTGATTCTGGTGTGTGCATATATTATTTCTCAGTATAGTCAAATATTAACCTCTTGCATTGTTCCCAGTGGATTAATTTTCACCCCAGGTCGTACCTCGTCTTATATTACTTTTGAACAAATTTTCTTAATTTGCTCAAAATATGATAAATCTTTCATAAATTCATCTCCTTTAAAAACTGCATTTACAGTTGCTGCTGTTATTATTTCTTTTCTGAGTTTCTCACTCTAGCGTTAGCTGACGGGTTTTCACTGGAGTAGGTGTGACAATGGTTAAAGCGTGGTGTAATGGTTAAAGCGATGGACTGCGAAATCGTTACGCGCGAGTTCGAACTCCAGTCGTGCTATTACGTTCACTTTCGGACAAATACCCTTGGGAAAGGTATGAACACCCTTATCCTCCCAGCTATGGGTTAAATACCACCACCACTGTTCTTCTAGAAGGATGTCTTTGGCATTAAATAACCCACGAAGGTTGATATGCCATTAAAACAAAGAAACCAAACCAAACTAAACCAAATAATGATGTAGTTTGGATGGTCTCCACTTGTCTTCTTATGCGCAAGTCCTCCTGTCTCTGGACCAAAACTTTGGTGACAGTACCGTGAGCACCAATTCGTACCACCGTCACTTTTATTATTATTATTGTTATTATGATTAGATTTTCAGTTTTACTTTCTTTCACTTTTTAACAATCTTTCTCTGTGTCTTTATAAAAAAAAAAAAAAAAAAAAAAAAAACTCGGCTGAAAAAAGGTAGAGATTATATGTGTTCTATGTAGTGATGTTTTTTGCAGTCTATTTTGGGTGATATTTTTTCAGACACTGAGATGTGCAGTTCCGCAAAGCGCATTCTTTATATTTCATATTCGTCAAGACCTCCAGATATCTTGTTAATATTTTTATCTATCCGTTTCTTTATCATACCCAGGGCTCCCACTCTTACTGACATGATATTTCTATTTTCTGATCTTTGTATTTACTTATTCAATTATATTCTTTGACTGATGTTAATTAAAAGGCATGTTTTTTTCTATTATTATTATTATTATTATTATTATTATTATTATTATTTACCCATTAGAGTTTTTCACATCAGCATGAGCTGAGGGTCTTTCACTGGAGTTTGAGTGACAGCAAGTCTCCTCAAGTCTCCAGGACACTTCTCAGTATTCTGGCCGTTCTGAATAGTGCCGTACACTCGCCCTCCAACTTCCAAGACCTCCTGTCCCTTTGATAGTCCTTTAGTTACTGTACCAAAAGGACCAATCACAATTGGTATAATTGTCACCTTCATGTTCCATAGTTTTTTCAATTCCCTCGCAAGGTCGAGATACTTATCCCTCTTTTCACATTCTTTCCGTTTTATTCTGTAGTCAGCCGAGACAGCAAAGTCGACAATTTTGAAGTACTTATCTTTCTTTTCACATTATTATGATTACTATTTACTCCTTTAGAGTTTTTAACATCTGTTTTAGCTGATGGTTTTTCACTGGAGTTTGAGTGACAGCAAGTCTCCTCAAGTCTCCAGGACTCTCATCTATATTCTGGCCGTTCTCAATAATGCTGTCATTTAGATAGTCTCAACCCGTCCGCCAACTTCCAAGTCCTCCAGGTCTTTTAATAATCCTTTAGTCATTGTGCCTCACGTACCACTCACAATTGGCACAATCGTTACTTTCATGTTCCACAGCTTTTCTCTAGCAAGGTCGAGGTACTTATCCTTCTTTTCACATTCTTTCAGTTTTATTCTGTGGTCAGCCGGGATGCAAAATCGACAATTTTGCAAATGCTCTTTTTTTTTTTGTTGCTGATTATTATAAGGTCTCGTTTTTTGGCCGTGATTAGGTGATCCATAGGTGTGTCAAAGTCCCATAGGAGTTTATGTGTGTCATTTTCCAGGACAGGTGCCGGGCATATACCATTTGTTGGTATGGTCAAATTTAAACTTCTTCATTATTATTATTATTATTATTATTGTTATTATCTCGATTCTCTTTTTCTGTTAAAAATATACATTAACGATGCACATACACATATACACACACTCAAATATATATGTATATATATATATATATATATATATATATTGACAAATCATAATGCCAGAATTAATTCTTTTTCACATTAATTAATTATAATTAATAATGATTTATAAACGCAATTCTGTTTTTTTTTTAATTCTTTTTTCCCCAATTTTATTGTGGATATTATTTTTATTCGATCTACTTCTCTCTCTTTCTGTTGCGTTCGATTATTCACTCTTATTTTTAGTATTTTTTGGTTCTTTTTCTTTCGTTTATCTCCTTCTTCATAAACATACAAAATCATTTTTCATCTTCCTTCGTAATTTTCTTTCAAATTTTCATCTTTGATTATCGTTTTCCAGTCGTGACATTTTCTTCCTTCTCTGCCTCCTTCCTTTCTTTCTTCTTTCCTTCTTTATTCACTATTTTTTTCTCTGACTTAACCTGCTTATTGTTTTTGTTTTTCTTTCTTTCTTTCTTTCTTTCTTTTTTACATCTTCTTCTTGCCTTACAATATACATTTCCCTCTTCGTTTCTTAATAAAATAAGAAAAGAAAGAGTTTTCTTTTGACCTCATTCATTCATTTCTTGCAGTCTTTCTTAATATATCAATTCCTTCTTTCTTTCTTTCTTTCTTTCTTTTTTCTTTTTTTTTTCTTTCTTTCTTTCTTTCTTTCTGTCCTTCTTTCTTTCTTTCTTTCTTTCTTTCTTTCAGTTTATTTGTTTATTTATTTACATATTTTTCCTTTCTTCTTTCATAAATTCATTCCTTTCTTCGATTCTGAATGAAAAACAATATAAAAATAATTCTTCTTTTTTCTTTTTTATTTCATTCATCATATCACAGTTTTTTTGATCTTCCGTAAATTTATTCATTCATACACTCCCTTTTTCCTTCTGTTTATTTCTATATTTTTCCTTTTTTTTATGTCATTCCTTTCTTTCATGTTTTCACTGACTCTTTTTGTTATTTATTTATATTCTTCCCGCCATTTTACATATATTCATTCGTCTCTTAGTTCCTAAATGAAATAAAGATTCATCATTTTTCTTCACTCCTTCATTTATTCATTTTTTCCTTTGTTTCCATCTTTCCTAAATTTATCCATTCATTCATTCTCTCGTTCCTTCAGTTTATTTTAGTTTTTATTTTATTCTATTTTACATAATTCCTTTCTTTTCTTCTCTCTGTTTTTCTTTCATTCTCTCTGTTTTTTATTTCTTTCTTTCTGTTTTTCTTTCCTTCCCTCAGTTTGTTTTTACCTTCTTTCTGTTTTTCTTTCCTTCTTTCTGTTTTTCTTTCTTTCTCTCAGTTTTTCTTTCCTTCTTTCTGTTTTTCTTTCCTTCTCTCTGCTTTTCTTTCCTTCTCTCTGTGTTTCTTTCTTTCTCTGTTTTTCTTCTCTTTTCTCAGTTTTTCTTTCCTTCTTTCAGTTTTTCTTCCCTTCACTCTGTTTTTCTTCCCTTCACTCTGTTTTTCTTTCCTTCTATCTGTTTTTCTTTCCTTCAACGTTTTTTTTCTTTCATTTGTCTTTCTACTTTTCTTTTTCTTTTCTTCATCTTCTTCTTTCTACTCCCACCTTTCTATTTTCCTTCCTTCTTTCCTTTCTTTCTTCATCTGTTTTTTCGCGAATTGTCTGGGTTTTTTTTTTCTTTCTATGCATGTTCAGTTCTTTTGCCTCTTTTCATGGAAAAGACGTCAGTCGCGTTAAAATTACAAAAGACAACTGACAGAAAAATGTCTTGAAAACCTATACAAATAGCATACAAATTAGAAAAGCTTTCTTTCTTTCATCATTTTTTTGTTGTTGCTTTTAAACGTCAAAGAAAAGAATAAAATTAAGCAAAAAAAAAAAAAAGAAAAAAAAAAATCAATAGAATTTGACGATTTCAGAATATCAAAAGAAAATTAAATAAAACATAAGACGAAACAAAGACAATTATCAATTCATTCCAAGACAATTTTAAAAAATTTTCGTTTATTGAAAATTTTTTGATATTCTATTTAATATTTGTAAAATTTAAAAAAGATGCGAAAATTTAGGGCAAATCAACTAAAAATGAAAGTTTTCTTTAGTTTCATTATTATCATTATTATTATTATTATTATTATTATTATTATTATTATTATTACAATATCTCTCAATGTTTTTCTTTTCTTATTTTTTTGTTTCAAATATAAATTGGCCTTCAAATATTGCTCCTGGTAATCAATGTCATTTTTGTTTCGTTAGTATTTTTTTCTTTAAAAATCTATATTTCATTAAGTCATCCCTGTTCATCTTTTTCTCACATATTTTTCTTATCTGTCCATCCATACATGCAACCAGTCGACCGTTGTATAATCCATAATGTCAATAAGTCTAAAAGAAAAGATTTGTGAAGAAAGAAACTAACTGAAAAGAAAAATGAAAACCAGTGCTGAATTTTAATTATAGATTTCGGAATAGCTGTCGGATGGCAACGATTTATTCTGATCTCAGATTTGCTTTTTCCCTTTCCCACCAACTTCTTCTTCTTCTTCTTCTTCTTCTTCTTCTTCTTCTTCTTCTTCTTCTTTTGATATTGCTCTTCCTCCTCTTATTTTTCTCTTCCTCTCCCTCTTCTTCTCTTTCTACCACTGCATCCCTTTCTTCTTCTTCTTCTTCTTTTTCTTCTTCTTCTTCTTCTTTTGATACTGCTCTTCCTCCTCTTATTTTTCTCTTCCTCTCCCTCTTCTTTTCTTTCTACCATTGCATCCCTTTCTTCTTCTTCTTCTTCTTCTTCTTCTTCTTCTTCTTCTTCTTCTTCTTCTTCTTCTTCTTCTTCTTCTTCTTCTTCTTTACTTCAATCTCTTCACTCTCCTCTCTATCTTTCACCCCCATCCTTCATATTTTCTTTCTTTTTTCTTTTCTTTTTTTTTCTTCCTTCCTTCTTTTAACTTTTAAGTCTATTTTGGGTTGTTTTAACTTTTTCTTTCCGATTTCAGTAAGGACATTTGTTCTTTATCGAAAATTTTCAATTTTCACTCATCTTTCCTAATTCCTTCTTTGTTAGTTTATTCCTTTCTTTCATTCTTTCTACTTATTATCTTTAAATTCTACTGCCTCCTTCTCACCCTTATTCGATCTGTTGTCCTTCTTTCTTCTCGGCTGTTTAAGCGTTTTCTTTATCTTCTTCTTTCTCGGCTGCTGAAATTTTTTCTTCCTTTTTAATATAACCTGCTTTGCTTTATTTAAATCTTATCATCCGTATTCATAATTTATTATCCTCCTGTTTTCTTTTTCTTTTTCATTACAACTGCTTTCAGTATGTTATTTATTTATTTATCTATTTATTATTTGTTTTTGTATTTATCAATTTGTTTCCCTCGCTCATTTCTATTGTTTTGCTTGTTCATTTTGGCGTCTGCTTGTTTGTTTGTTCGTTTGTTTGTTTGTTTGTTTGTTGGTTTGTTTGTTTCTTTCTTTCTTTCTTTCTTCACTGAATCATTTTTTACTTCCTTTTTGCACTCATTTCAGTAATTTTCTTTTTCACTTTCTTCTCTTCACTTTAGCAATCATTTTCTTTCTTTCTTTCTTTCTTTCTTTCTTTCTTTCATTTTTTGCTTCTCCCACCTTAGTATTTTTACCTTTCATTCTTTCCAATATTTCTTCATTTTTCTTCTTTTTCGCTTTCACTCTTCTTCTTCTTCTTCTTCTTCTTCTTCTTCTTCTTCTTCTTCTTCTTCTTCTTCTTCTTCTTCTTCTTCTTCTTCTTCTTCTTTCTAACCAATTGTTCGCTCTTTTGCTTTATGTTTCCTTGCCTCCTCTTCACGTTCTTTCAACATTTTTTCTACATTCTTTATTGTAATTCTTACTTGTGACGCCTTTTTTTTTATAACAGGTGGGTTTTTAAAAAATGATTGCTGGTTTGTAGCGACATTTTTTCTTTTCTTTTATTAATTGCTTTTTTTTTGTTGTTTTTTTTTTTTTTTTTTTTTTAGCTAGGAGAAATTATGGTGACTAATTTATTTGGCATTTGATAATAAATTTGATGTACAGCCTTACACAGAAAATAAAAGTCAAGTTTTAGGTGCATAAATAAATATTCTTATACACAAATTTAAATATGGAAGCTACGTGCTCAGTAAAATTAAGAAAACGAAACGAAAAAAGATATGAAAAGAAAATATCAAAAGAAAAAAAAAATTTTCAAAGAAATAAAATAAAGATATTTTTTAAAATGACGAGAGAAGAATAAAATAAAAGTGACAAAAAACAAAATTTAGAAATATGTGAGAAAAGATAGGAATAAAAAGAATAAAAGAGAAAAAAAAAAAGATTAAGAAATATAGAGAGTTAAAGAAAGAAAAAAGGAATAAATGATATGTTAAGAAAAAGAAAGAAACAGTAGAATGAAAGAGGTAGAAATAAAAAATGAATGAAGTTGAAAAAGAATGAAAAATAAGAAAAGGAACGAAAGGAATATTCCAAAAAGGACTGAATGAAAGAGAAGAAAAGAAAAAAATAAATAAAAGAACACGAAAAAGAAAGTGAAAAAGAAAGTAATAAATAAGAAAATAAAAAAGATTGAATGAAAGAGATGAAAAGAATGAAACAAGAGAATTTGAAAAAGAAAGTGAAAGAAAGCAGAAATAAAGAAGATAAAAAAAGCAGAAAATAATAAAACAAATAAATTAGAAAAAGAAAGTGAAAGAATAAAGAGATAAAAGTGATAATAAAAATGGTGGAAGGAACGTGACGAAAAGAATAAAACAAATGAAATAAGAAAAAAAAAAAAAGAAAAAGATTACAGAAATACTAAAATAAGAAAAGAAGAAGCATGTAATTAAAAAAAACGTATCGAAAGAATGAAAAAAAGGATAAAAAAGAAAGTCGTAAAAAAAAAAAAAGAAATGGGAAGATTTTTTTAAAAAATTCATTTAGTTGATTACTTGATCAGGAAGCAGTGTTTAAGGAATGTAACAGAAAGAAAGAAAAAAATGAACTTTTATGAGCGCCCAAATTTCCCGCCCAAACACTGAAGAAGGCGGCTTATGATGACACCGAAACACTTGTCGCGGCAGGTGTTGTGTTGATTATAAACGCCGACTGCAAAAGAATCTTATTTGATAGAAGACTTGAAGAGTCAATCAAGAGAAAGCGCCAGTAATTATTCTCTTTAATTTGCTCCTTCTTTCTGGAACTAGCTGGCATGGTTCAGGTGGCAGAGCTAAGGTCCGACTTTAAAGGTCGAAAATGTTCTCCCTAACATAGGCTCATTATGTAGACATTCACGGAAGAGTACAAAGATTATGTTGCTAAGATGAAATATCTATTATAACGATCCGATTTTAGTTGGTATGTAACTGCAATTCGACAAAAACGACACATCATAGCAGATTTTTTATTAGCACAAATGTGACATGAAAATTGATCTCACAACTGAATAATGAAAGATTCTGTTATTAAGAAATAAGAAATTACTTACGCCACTCGAAATGAAAGAGAGAGAGAGAGAGAGAGAGAGAGAGAGAGAGAGAGAGAGTGCTACTGAATCCCTTTCGTTCTCTCTTTTGTTCTTTCTCTTTCTCTTTCTTTTTCCCCGTCTCATTGGAACTTTGTTTACTTCACTCTTTTTTCTCTGCGTTACTTCGTTTACTTTCACTTTCAGTTCCTTTTAATTTCCAGCTTCACGTTCTCACTTCCATCCTTTCTTTCTTTCTTTCTTTCTTTCATTCTTTCTTTCTTTCTTTCTTTTGTTTATGCAATTGAAAAATGTTGACATATATATATATATATATATATATATATATATATATATATAGTAACGATAATTACTTAGTGAGTCAGGAACTAACCTAATATAGTTTCGCCTAAGCGGCTCATCCGGGTATCTAATCCTACTATAGTTTCGCCTAAGCGGCTCATCAGGGTACCTAATCGGGATTAGGTACCCTGTTGAGCCGCTTACGCGGAACTATAGTTGGTTAGTTCCTGATTCACTTAGTAATTATCGTCACTATTTTGCTCTACTTAGTATTGAGCACTTTTTGCACTTGAGGTTTAGCAGCAATTACGGTGGTTTTTTTCTTTTGACCAACCAATTGCGCGTCTTTTGATATTTTTCAATTGGTATGAAAAGGTTGGCCTTTTCTTTTTTTTCCCAATATATATTTTTTCTAATATATATATTTTCCCCCTTTGACTGTGATTCGTTGTATATTTTCATCTTCAAATCACTTTGCGGGTTTTTTCTTACAATAAGGGAAATTATTTAACACACACACACACACACACACACACACACACACACACACACACACACACACACACACACACACATATATATATATACTTATGTTCATTCTTAAATAGTGCTTGATATCGGTGATAGAGCTTATATATCCCAGTTAGTGCAATCAGCAGACCAAGTACTTGACCTGATAATCTCACAGGCGTGAAACTGACTGACACTAAGCGCCGTTGACTTTGCGTCTACGCTATTCTAACAAAGGTATTACACACAGCCACACACGCTCGCACACACACATATAATTCCTTTAAGAATTATGTGAAAGCTCATCGCATTGAGAGAAATCTGATCAGACAATAATTGGATTTTATAAGAAGAATAGGGACAAATACATTTATATAACGATCTTTTGTATAAACACAAACATTGCAACGCTCTCTCAATCATACACACACACTCTCTCTCTCCCTCTCTCTCTCTCTCAGCGTTTCCATTCTTCTGTCTGTCTGTCTGTCTGTCTCTCTCTCTCTCTAACGTATTTAGGATTGATGAAGAAGCATATATAGAATTTAAAAGTTAGTATATTTACGATATTTTGGGATTTTCAAGGACAAAAACAAACGGTGATAATATCAATTGAGATAGGAAGCACAAAAGCTTCCTAAAGAATAAATCACCTGCAGAAGGTTGGAGATATAACCAGCTGAAAAATCAAGTAACAACATCCAAGATAAGAAATTCTAAGACGGAATAAAGTAAAATCTTACAAGCTCGTTGGTCGGTACCCTAACAATGTGTCCTTATGCTGACGCTGAAAATATTATTTCTTCGGATGATGTGAGGCTGTGTTTAGGGATCTGCACGTATGTACAGGTGCGACTAGATTAGAATTCCTGAATATATAAGTAATTACATACAAACCAAACAAAAAATAAATAAAGACTAAAAGTAAAAAAAAAAAAAAAATTCTAAACAATGAAAAAATGTCGCCAGCAAACAAAATTTATCATATCTCTTGTGCACATAAAAGACAACAGAAAAAGTCTGGTGTTTGCACACGCTATGACGACACAGAATTGAGGTACTTCGTCCTCCTACCCCGACTACGTTCCACCACCATCAGGCGTCGCGACAGCAGCATTCTTGATTGTGAGGTTTTCTGTTCTTGTAGTGACTCATAACGACTCCGCCATAGCAATACATTCCCTTACCCAGACTCGAAACCCTTATTTTCCTTCCCCTCCCCCATGAAACAAATTTGCTCTGCTGAACTACTCCCTTCCCTTACCCACAGTAACACAATCAACAATGGCCTGTAGGAATAAAGGCTCTCGACTGGAGTTGCGTGCGTACGTATGTGCGTACGTGTACGTGTGAGGGCATATGGATGCTTTTTTTTTTTTTTGGTGGAGGAGTGAGGGTCTGAATGGGGTGGGGGAAGAGAATCGGAGACGGTACATTCCTTGACTTACATACAAGTGGGTAATACTCTATCTACATTTGCCGTCATAACTCCTTCCCTTTTTACGTCCTTTTTTTCCTTATCGTTTATTTCCGATTTTTATTGTTTTCTGGGATTGGGTAGGAGTATATATAAATTTCTTTTGTGAGATTTTTCCTCGACTGTTATCCGAATTCTTTCTTCTTTTTTTTCCTTTCTTTCTTTCTTTCTTTCTTTCTTTCTTTCTTTCAAATGCACGCTTGTATGATTTTCTTCTTTTTCTTCCTTCTTCTTCCTCTACCTCTCTTCGCAAATTACTTAGCTCTCTTTTTTGGCTTTTTTTGGGGGGGCACTCTGGACTGTTATCCTAATTCTTTCTTTCTTTCTTTCTTTCTTTCTTTCTTTCTTTCTTTTATGCTTTTTCTTTCTTTGCATCCATCTATCACGATTCTTTTTTTCTGTGCCTTTTTTTATTTTTTTTTTCTCAGTGATTAAATAGATCTTTCTTTCTTTCTTTCTTTCTTTCTTTCTTTCTTTCTTTCTTTCTTTCTTTTGAATGTACTCTTGCATGGTTTCCTTCTTTTCTCTCTTCTCTTCCACCACACCATTTCCCTATTCACTAAGTTATCTTCTATTTTTTTCCCCTTTTTTCTGGACCTTTTCGTGACTGTTGTCAAAATTCTTTCTTTCCTTCTTACAGAAAAAAAAACCACTGTTCTTCCTTTCTTTCTTTCGTTCGTTCTTTCTTTCTTTCCCTAAATCCATCAATCATTTTTCTTTTTTCTTTACTCCATCAATTTCTTTCTCCTCTTACTTCATTGTCGTGTAATAGTTAGCAAGCTAGTTCTACATACAACTTACTTCTGAGTTAGTTGTGAGTTCGATCCTCACAACGTGCCTAATGCATCTCGCCTCGTACCAAATCTAAAAAAAAAAAAAGCTATCGCGTAAGGGTCAGCAAACTGGGCTCGCAGATCATGTTAGTAAATTCGATTTTCATTGAGTGTGTTATACTTCTGGCCTAGTAACGAAAAAATAAGTTTAGAAAAGGATTACAATATACTTAATTCTCGTTTTTATCCCCGGAGATTTCGAACTTTTTACTTTAATCTTTTAGATATCTCTTTATAAATGTATACATGGTGGTATGCAGATATTTACTGAACCTATTTTAATCTAACAAAGTCATGAATATTAGATTCATAGCGTAGATCAAAATCAGTATGTTAATACATATTTTTCAATCCCTGCGCGGGAGTAGGATGCAACGTAAAGTCAATTTTTAAACGGAATTTAACAGGTTTGAATTCAGAGTTTTCATTCTCCAAGACAGGTTGCCATACCAATGTTAAAGACCTCAGTCTAACCTACTATTTACTCTTAGCAGGAAAAATAATAGTTACATTAAAACCTTTTAGTAAAGAATAAGCCCTATGAAAAACGCACACAGCCTGGTTCAGGGTTGGAACTCGAGTCCCCATGTCCATTACCTACGACGATAACCATTCCACCAGGAACCTATTGTCTTTATATGGATAAGTCTAATTGGCTACTCGAAAAAAAAGTTTTATCATACCTGAGTAGGAGCTCTTGTAATGCTCTGTAAATCCAGCTCGTTAACCACATCACGCAAGATACCCTTAGAGTTATTTTATTAAATGGTAAAGGTGTATACACTTTGAAGATTTGTTTCATAACTGTTCAAGATGGGTTTACATATTTGTCACAAAATTGGTCTTACATTAATACTTGTAAAATTAAGAAATAAATTTAATCTGAGAAGGGTTAATAAAATTCAAATTTAAATGTGCTATTATTTTCAATACTTATTGCTAAGAGTACCAGCTATGATTAAGTGGTTACTTATTAGAGTATTGAATATGCTAATCTCTCCTTAACTTTGTTGCATTGACCGTAAGGTAACTGGCGTTCCTTAGATTTGGCACAAGGTCACAAGTAAGGAGCACCTTCCGAGGATCGAACTCACTTCTCAGTAGTGATTGGTCTGCAAGTCTAGGTTTCGAAACATTAGACTACAAACAAATTTCGTTTTAATGTAAAGCAGTTTAGACTATGAAAACTGCTAAAGATATGTTTACATATTTGTCTCAAAATTAGCCTTACATTAACGAAACTTAGATTAGTCGGGCATAAAAACAGAAGTATTGCATTCTCACCGAAAATCGAACTCGTTTGTCATAATTTGATAGCCTAATTCGCGAAGCATTGTACCACACGAGGTGCCTTTTCTCTTTCTCTCTCTCTCTCTCTCTCTATATATATATATATATATATATATATTGTCATCCACAGACAGACTGTTTCGTTCATATATATATGAAACACACACACACACACATATATATATATAAAATTTTCATTTTATTCTTATTTTTTCCTCTATTTTCATTTCATATCTTTTATCTTATTTTTTTAATTCTTTCCTTTTGCTGATTTTTTTTCTTTTTGCAACCATTTTTCTTTTTGCCCCAGAGATAAAATGAAGACGTTGCAAGTTATAAGATTCTGAGGCTCTTTAAGATGTATTAAGGTGTAGTAGTTGGGGGTGGGTGTTGAAATCAGTTGATGTTGTAGGAGGTGTGGGATTTGTAATCGAGTGTATGCTGCTAGAGGAAGGGCATAGCAATGGATTTTATTGTAGCAATGGGGATGGTACGGCAGGACTCACGGAAAGACTTGAATCTTGGAAATGAAATTAAGTCTCTCCAAAAAGGTAAGATTAGGAAACAGAAAAACAAAAAGCGAAGAAAGAAGATCAAAATAAATTATATACGAAGATTTTTTTAAATAGGAAAAACAAAATTGGGAGAGGGAGGAAGGGAGGGAGAAGGGAACTAAGGAAGGAAGGGAGGTTGGAAGTAAGAAAGGAAAAGATAGAGGAAGAAAGGAATGTACGAAGCATTAAAGCGAGAAAGGAAGAAACAGAGTAAGAGAAAAAAAAGAGGTAATAAGAGATGAAGAAAGGAAAGACATGCGAGAGGAGGGAGGGTTGAGGAAAAGTAGGGAAGAAGATGAGAAGTGAAGGAAGGATGGGAGAGATGCGGAAAGCAAGGAAGGTACTGAGAGAGAGAGAGAGAGAGAGAGAGAGAGAGAGAGGTAAGGAGAGTAGGAAGAAACCATGAAAGAAAAGTAGGGAATAGATGGAGTAAGCGAGGATCGAAGAAAAGGGAAAGGAAGAGAAAATGGAGGGAAGGGAAAGAGAAAGGTGAATGAATGAGAGAAAGAACAAAAACAAAAACAAAACAAAACAGAAACAAATAAAGGAGCCCTCGTAGCTTGATGGCTAAAGTGTTGGACTGTGTCCTTGAGGTAAGAGAGTTCGAACTCAAATCACTCTATTCTGTTCACTTTTGAACTAATACTCATGAAAAAGGCATGAACCCACTTATCTCCCCTGTTTTTTTGTTAAATAATATCACTGCTGTTTTTCAATAAATATGACTTTGGAATTAAATACCCGCTAAGGTTGATATGCTATTAAGCCAAGAAATAAGGAATAAAACAATGAACAGAAATACTTAACACCAAATTCCAATTGTTTATAAGACAACCTGCTTCACTTCGGGAATTTTTTTAAACTACAAGAAAATAAATAAAAATAATTAAAATTTTAGGACGAAAAAGTACACGAAGCAAAATTTTCCTAATAAAAGCATTGTTAAGAATTAAACCCAACTGTATTCTTACACAATTCAGACAATGCCGTATCATTTTTTTAAATTCTCTTACACCGTTCCATCGATTTTTTTTTTTTTCATCGACAGATATCTATTTCTCTGTTTGCGGTATTTATCTTGTTCTTTTTAAGACTCCATTTCCTATTAAACTCATTGGTAAGGAGCATTACTTACAATTCTATTTTTATTGAGCGATGAAATCAATAAAAGTTCTTTAAAGCTTTTATATCATTTTTCAATAAAGGTCAATGGGCACTTTTGCTGCAGGTCAGCCAAAAAACACACGTTAAATCAAGAGTTTCATTGGAGTAATACTCATAAAAATTCTGTCCAGTACAGAGTTCAACAGAATTATCATTTTCTTGGATTGCATTTTCGTTGAAAGTCATTGTTTGATCATACACTCTAAAAATATAACGGAGATTATTATGAAACGATTACTAGAATCCTTTCCTTCTTAAATAGAAACATCAATGGGTTGTTCTTGCGGCGTGATTACTATGAAATACTAATTAGAATCCTTCTCTTCTTAAATATAATCAGCATGGTCTGCTCTAGCAACATGAATCCGTCGGGTACAATGACCTTCTCCTTCCTTTTCTTCTTCTTCTTCTTCTTCTTCTTCTTCTTCTTCTTCTTCTTCTTCTTCTTCTTCTTCTTCTCATTATTATTATTATTATTATTTTCCCCTATAGAGTTTTTCACATCAGTATTAGCTGATGGTTTTTCACTGGAGTTTGAGTGACAGCAAGTCTCCTCAAGTCTCCAGGACTCGTCTCAGTATTCTGGCCGTCCTCAGCAATGCTGTCGTTTGGATAGTCTCTACCCGTCCGCTCACTTCCAAGTCCTCCAGGCCCTTTAATAATCCTTTAGTTACTGTGCCTAACGCAACAATCACAATTGGCACAATCGTTACTTTCATGTTCCACAGTTTTTTCAATTCTCTAGCAAGGTCGAGGTACTTATCCTTCTATTATTATTATTAACTCCTTTTCGAGTTTTCGATACCAGCGTTAGCCGATGGTTTTTCACTGGAGTTTGAGTGACAGAATGCCTCCTCAAGTCTCCAGGACTCTCCTCAGTATTCTGGCCGACCTCAGTTATGCGGTAGTTTGGATGGTTTCCACTCGTACTCTTATTTCCAACTTCTCCATTCTTTGTACCAATCATTTGGTGACTGTACCAAGAGTACCAATTATAATTGGTATCGTCGCCATTCTCATGTTCCACAGTTTCTTCAGTTCCCTAGCAAGGTCGAGGTATTTATCCTTCTTTTCCCTTTTTTCAATTTTTATCTGTGGTCAGCCGGTACAGCAAAGTCCACTACTAGGCAAGTTCTCTTTTTCTTGTTGATTATTACTAGGTCTGGTCACCTGTTCGAGATTAGGTGATCTTTTTGTATCTCAAAATCCCAGAGGAGTTTGTTCGTCTCGTTCTCAAGAACAGACTCTGCGTTGTGCATATACCATTTGTTTGTATGGTCAAACTTCAACTTCTTGCACCATTCCCAGTGAATTAACTTACCCACTCAGTTGTGTATAGTCTTTAGGCTCTACCTTGCTGCACTCACTTATTGTATGATTGATCGTTTCGTTTCTATCACCACAAAACATACATCTTCTGTTTTGTTGCTTCTTATCTATTCTTGCTTTGATATGAGTGGTCCTTATGGCGTTGTTTTGAGCTGCTATTACAAGATATTC
This sequence comes from Sepioteuthis lessoniana, assembly GCA_963585895.1. Taxonomy (NCBI): domain Eukaryota; kingdom Metazoa; phylum Mollusca; class Cephalopoda; order Myopsida; family Loliginidae; genus Sepioteuthis; species Sepioteuthis lessoniana. The sequence goes on along the minus strand of OY757921.1, from coordinate 4,188,852 downwards.
AATTATTATTACTATGATTATATGCGTGTTTGTCACACTAGTTTCAACTGAGGAATTTTCACTGAAGTCTTATTAATAGTAAGTCTCCTCAGGTCTCCAGGATTCTTCTCAGTATTCTAGCTGATCGAAAAAGTATTGTGGTCTGGAAAGTCTCTATTCTTTTTCTGATCTCATTTCCAGGTCTTTGGGGACCGTTACAAGGGAACGCCTACAAATGGCATCACTGACACTTTCCTGTTCCACAGCTTTTTTCAGCTCTCTGTAAAGGTCTGAGTCGTTTTCTTTCCTTTGCACTCTGTGGGGTTTACTGGAACAGAAAAATCTACTGATTGACAAGAATTTTGATTGTCCCATTTGTTTAGGACAATTTTTGGTTTGTGCATAGCATTTGTAAGAATGGTCAATATTTTAGGTCTTGCTCAGGTAATCCCCATAGCCATGGCTAATCCTTGTAGTCTTTTTATACTAATTTATTGTATTTACTTATAATGTGATTAACTGTTTCATCTCTGCCGCTACATAATCTTCACTTAGTATTCAGTTGCGTATTATTCATTTTTGATATGATATAATTCTTTTGACATTATTTTGTGCTTTTATTACAAGACATTCAGTTTTACTCCAGAGTATTCCCTTTATCTCATGAACCATCTCTTTAGTTTGTCGCTTGAAGTATCCGTACAGTTATTTTTCGTCCCATTTTTGCTTCCTAGATTTTTGTTTCTTATCCTCTTATTTGCCTTTGAGCTTATTCTGTTGATATAATTGTTGTTGAATTCTGTAATCAGTCTTTTTTGTTTTCTTTTGCTATATTCTTTCAATCTCTAAATCATTTCATCAATACAATCCTCAATATTGGCGAGTCCTCTTCCTCCTTTGTTTCCAGACGCAGAAACTTAGTCTACGTCGTTCCTTGGGTGTAAGGCCTTGTGCAACGTTATCAATTTTCTTGTCCTACGGTTCTGCCCAAGTATTTATTCATTTGGTTATATATCTGTGGCTAAGTTTTGTGCCTACCAGTTTTCTTGCTTTTCTGGGCATTTTTTTTCTTACTTTTTCTTTCAACTCTGATTGCTTGATGCTTTCTGCTTTTAATATTAACAACTATACTTACTTTTCTGTTTCTCCCAGTGTCCAAATTCACTTCTTATTGGATAGTTCTGTTTCTTCCGTCGTTTCACTATTTTCCCATTATAAGAATGTTACATTCTTCACTTCCAAATTCCATTCCAATTCAAGGCGGAAGATTCTCACTGATTGTATAAGAGTTCTTAGTTCTTTTTCGTTTTTGGCAAATAGATATTTTTCCTTCTTTCCTTCCATCCTTCATTCATTCATTCATTTATTATTATTATCATTATTATTATTATTATTATTATTATTATCATTCCAGCTTTCAGTTTTACCCTGTAAAATGTTTGTAAAAATCACCCAAGCCTTTCCTCTAACAATGTATGTCGATCAGATAAGACGCCTCATGTTGTACCTTCTTTTTTATACCTTCATTAACATGCCTTGAGAGGCAGTCAAAGACCGCCCTACACGTTAATACATTGTAGCGACTCGATGTTGAAGATAAGCCTTGATTTTGTGGTGATACGCCCGTTGGGAAATACACGGTGGCAAAGTTCCAGAATCCCGCAACGAAGTTGACTCTGCAGAAATTCCTACAGAGAATCTTTTTTTTTTCCTTTTCTTTTTTTCTTATTCATTCCTTTCTCTCCAATTTTTCTTTTAACTTTTTTTTTTTTAATGTTTTAATTTTTTTAAATCTTTCGTTGCTTCCTTATCCTGTTGTGTTCCACATTTTGTTTTTAAATTATCCTTCTTTCCTTTTCTCCTTCTCTCTCACACTTATATAATCTTTTTCTTTCTTTCTTTCTTTCTTTCTTTCTCCATTTATAATATACTCAGATTATCTTTCTTTCTTTTTACTCTCCCCAATTAATGATATATTCTGATTATTCTTTCTTTATCGCTTTTTTCTTTCTTACCTACCTCCCATTTATAATGCATCCTTTTTTCTTGCTTTTTTTTCTTTCCCTCCCACCACTAATATTCTGATGATCCCTTCCTCTCTTGTTCATGTATGGCCCAAGGCTCTCATTTTAAACACAAAAACAGACAGATAAAATTGGTGTGTGTCCTTTTGTGAATACGACGCAAATACAAATCAGAATATATTAAAAATGGGGAAAGAAAGAAAGAAAGAAAGAAAGAAAGAAAGAAAGAAAGAAAGAAAGAAAGAACGTGTGCAACATTTATTCATAGTATGAGATTAAAATGAAGAAATAAAAAAGTGAAAAATGACAGTCAAGAGGGAAAGAGTTTCAGTTGAAATGAAAGTAGTCTAGTGAGTGGCGGGTGATATTGTTTCTTTGGCAGCCATCTTGTTTGAAATAAGCGAGAGATATATTCTCTTGGTTCGGTGATGAAAACGGAGAAAATAGGAAAATGAAAAGCATGGAATGAAAGTTGTGGATTAGAAAAAGAATTTGTAAGCAGATGAGAAAGATTTTAAAATTCCATAATGTTTTGAGAGAAGGTGAGAGAAACTAAATCGAATATAGAGTCAATGAAAATGTAAAAGAAAGACAGTATTAAACAATAGAACGGAAAGTTGCAAGAAAGAAAGAAAAATTCAGAAAGTTAAAAAGGGGAAAAGAAGAGAAAAGGTCAAGAAAATAATAGAAAGAAAGAAAGAGGAAGGAAAAAACGCAAAATGGAAAGAAAGAAAGAAATATTCAGAAAGTTAAAAAGTGAAAAAGAATAGAAAAAGACAAGAAAACAAAAGAAAGAAAGAAAGAAAGAAAGAAAGAAAGAAAGAAAGAAAGAGAAAGGAAAAAGACGCTAAGTGGAAAGAAAGAAAAAAAGAAAGAAAGATTCAGAAAATTAAAAAGTGAAAAAGAATAGAAAAAGACAAGAAAACAAAAGAAAGAAAGAAAGAAAGAGGAAGGAAAAAGACGCAAAGTGGAAAGAAAGAAAGTTAAAAAGTTTAAAAGGAGAGAAAAAGACAAGAAAAAAGATAGATAGATAGATAGATAGATAGATCGATGAAGGAAAAAGACCGAAAAAGAAAGAAAGAAAGATTCAGAACGTTAAAAAGAGAAAAATACAAGAGAAAGAAAGAAAGAAAGAAAGAAGCAAACGTGTCAAAGAAAAGACGAAATAGGAAGAAAGAAAGACATATTAGTAAAATCAAGACAGAAAAAAAAGAACGAAAGTGAAAGAAAATGAAAATAAAAGTAATAAAAGCACAAAAAGAAATCAAACAGCAGAGTGATGGCAAAGAAAGAAAGAAACCAACAAACAAGAAAGAAAGAAAGAAGGGGATATTAAAACAGTTGAAACGTGACAAGATTGTAAAAAGGCAAAGAAAAGAAGTGATAAAAAGTAGAAACGCAAACTGAGAGAAAGAGAAAAAGAAAAAAAGAAAATAAAAGAAAGATAGAAAGAAAGGAAGAAATGGAAATGATGGGGGGAAAATCTAAGGTTACTTAAAACAAAAAACATTTTTAAAAAATACAAGATTTTTTTTTTAACAGCAAAATTTTATTGAAATAAACAAGAAATTTCTTCAAAATGAAAGACAATAAATTTACATTGAAATGTTCCTTAACAGGCAACTTATACAAAATAAAGAAAAAGAGTTTTGTCTTTTCTTTTTTTTTTTTTTTTTTCAACTTTCACTTTCACTTGCAGCAGAATTTTTGCTTGTTGAAAGGCATTAAAAGAAAATATCGTTATAACAAAAATGCAAATGCTATTGTTTTCCTTATTCCTTATACATTGGAATTTAGATTTTTTCCCCTGTATAAATATGAAATACAATTTTGTGACATAGCACGTTTTGGGGAGGCCGGGAAACTTTTATATACAAGATTATATTGTGTATTTTCATTTACTTTTTTTTCATCAAGTTGTACATTAATTTTTATTTTATTTTATTTTATTTCATTAGATTGTATCTTAAATGTTATTCTCTTTCCTCTTATATATATATATATATATATATATATATATATATATATATATATATATATATATATATATATATATATAAATAAGAGGAAAGAGAATATATATATATATATATATATATATATATATAGTGTGTGTGTGCATATATATATATATATATATATATATATATATATAGTATATAAGAATACACACTCACACACACGTTTCATCTAACCATGTGTGTGTGCATGTGTATTCGTGTGTGCGTGTGCTGATGATTATTATTAAAAAAATCGAAAATCGATGTGAAGGTTGATGTAAGTACATTATCGAATTAGATTTTCGGCTTCAAATCGGAGTTTGAAAATTAATATTTCATTCAATTCACGGCAAACGATTTTTCCTCGAACATTATTTATTTATCAATTTTTTTATCTATTTATTTTATCAAAGTGAAAATCTCTTTCGACGTTTTCAAGAATTCAAAACTCCTTATGAGTTTCTAACTTTAAGCAATATTTTTCTTGGTCATTTACATCTGGTTGACCAGGAGTGTTTAAGACCTTAACAATAAAGGAAAGAATTGGAGTTTGGAGTTATTGCAATTCCTCAGAATTTAGTACGAATATTTTTAGCTGCTCACAAATTATTTCTTCTTAGAAAACATTTTTGTGAACACACACACACACACACACACACACACACACACACACACACACACATATATATATATATATATATATATATATATAGACTTAAGAAATGGTACTTGATGACTCCTTGCTTGACACTAAGCAATATAAGGTATGGATCAAGGGTAAAGGGGAGCAATCCTGGGAAAGAAGTGGCGCCCTCCCCAACACATTGGTGTAGTAGCTATCGAAAAGGGAGCCTTTGGGTCACTCTCGACTAAAGGGAGACAACTTTACTTACTTTTACTTATATATATATATATATATATATTCTTGTTGTGTTGTTATTGTTATTTCCATTGCAATATTTTTACCCATTATTGACGCAACCCAGCTGAGAAAGCGAGTAGGTCTTATCTAGATTCAACCTCTAGTGGAAAAAGGTTTGTGTCTGCGAATCAGTCCTTTCGTAGGGATGGTAGTTTGGTACCTCTGTAGCTCTAGGATGAACATGACAGGGTGTAGACCTGACTACCAATACTGAGAGAACTTCAATTGCTACTGTAAAATACTGCTTTAAGATTGGCACATCCCTACATATATATATATATATATATATATATATATATATATATATATATATATATATATATATATATATATATTGAAAAAATGTATCAAGAAATCCTTTTGAAATGTCTTTCATGGTCTTATTAATTAGAGCAAATTTAACTACCAAAATATCCAAATGTTCACAAAATTAAATAGGGCTCAACTTTTAAAAACAGGGGAAAAAGTTGAATGAAAAAGGTAATGACATTTCTCTTTTAAATGGATCTATCTTGATTCTTGGAAACTACTAAGAACTTATTAGGGGGTGGGGAATATATATATATATATATATATATATATATATATATATATATATATATATATATATATATTCGATCTTATAATCTTTATATTTATATGGAGTGACGTGGAAAATCATATATATATTGACAGATTGATATTGATATAGATATTGGTAATGTATTTTGATATATTTATAAGTAATGTTCTACATTATTGATAGATGTATAATGTTATAAATGAATAGATCAATCAAAATGAAAATAAAAGATGATTATTATAATTAATTTTCTTTATTCCTTTATTTTATTCAATTATATATATATATATATATATATATATATATATATATATATATATATATATATATATATATCATACCGTTCATATCTATCCATCTATCGTCCAGTCGGGTTGGGCAGTAGAATACACCGACTGCACATCTGCTGAGGGGTAAGACTCCTCAAAGAGTGTCCTGGTATATGACACTAAACAATCTGTCAGAGACGTTCCAGTAATGCTGGAGCTTTGGGGAAGACCTTCATTGCCACCGCTCCCAGGTCCTTTCTGGCCCGGGGTGGGTCCTATCTATGGGTTAAATAAAACAAATCTGAGTACTTATGCTAAACTAAATTACTTGAAATAGCACTGTTTTGATATTTAAACTTCGTACTTACGTTATACTGAATTGTTTGAAGTAGAACTGTTTTGACATGTAAACTGCGTATTTATGCTAAACTAAACTGTCTGAAATAGAACTGTTTTTGACATCAGAACTGTATTACGCCAAATTGATTTATTTGGAAGAGAACTGTTTTGACATTTTACTTTGTGGACAAAAACTATACATATACTAAACTGAATTGTGTGAATTAGAACTTTTTAACTAAACTAGATAGCTTGAAATAGAAATGATTTTGGCATTTGAACTGTGTATTCATACTAAATTGAATTGTTTGAAATAGAACTGTATATTTGTATAAAATGGATTTGGCATTAAATAACCTACAACGGTTGATATGCCATAAAACTTAAAAAACCAAGAACCTATCAATCTAATTTATATGTCTATAAATCTATTCTTCTGTACATACCTTGCTTTAAATCTTGTATGAAAATGCATTACCCACCTCAGTCACTCACTCGACCAGATAACATTCTCTCTCTCTCTCTCTCTCTCTCTCTCTCTCTCTCTCTCTCTCTCTCTCTCTCGTCGTCGTCGCTTTTTTCCCATTTTCTTTCTCCTTTGTAAAGAGGTTGAGAGGGAAGCTTCACAACTTATCATCAGCTTGGTACAGCAAGTTCAGAGGTTTGCCGGGCTTCTTTCGTTTGCAACGCCGAAGGCAATGCCTTCTTGCAGGTCGTCAGCAAAAGAATAGAAACATCACGTGATTCTTTCAAACGGTTTGAACCAAAGAAGAAAGAAAAGAAGAAGAAGAAAAATGGAACAGACATTCAGCAGGTGGTGAAGGAGTGTCGTGAGGGATTAATAATTGAATAAAACAGTAAATCGTCTTTGTCCCCTAGTGCGATTCGAACTTACTAACATAATTTACCAACTTCGCTTAGTGAACATTAAAACTTTTTACGTCTACTTGGACCTAATGCCCCCAGAAAAGTCATGAATTTGAACATTCTCCCCCATTACCTACCAGGAAAATATTAATGCACACTAACCTCTCCACCCTTTGAGAAGAAACCTGCCTAGGAGAGAGCCAACTTTGAATTTAAATTCGGACAAGCATATCATATATCAGGATGGGAATTGAAGCGCACTTTGCGTAATTTTTGTCGTCTCAGGTTTAAATAGGTTTCTTTGTTTAATGGCATATCAACCTTTTGTAGGTTATTTAATGCCAAATCTATTCTCCTAGAAGAACAGTAGTGGTACTATTTAACCCATAGCTGGAGGATAAGGGGGTTCATACCTTTCCTAAGGGTATTTACCCGAAAGTGAATATAATAGCGTGACTGAAGTACGAACTCGCTTACTACGATTCCGCAGTCCATCGCTTTAACCATTACACCACGAGGACACTCCTTTTCGTCTCAGGACCAACACTCAGCGACCTTTTAGCGTTTCACTTTGAGCCACTGCTATTAGAAAAGGTATAAATTCATCTGTTCTCCCCAAGTGTAAATAGTGGGCCGAGTTCTTTAAGATTAGGAAACATACGTAAGAGAGGAAGATATCTGAATTCAATCCCATTGTACTTCACTTCAAAACCTGCAGTGGAAAAGTAGGTATGATCTGAAAAGAAAGCATCTTCCTTGATCTTTTATGTAAGACTGTCATGTAGCAGTTAAAATGAAAAGACCATAACACTGACGTCTCTGAATAGACAGCAATAATAATAATAATAATAATAATAATAATAATAAGAAGAAGAAGAAGAAGAAGAAGAAGAAGAAGAAGAAATTTTACATTAAGTGGCTGATTTTCAGGATTAAAGAAATTTTAGTTTACTAATGATGATTTTATCAGGCAGTAAAATTATGGATGATACTTATTCGTCATCGGAAAGTGGAGGAGGTTAGGAGGCATTTCAATAAGGGGTCTCTAGTCAACAAAAGAGACTAAAACAGGACTTTAAAAAACAGTCCTGTTTTATCTGTTGCTCCTCAACTCTAACATCCTTTTCATCACCAAATAGACGAACAGAACTTTAATCCAGTGACTCACGATCGTTTTACCTCATTATCCTTTTATTCGGTATAATCACAATAGTGGATTAAAAGTCGTCAACAATAAAAGGATAAGAAAAAAAAAAGGCCCTCCTAACACGTATGCATTAACAGCCGCATTAAATGTTCACGCGAACACAGATAGATAGATAGATAGATAGATACTATGATGTTGAAGAGG